>JAQMWT010000009.1:0-530231 GCA_029834535.1 Chrysophaeum taylorii | reverse complement strand
ACAGCGCTCGTATCATCGCCATCGGCCGCGTCCTCTTCAGGGCACACGAGCGCAACAGGCTCTGCACTTCGACCGTCCTCGACCGCTTTGGCTTCATGTACTCGCCGTTCCGAGCCGGCGCGCTCTACTGGGGCTTCGCGAGGCTCCTCAAGCAGGCGCTCCTCGTCGCGATCCAGGTATTGCTATGGACGTCGCCGTCGGCCCAGGCGACTAGCGCCTGCGTCGTCCTCCTCGTCTTCATGGCCGCCCAGTCGCGCGTCAAGCCGAACGTCGAGACGCGCATGAATCACCTCGAGCTCGCGGGGACAGGTCTTGTCATGTGCACGGTTCTCCTCGGCGTGGTCTTCAGCTACCTCGCAATTTTAGATAGCGAAGAGAAAAAAGCGGTTCGCCTAAAACGCATCTACAACCTCCTTTTCAAGCTCGTCCACGCGGCGTTCCTCTTCTTCGCCGCGTGGTCGACGCTCGAAGACATCAAGGGCGTCTCGATCCGCGACATGCTACGCTACCGCATCATGCAAAATCTCAAGGGTGTCGAAGCCTCGTGGCGCATATCGACGGGCCTCGATCGCCCGACTGGGTGTTGGACGTAGTAGCAAGACGCAGGGCAGGCTCGCGCGATTGGCCGGTTTGCGTCGAAAAGTCACTCGCGCCATGTCCACTCCTCTGATTTTCGCGCGAGGAAAGAAAGACGCTGTCGTCATCTATGCGAGCGACGACGACCTCGAGTTGCCGCTAGAGTTCGAGGCCGTTTGCGTTTGCCCAAAGGCGAGGAGACGAAACAACAACGCAAATCGTCGGAAGAACGCTTACGACGACGACGACGACGACGACGACGACGAGGAGGAAGATTGTAGTAAGCGGGGCTCGCCAGGCTCGAGACGACCGACTGGAGCGCGATGAAGCGGTCCCTGCATAACTTGGAGATGTTTTGAAATTCTCAACACATTCCGCGGGCAGGCACTCAGGGCTTACGTCAAGAGTAAGGTCGCGATCCATCCGGCGCACGAGATTGCTAACTTTTAGCCTCAACAACAGCCTCGCGCCTTGAGCGACCAAAGCGTGACCAACAAATTACTCGAGCAGCTTCAAGCGCTGTCTTCTATCGCAGCCTCGAGAACTTCATGCCGGAATTCCTTGATATCATCCTCGAAAGTACCGAAGACGAGCGCCAGCGCCTCGCGGTCACGTCGCGCGCCTCGAGCGCGATATTCACCGTCGAAACGCGCCAACGCGCACGGTCTCAATGATCGAGGAAGTTGACCGGAGCTCGGTTTTGTACTATGCGCTCTTGCTACGTCGAAACAAGTTCGCCTCCTTCGCCGGTTCGTCGACAGCCTCGTCTCCTCGAATCCTCGCAGCTCCAAGAAACGCGAACTCCACAAGCGGCACATCGCTGCCCTGCGCCTCCAGCGCGCTTGGAGGCTCCAGCGTGCCTGGAAGCTCAAGGCTACCATGCTACGGCAGGCGCACAACACATCGGACGTAGCTACGCCAGATTGGACTCGACACGACGCTGGATGACGGCGCGGCGGCGTGGGTCGCGCGTCCTGGCGCCCTCGACGCTCCAATTCATGGGGCGCATCACGCTCGAAGCAGCGTTCTGCCTCGACGCCACCTCTGTTTCCCGTACGGAAAGAGTCGACGACATCCGCGTTCGAGCAGGCGCCCGTGTTGAACGCGTACGACAACTTCCACCAACAAGGCCACAAAGACCCCACCACCCCTACTGTTGTTAATATACTCACGAGTTTTCTACAAGCGCGTTTGAGCATAAACCCGTTTTATTCCCGCAACTGATCGACCGTCGCAACCACCGCTTGACCACTTTCACGCCTGGCGTCGATCCGCACCTGGAGACCTAGAAAATGTCCCGATTAGCGAGTTTTAGGGCGGAGACGTCTTGGGGCACTGGGCTTCGGGGGCAAGACCATCGAGCTCTGCGGGTCTTGGTGCTGATAGATACACGGCGGGCTGATATAGCCCGGGCACTCGCACACCAGGACCGGCATCCTACCGCACCTTGGTTATGGCCTACAGCGCTCGAGGTGAGCGCGATCCCCTCGCGCGCGCAAAGGCCCACCTCGAGCGCTGTAAGGGCCCATAACCAAAACTTGCAGGGTCGGATAAGAAAGTTCGTACGAGCCGTTAACTATGTTTCAGTTTGTACTAAGACATACTCAACGGATCGCTGAGCTATGTTCATTTGCACTCAAGCAGTATGTGTCGCCACGCCGCGAGATCGTCGCGATGGAACTAGTCCCCATAGTGAAGTCGATATCTTTCTCCCCTCGCAAAAAAGGAAAAACACGCGTTGTAGGTGTGGCGGCAAATCCCGCCTCCTAAGGCTTACCCTCTTCTAGGGCCCCCTTATCAGGGGCACCCTACTCCGTTCCTGATGATTCTGAGTTTTCTATGACAATCTTCCTTTTCGTGACACGTGTCACCCTGATTTCTGATTTTCGATTATCCTTGATCATAGCACAGCCGATCCTCAAGTTGAGAGGACCAGGCGCAGGAGTTGTTTGTGGTCGCGCGGGAGAACGGCCATCCTCGTCCAGTGACCCTCCAAAGGCACGACGCGATCGGCGAGCCGGATTCGAAGGCACGCCAGGTAGCCCCTAAAATCCTCCTTACGCCACAAGGTGGAGGATATGAGATTCGAGCGACCATATCGGTTGCACCACCGCATCTTTGCACTCTACACGGTCCGGACGCCGTGCGCGCCCTGATCAAGCGCGCCGACAAGGAATTCCAGAAGGACCATTGCCGTGGGAAAGTTCCCGGCCGGATAGTCGTCGGAAGTGACGACGCGCGATTTGTGCTAACCGACGCGCAACCGGGTACCGCTGCCGCAGGCGAGCGGATGAGATCGCAGCTCACGGAAGGCATTGTTTGCCGGGCAGAGACGAGTTCTGCCGCCCACCGTACGGATAGATTTGTCGGTGGAAGACGCACGCAACGACGATATTACGCGTGTCGTGGACGATTAGAAGTTCCAGAGCCGAAGGAGCACGAGAACGACGACGACTCAACCATTTTGGACCCGCTCTGATCTCGGCCGACTAGAACGAGCCAGAGCCGATATGGAAGACGATGATGCTGCCGTCGAGCAACGATATGAAGAACCGCCAAGCCGTCAGGATGAGACGAACGAGCGGAATGATGATGATGATGATGATGGCGATGAAGAAGAGCACGATAGAAGTTGACGAGGAAGAGCTAAACTACAACTACGGCAAGCCCACGGAGAGACCGGCGGGAGGACGATCGACAGCGTCCGCGCAGAACCCCGGATGCAACGAAATGAATGAGTTCTACGAGGCTCACTTGCGGGCATTACGCGAAGAGAACGCGCGCAAGAAGGACTTTTTTAAAATAGGGGAAGAGAACGAACGAAAAGGAACGGCTACACCGGAAGGAGATAAAAATAGTGCGACAGCTGCGTATGGCCAATGCTCGAGCAGACGCCTCCAAGATCAAGCAAGCGCGTTGACACGTGAAAGAGATGAGTTGCGTATGCCGAATCGCCCGAGGCGAGCGAACAGTCTCGAGGGAGAATTCCGACCTTCGGAGGTACCGCCGCCCACGCGAACGCGAGCGTTAGGAAGCCGCGGCGACGACTACGACGAGTCGTCCGAGATGACCGAAACGTCGTTAAACTACGATCAAGAGCAATCCAAGTCGAAGGAGCTCACCCAAACTAAAATCCCCACAGAATGAAGAATTTGACCGAAACGTCGTTAGCAACTACGGGTCGAAGCCGACAACGCTTTAACCCGGTGTCACCGTTGGTGGCACGATATTATTTGTCGTCAGCTGACACAACCCTCGGTCTTGACGACGCGCCGGAGTTATGTGCGAATCCGATTTACGAGCCCCGTGCAGCCGATGACGCCCAAAGTAAGGGACCCGCCGCTGCTACGCTCGATGCTATGAGTTTACCTCCGAACATTCAAGTGGATGGCACGTCGCCTCCACGATCGATCGACGATGCGTCGCAGGATTACCTCGAATGATAAGCGCGCACCTGAGTACACACCCATCGAACGTCACGTGCCCTTTGGTGGCCAGTTTTTGACAGATATGACGTGGGGGACGACGCCTTCTTCTTTTGCAGCCCCCCGACGAACCGACTGCAGACGTTTTTTGCATGTTTTATTCCCTTTGACGATGGCGCACAATTCGTGTGCTGCATTTTAGTGACGAGGCGATTGCCGATATTCGAAGCGATGGAGTGGATGAGAGGCCGAGTGAAACGGCCAGAAAATGAATACGAAAGCGGAAGAGATGAAGAATCTTATAACGCATGAACTGCCTTTGGAGCTCAGTGAAAGCCCTGGCGTATTGCTCACGAACGAAGAGTTCACATTTTTAGCCTGCATATGATGATGGTTACGTGATAAAGAAAGATCCCGAACATACTATGAGGGATGAGTATAGCTGCCGCCCGGAACCGAATTTGGATGGGACGATCAGCATGGATAATAGGAAGATGAGCGTACCGACGATAAGGATACGAGCTCAATGTTTCCTGACGAAGAAACCGCCAGAGTGGAAAGAAGTACAATTCCGACCCCGAGGCACGGATTTATTGGCACAACCGAGATTTAATTTACGTTTGGTCGGAGTTTTAAAAAGACGAGGCGTCGATGTTTCGATAGACGAGACGATTGAGCCAGTTCGGATAGACTTGGAAGCACCAGTCGCCTACAGGGATGATCCAGAGGTACTAGGACCTGCCGAACTGACGCCAGAGAGAGACAAAGATAACAAGAGCCCCAGTCGAAGTTCGCGCCGGCACAGACGACGCTGTAACTCTTTTTTGGACTAATACGACGGAGGCCGACGTAATATAAATTCGATTTTTTTGAGCGCAACGCTCGCATTTACGACCTTTGCGGTCACAATTACCATTAGTGAGTGACGGTTTAACCCTGAACAATTGACACCCGCACCGACGGACGCCGCCTCCGCCCTTGCCGCCGGCCGCATTCGAATATCTTGCTCGCCCTACCGATGGACGAGCCACCCAACGACGTGCTGACCATCGTCGGTCTTTGGCACAGATTTATTGGGGGTGGGGGTAAGAGCAGATGTCGACGATGAGCTCGAAGCATCTCGAGGCGAAGAACTTGAAGCTCCACGATACTGGGAAGGCGATTCAGATTCGGAAGATGAAGCAGCTACACTTTTGAACCAGTGTCCGCGTTAATGTTATTTGACAAGTGCGTCCACGACGACCACACGTTTATTTTTGATGAGGAAGGCCCTCGATGCCAATCGGCTTATCTTTGACCCTCCAGAGACGACCGATTGCGACCGAACTGGCTGTGACCAGACGCATGAATTTCTGCAGTGATAGCTCGTGCGCGCCATGTCGGACTGAACGATACGTGACAAGCGCGAGTATTGCAGACGGAAAAACGATTTTACGCAAGATTTTGACCCTCAGGTGGACCGGAGGCGTCGGGGATGGGGACGGACGCCATCTTTTCCTGCGGACCCCCCGAAACGGTTTCGTTACTACGGATCGAGACACGGATACGCCGCGCGCCGGAAGAAAAGGATAGATTTATGAAGAAGATTAGCAGCGTTCTCAAATGTGTGACGAAGACGAGCAGACGTGGAACCTGCAGGATTGGTGGACGAAAGCTCGGAATTTCTTACTAAAGAAGCCACCCGGAACACCGCGCAGCTGCAGACTCAAAGCCGCAGCTGACACGGAACCGATCGCCGATGCTGATGAGGATCAGCAGGCGACGAATGAATTCACAGATGCATTCTGGAACGACGAAATGAATGATTTATGGGAGGGTTGTTTGCTTCCAGGATTACGAAGACCAGGATCCCCTACCGCGTTTATTCCTCGAGATTGTCTTGGAGGAAGAGCGGAAGCCGCCAGATAAAGAGGCTGCCGCGAGCATTATGGCGAAGACGCCAACAACAGATAATACGAAAGCTCAAGCCGCGGTATCGATGCCCAACCCCGGAGATGAGCGATTCAGAGCCCGATGTGCTCACACTTCGTTGACGCCGCGAGATGGCAAGACGATCGAAGATGATTTGATTACCCTCAGTTGTTTAGATACGGGTACTTTAACGTTTATTAGCCTGTCACATCTACAGGAATCGTGACGGACCGAAATTCTCGACGACCATTGGTGTCGATGGAATGGCAGATGTTTCTTATATTTGCCGAGAAATGGTCAAAAGTTGACCAAAGATCAGTTGATTTTCGATGAAGGCGAACTTCCGATTAAGCGCAAGCTGTACGGATCAGGGTTGAATACGACGACGATCCATCGTTGGATCGCCCTTCGGGTCGCTTTCGCCGCCGACGACTTCGCTGCCCCCATTGTTGCTATTGTAGCCGATACGAATTATCTGTTCCTGTTGGGAGGGCGCGATATACGAGTTTTAGGAGCCATCGTGGATTTTCCCCATGATCGGATCTGTTTTTGTCGAACCCAAGTCGTCTACGGGCGCAAGAAGATTAAAGTTAAGGATGAACGAGTCGATGCACCAATCGTGACCTTTCGGTCTATTTACGATCGAAATCCGATAACCGTACCGATTTACAATCATCAACACGATGCCTTTCGGCAGAGTCTCGACCTGGTCAAGACTCGAGTTTACGCTCGTTTGAGCACGATTAAAGATCTCCGAAGCCCGCCGCCGGAACGTAAGGTAGCCTTGGCTACGCGGGGACATGCTACGACCAAATTCTCCCCAGCTCCGGGAGAAGACGCGCGAGGAGTAGTGGCTTACGCTGCGCGCACGCTTCAAATCGAGCCCGGTCGAACTTACAATCTACCGGTTATTTTGTCGAAACCTATGGAAATGGGACAGGTTTTCGTCGCTACGTTTGCTGAGAACGAGCAGTTGGGAGTGTCGAAGGAATGTGTTCTTCTTGCGAAGAGCGCGACCGGTCCGCTGCTCGGGTGGCGGTTGCTGCCACGGAGAAGTGCCGACGGTCGTCACTCAAGGCGAAGTCCTTGCGATTGGTGATATCGTTAGGTACGAAGATGAGTTGAACGTCTCTACGATCAACGAACTTACGAAAGAATGTGAAGAAGGATACGACAAGGGGAACCTTTCTTTCACCGTTTCTGTCGCTAGTCACTTGACGCGATGCGACGAATCTCCCCCCCGCGATGCTGCTGAGCACGGTGCAGAAGGACGCTACGACACGCCGCTATGACGGAAGATGAAAAGAAATGCCGCGAGATCACTGAAGCGGAGATCCGCCGCCGATGTGAAAAGGTTCAATGGCTTCCAATCACTTATCGCAAGGTGGTGATGCTGTTCAGTGGAGCCGGAGGCAGTACTTTGGGTCTCCAACGAGCCAACAAAACGTGTGGGACGTCGTTTCGAGTCGTGCTAGCACTCGATGCGTCGGACACCGCCAACCAGATCCACCACAAGAACTTTCCGAATATTCCTGTGGTGCAGCACACATTGTGTGGTCGCTATGTTACAACCTTACGGTTGATCGAATCTTATTTACCCTACGCGGAATGGTCGTCGTCGATGTGTGTCGCGTCGCCACCCTGCGTACACTCCGCTCTGTGCAACTTGACCTCCAGATGTTGGAAAGGAGTTACCGCTACCCACTGGACGATGAAATTATGCAAGATGGCTGGTTTCTTCATGTGGTTGATAGAGCAGGAGGCTTCGATTCGATTATTTCTTACGTTGCACGTTTGCACCCGTACGTATACGTCGTCAATTTTTACGACATAACTCCCAGTTTGATGAGCTGTCGCGTGCGATTGTTGGTTTCCAGCCATCCGCTCCATTTGCGCGCAGTTCCAAAGACTTGCAAGAATATGCAGCAAAAGTTCGCCGCAGCACTTGGCTACGCCGACGAACGACATTTACTTCAGATGAACAATTTAGGATCATCACGAGCCGCGACAGACGCAGCTTATACTGTTACGCGTGTCCCGCTTCGCGTAGGACCGCACCGTTCCGATTACAGATCTCTGAATTTGGAAATGACTTCGGAGTTGCTGACGATGCCCCCTGATTTTGATTGGGCCGGCCTCTCCAGGACGACCTCGTTGAAACACTTGGCGTCCGTCGTGCCACCTGACACGATGGCCTTATTAATGCTCGATCTGCACAATTCTGTGACCAAGGAATTTCGCCTGAGCGGCGAAGCTTTGCCGTCAGCGTTGAGTCCTGCAGACCGACCGTTTGATTATTATTTACAAATTGATGAAACCACCCTTCGTCACGTACAAGTTCCGCTGTTAAACACGCGCACACGTGTCGTAAGATGGGTGTCGACTGATGATCTCCAAGATCGCACCAAATGGAAACCTCCAGATGTACCGTTGATTCCGCCTGCAACAGATGAGCCGGGGACGTCTCATGCTTCTTCTGCTACCCCCCCCCGACAACCAAATTTAGACGTTCCACCAGATCCTGAGCGAGATCGGGAACCGAAGATTAAGAGTGAACCGAGTGTTCGTGTCAAAGGCGAGAGGATCAACAAAAGCCACCCGGAAGTGAAACTAAAATATAAGAAAAAGTTCGATGTGCCATGGAAAGATGCGCCGCGCGATGCCGAGGGTGCACCACTGCCGCAGACTCCTGAGCATGTCAAGGACAACGAAGCAATGAAAGTTAAAATTCCTACGAAGGAAGAAGTTGACAAGGTTGTGCAGGAGCTGGGAATTCCTGACAATCCGCACTTAGATGACGAGGCGAAACTGATGCTCCGTCACTGTGTGCAATATTCTTGGGCCTTTTTCGACCCGATTATGAGACCTGTGGACTCGCCTCCTGTGTCTCTACGATTCAAAGACGCGAATCCGCGACCGATAAAGATGACGCCCTACCGATTGACGCCTGCGAAACTCGAGTGTCTCCGCAAGCAGATCAGCGAGTGGTGCCGGGATGGAGTCATTCGTCCGGCCAACTCACCTTGGGGCTTTCCCGTGTTGATGCTTCCGAAGAAAGGAGCTGAGATTGGAACGTCAAACGCGTTCCGTGCTGCAGTTGACTTACGTCAGCTCAACGATCAATTGGTCAATGACAGTTGGCCAAACATTCGACAAGATGATGCTTTAGCCTTTCTCGCGATGAGACGATGGCGGACATGCATTGATATTAGATGGGGATACCACAACCTTCGTCTGGATCCGGCAGCGCAAGACGCTGTCACGATGGTTAGCCCACTTGGCGCTCATAGTTTCTTGCGATTACCTCTAGGTGTGAAGACGGCCGGAGCTCTTTTCTGCAAGCAAATGGCGAGCGACCTTTCGAAATGGATGTATCAAGACTTGGTTGCGTTTGTTGACGATATTATGATGGGATCCGACAATCTTCATCGACATTTACAAGTTTTGATCGAAGTGATGTGTCATTTGGCACAGAGAGGGTACAGCGGTCGAACCGCGAAGTTCCACCTTCTCAAGGATAATATAGAATTTCTGGGACACATTTCTACCCCTGAAGGCTTGAAGCCGAATCCGAAGACGCTGGAAGCACTGCAGAAGATGCCGATTCCAGGTACTTTACCGAATACTTCCCCGAAGACCCAGATACGCTCTTTCATCGGCATGAGTAATTATTGCCGGCGATATGTGAAGGGCTACTCGAAGATTGTGGAACCGTTGAGACGATTATGCCTCGAAAGTGTAAAGTTCGAGTGGACGCCCGAGTGTCAGAAAGCTTGGGATACGATTATTGAAGCTTTGGTTGATTCCCGTGGAGTCTACCACGCCGATTATGATCTGCCTTTTCAGATCCGATCCGATGCTTCCAAGGATGGACTTGGAGCATATCTCTTCCAGATTGTCGAAGTCAAGGACGATGCCGGAAGGGTGACTCGAGAAGAACGAGTAATTGAATACTGGAGCCGAGCTGTGCCGAAGGAGATGCGGAATTATGAGCCCCGTCGGCTAGAGCTGCTGGCAGTTATACTTTCTCTAGAGCACTTTCGAGCCTACATCGAAGGGCACCGTACTGTTTTGGAGACCGATCACCGAAATTTGACGTTTTTACGTAAGGCGACGCACTCGTCTGGGCAGCTTGCTCGTTGGGCGATGCGCCTCGCCAATTTTGACCCTGAACTTGGTTACAAGCCGGGAAAGTCACCGGGAATGAGTATCCCTGACTGTCTCTCCCGCAACCCGATTGATCATGTCATCGAGACTGACGAGTTTGGAGAACCTTTGAACCACGCGTATTTAGTGTTCCAAGAGCTTCCCCGACCTGTTGATGACCGAGGAGTTCCCGTCTCTGGCTGCCACTTCATAATGTCGTTTATTACGACCGAACTGCCGGAAGACGAAGACGAAGACCCTGAAAAGGATCCGATGAAATTGGCTACGTCTCACGCTACGAGACAACGTCGGAAGAACCGTGCGCGTGATGAGCCACAGATCTTCAAGGACGCAGCCGCTTACAAAGATTATATCGATAAGATACCCGATAATATGACGCTCGCTGAGATCGCACGTGAGCAAGAATCTGATGCTACGTGCGAGGATATTCGCCACCGAATGGCCCAAGGTCAGGCGCCGCGACTTTCCCGAGCGAACGAACGATTCGAAGTCGTTAAAGATGTTCTTTACCGCATTTCTGCTGATTCGCACCCGATGATTGTTGCACCTGCTACGTTGCGAAAACGCATTATTCGACTCTATCATGACACTCCGGTTAACGGTGGTCATATGGGACGTCACAGTACCGTCCAGGCTATCCAAGAACGATTTTGGTGGCCTCACATGTCAAACGAAGTTGGAGTCTTCATTGCTGAATGCTTAGTTTGTCAGAAAGCTCGTACACCGGAGCCGAAACGAGCTGGACTCTTGCAGCAGCCCGTATACGACGCTGATGGTGCTGTTCTTTGCTTGGATTTATTTGGGCCCTTGCCCAGCGCTGGTCCCGAGACGTATCTCCTAGTATTTTTTGATCCGTTCTCGCATTTCTTGATTCTGGATGTTTTGAACGATAAGACTGCTGAGTCTGTCCTCGAGTCTTTTGTCATTAACATCCTCCTCAAGGGCTAGTTGCCCCAGATGATTCATACCGACAACGGTAAAGAGTTCGTGAACAAGTTGATGCGCGAGTTTTGCCATCTCTTTAACACCCGATACCAAACTACGATTCCTTATCATGCCCAGTCGAACCCGGCTGAGCGTGTCAACCGATTTATCAAGGCCTTCCTCCGAGCTTGCCTTCAAGGCCGGAACATCACGGATTGGCCTGACTTTGCTCATTATATTGCGTTTTGCTACAACCGCAAGTTTATTCCAGGCACGCAGATTTCTCCCTTTATGCTGCGCCTGAACCGTCAGCCGATGCTGCCGACTGACTACACGCTCATGGATTTTGATACACGATTGTTGCCGAAGACTCGCTCTGATGCAGTCGCCGAGACTCGCGAACGATTGAAATATTATACAAAGATCGTCCGCGAGGCTCGTGATAAAGCTTTGAAGAAACAGCGATTGGCTTACAATGCTGATCATGTTGATGTTGAATACAAGGAAGGATCGCACGTTTTGCTCTACATCCCTTTTCTTCAGAACAAACTTCGACCGGAATGGCGAGGGCCGTTTATTATCAAGGAACGCCTCTCCCCGGTCACCTATAGGATTGAGTCTCTCGACTCTCCGCCCGAAGAGCGGCGTGTTCATGTAAGTCAGATCACGCCGGTGATGGTACCTCCGATCGTTGATCAAACCATCCGCAAACCCGAAGAAACCTTCCGTGATGATTATCAGCACGGTAAGTTTGTTGTTTTCCGGATTCCTGACCGGAAGCGCTCTGATTGGCGCAAGAAGATTTATGTTGCCGAAGTTTACGAGCCTTACGATTACCAAAATGATCGTGTCGCTCTACATTTCTATTCCGATTTGGGTCCGAACGATGATGTCGCTTATTTCAAGCCGACCTCTCACCTTTCGCACCGCAAGCTCAAGCCCGAATTCAAGGACGTTGAAGGTCGAAGCTTCACCGACAAGTCCCGAATTTCCTCCAACACAACTCCTTGTGTCACGGATTTCGCTCCGCACGAGATTGACGTGTTGGTCCCCAAGTTTACTTTACGCAGTGGTCGAGTTCCTGAACCGATCATCACCCGCGTTTACCAGAAGATTCGTTCACGAGATGCTCGTAAGGCAAAGCCGCGCTCCTCGCGCTAGCACCTCGCTGGGGCAGCTCGAATTCTTACCAGGGGAGTCCTGTGGCGGCAAATCCCGCCTCCTAAGGCTTACCCCTCTTCTAGGGCCCCCCCTTATCAGGGGCACCCTACTCCGTTCCGATGATGTCAGAGTTTTCTATGACATCATCTTCCTTTTCCGTGACACGTGTCACCCTGATTTCTGATTTTCGATTATCCTTGATCATAAAGCAACAGCCGATCCTCAAGTTGAGAGGACCAGGCGCAGGAGTTGTTTGTGGTCGCGTGGCGGGAGAACGGCCATCCTCGTCCAGTGATCCCTCCAAAGGCACGGACGCGATCGGCGAGCCAGGATTCGAAGGCACGCCAGGTAGCCCCTAAAATTCTCCTTACGCCACAGTAGGACCCGTCGTTGCGGCGCGGGCTAGTCTCGTTTTCTTATCCGACCCAGTGGCAAAAGGTGCGGGTAGGATTTTTTTACTACTAGGAATGCCGGTCCTGGTGTGTGCGAGTGCCCGGGGCTATATATACCCCTGTGAGATAGCCCTTAGTCGACTTTGGGGGGGGCTTGCTTCGTCAGATCATGTGGGATGATGATATCTTCAGTTGCGGGAAGCTTTTTTCACAGGGGTATATATAGCCCCGGGCACTCGCACACACCAGGACCGGCATTCCTACCCTCACCTTCTGGTTATGGGCCCTTAAAGCGCTCGAGGTGGATCGCGCGTTCGAATCCGCCTCACCGCTGCGCCGCAAGGAGTGTGTGAGTGTCTACGAAGCAGTTGCCGTCGCCAACTGCTGGAGTCCCATCGTCTAGCACAAACACTAGACCCCCCTCATCTGGGCGCTTTCACTTACCAGGACCGGGTGTACATCTCCGACGCAGATGTTCATCTTAAGCAGATGGCGTCGTCGTCTGCTGGGTCCCCACCGTCTCGCATACATGCTTGACTCGCCCCAGGTGTTCACGTTTCACTATGATGGGGAAGCACAGGGGTATATATAGCCCCGGGCACTCGCACACACCAGGACCGGCATTCCTACCCTCACCTTCTGTTTTTGTCCATTTTGGGCGCACGTACTCAAAAGAACGCGCAACGGACCGATTCTACCTCATTTCACGGAAATGCAGAAGCGTTGCGGTGTGTCTGACGCCTGACGCGCAGTCCGAGCGCGTCCAGACAGTGTCGATGCATCCACGCAGCCTGGTGGCTTTTGTCATCATATCTGCAGTCGGAGGTAAAGAGACGGAGTACACCAGAAGTGTGCTCTGGCCTCCAAAGGCACGGGAGGACTCTTTTGACCCACTCCCGGCAGGGCGTGGGGCAGTACTCGAAGTCGCACAAGCACGCGAGGAAGTACTTTGTGTGCTTTGACTACCACAAGCGAGGGCTGGAGCGAGGAAGGACCGATATCGTCAAGGTAGGTGTCTACGACACTGTCGCGGAAGCCGTCCTGCTCGTCAACAAGCATCGCCTCACACGTGAGCTCAAGGCCAATGCTGCCGGTCGCAAGAAGAAAACGAAAGAGGCCGAGGCGGGCCCCGGTGCCGGTTCGCCAGCGAAGACGGCGCGCGCGACCGCGGCGGTTTCACTCGGAGCTCCCACCGGGCCTCGCCGCAGCTCTAGTAGCTAGCAGTTCGCTCGACCGCACCAGTCCAAGCAGAATCACGACGGATCTTGGCGAAGTGCACCGACTTCAAGGATAAAAGAACCTCCTCCAACAGCTCGCCGAGGACCGCGGCCACCTCCCCCGAAGTGCCATCCCGAGCTCGCAGGCAACAGTGTCGAGTACGGGTGGGGCAAGTCCAAGCAGTACTACCGTCGGAACAACGTCGGCACTGCGGCGCAGATGACTGCCAACCAACTAACCCTCACCTTCGAGTCCATTGATGCTGCCAACCTGCCTGTCGCTCGCCTCGTGCGCTACTCGCGGAAGGCGCGCGAGTACGAGCTCGCGTACGCCAGCGAAAACCAAGGTGGCGCCGAAATGGGCAACACCGCCATCGAGGCCGCCAAGCAGACCCAGAAACTCCGCCGGGAGCACCACACGCATCGCTCTATCCCGCAAAGTAAGCTTACTCGCCTCGACGAGGTGGAAACAGGACCATATCACGACTTTAATACACATCTAACGCGATTTATGATCGACTTTATCGAGGGTGATCGGGAGGGCACGTTGGCTGTCCCGCACACCCGAATCCGCTTCGAAATCGGCTGGTATGGAGGAGTTGTGTCTGCGATAAACCTCCCAAAGTCGCAAAATCGCCGCCCTGGACGGAAAACACGAGATCACCACGTTCCTGGGTCCGCCGAGCCCCATTCGAATCTTCACGGACCGCCCAAGACACCCCTTCCGACGACTCCGTCGGCCGCTTGTCCGGCCAGGCCCGGGGGGGTGTTGGCTTTTAGCGCGAACTGAAATCGGCTTTATGCTCAAACCCGCTTGTAGGGCAAATGTGGACGAGAGGGGGCATACGTTGGTGAACGCTAGAGGACCTATATTGCCAGCGGAGAAGCACATAGAGGAGAGCAAGAGCAAGGATGGAGGTGGGAGTTGGTCTAGGGTGATGGAAGCGGGGTAGGATGAGGGGGGGGTGTTAGAAGTGTTGGGGGGGGCGATGGCTCAGAGCCCATCGCAAAAGCGCTGGCCATAGAGGAGGTCCATGATGAACCAACCCCTTGGCTCTCAGCACGCGCGAAAACGTATGGACGGACAGCTCGAGCGTACTGCACTGGTGAGGGTCAGCAATGGGACGTGGTTAATTATAAACTAATGAATACCTTGCGTTCAAACGCCGACGTGAAATTAACCAATTTTAGAGTCCACAATGAAGCCGTCGGATGAAACGCGGACGCGCGAAAGCGGGCGGACTACCAGTCACTCGCTGGTAGAGGGCGCACACACGCGCGCTCTGGTACGACAAGCACGCTATAGTCACACCTTAATGGCGGCGGCGTCGTCGTTGTCGAGCCGAGTTTTCGCCGAATTCACATTGTCGTCATCGGCTAGTAATTTCAGGTACAACGTCTTACATTATGTTACCGTCGTGAGCCTCGAAAATGAGGACAAAATGCCTGAGCTTGAGAGAAGTCAGGGCGGCAGAGCGCGGCGAAGTCACTCGTGCCTGCCGGGGGAGAGGACGTCCGGTCGCCTGCTGGCTGGCTATCCCCCTGGTCCTGATGCGGAGGCGGCGACACACGCCAACCCTCTCTCCCTCTCAGGTCGGTCGGTCGGTCTGTCTGTCTGTCTATCTGTCAAGACAGGTCTGCCCACCCGAGCACGCACAGCTCTAGAGTGGTGATGGGTGGTCTCAGAACCGACGCTGGGGGGATCGAGCGCCCGCGGTGTCGCGTGTGCAGTTTTAGACCCGTTCTCTTTACAGAATGAACTAACTAACTAACTTCGGACCTCACCCGAGCATGGGAGCCAGGCTGGGCCGGTAGTAGCCGGTCCAGGATCACAGAGCAAAAAAAATCACACAGTTGGGGTAGAAGCTTGGGAAAGTGCATGGATGGCGGACCGCCACTGCGCGCGGTCTTGTGCGAGGTCGTGCCACGAGTTGAAGGGGATGTCGCATTTCCGGAGTGCCTTGGCGAGCGACCTCCCGTACGTCATCTGCGGAGCCCCCGGTGGGCGCTTGGAGCGGACCCAAGACGAGAGCATCTTGCGAGGGAGTCGGGAGAAGGGCATGCGGGCGACGTGACCGGCCCAGCGGAGCTGGCGGCGCGTGACGTAGACGTCGATGGACTCGAGGCCGAGGCGCCGCCGCAGGATCTCCGTTGAGATGTGGTGGGACCAGGTGTGTTTCCGGGTCACACGACACATGACGCGGGCGCACTGCGCGTGGAAACACCGCAGCCGGCGGAACAGGACCTCGGTGAGGCACCACGATTCCGCACCGTGAAGGAGGATGGCCAGGACGAGCGAGACATAGACGAGGCGCTTGGCGCGAGCAGAGACGGACTTTGAGGCGAAGATGCAGTCCCGCAAGGCACCGAAGGCCTGAGACGCCTTCTTGATCCGCGCGTCGACGTCTGAGTCGTCGCGGCAGTCGCGCGAGAGGACCGAGCCGAGGTACTTAAACTGGTCGACGACCGGTATGAAGCGGCCGCGCCCGAGCTCGATGTCCGAGAGGTTCGTGTCGTCGAACGACTTTGGGTCGCCGTACAGGTTTGCCGGGCGAGCGACGAACAGCATCTCCGTTTTGGACGCCGCTTTCGTGTGTCGGTTGCCGCAATGCACCTCCATGCCCCAGGCGTCGCAGTGTTCGATGAGGCGCGGTGTCTCGCTGGCGGCGATGTGGCGGCCCCAGAAGAGAAAGGCAACGTCGTCGGCGTACGCCGATTCATCGAAGGGAAACTCGTCGCCGCGAGCGGACCAACTCCAAATGAAACTGGCCAACTAATCAGGGTTAATTTGGCCTGACTATTTGGCCAGTTTTAAGTGCCGGTTCTCTACTGGTCATGTAAACTGAAATGGATTTGATGGGTGTTTTTGCGGACTGGCACCTGTCGGTCCGGCCTGGCTCTCCCATGCTCGGGAGAGGTCTGAAGTTAGTTAGTTAGTTAGTTAAATGTCCGGGTCACGACTTGAACGACGGCGCGCTGATACGAGCGACTCCGAATCGGACAGCGACGACGACGGCCGCCTGGGCGGCATCACCGAAGCGATAAAGCGTCGTCGAATCGCAGCGATCTCCGCATTTGGTGCGTTTGACCGTGAGAAGCGCTTTGGGCCGTCGGGGCCCAAGCTTCGTGCGTCGCGTAAAGTGGTATCATCACGTGCGGACAGAGGGTCCACGAAAATTTCGACGGATGTATCGCATGGAGGTCTAGCATTTCAACGAGTTGCTGGAGTTGGTGCGGAGGGAGATACAGACGCAAGACATCGAGAGAGCCGTGCGTTCTTCTGGGTCTGAGGTATGCGCCGAGGTCCGACTTGCGATCAGCATATGCTACCTTGCTGGGGGGAGCTAGCTCGATATCTGCTCTAACTTTGGGGTGTCTCCGGCGGAGTTTTATCGATCGATTTGGAGATGTGTTGAAGCCATCAACAACATGTTAACTACAGACTTCCCACTGGACGACGAGACGGAACTCGAGAAACTGGAGGCGGGCTGGGCTCGCAAGTCACGCCTCGTGGTCCTTCGAAGCGTGGTGGGTGCCATCGACGGTTGTTGCATTTGGCTGCGGTAAAGCGTCGTCGAATCTCGGCGAAAGGTCCAGTCCTACCTCGTCAAGTCCCACCCCGCGCACTATGCTTGAGGCGCTCCTCCGCGAGGAGGGGCTTCGGCGCCCTCGGTAGCGCTAAGTATAACGATATAGCACTCTTCATATCGGAGGAGGCGGCCGGTGGCAGGGGCGGGCCGGCCGCCAGGGGGCAGAGGAGGATTTTTTGGTGACGAGGCGCGGAGGTGGAGTCAAGAAGGTAAGGAGGGAGTTGTAGGTTCCTGACGAGCTCGGGAACATCAGGATCGGCGGCATACAGGATGTCGTCCACTGCTGGATCGTTCGATTTGCAGACCTTGGCCAGCTCCTCCCAGTGCAAGCTGGGCTCCTCGGCGTCAAGGTTTTGCCAAGATGGCGTTATGACCCGCAAAAGGTGGACGTCTCGCGTCTGGACGATGGACATGACCATCCGCGATCGGCAGGGATCCTTCGACCAGTGATTCTTCGACGGCGACGGCGGCGAGCGAGCTGCACGCGGCGGGTTGCGCCGGTTCGGGGACGCGACCGCAGGTTCCGCCTCACGCGCTGCGTCGACAGATGCAGCCTTTGACTCTGCGCCCTCCGGCTCCGACTCGGCCGAGTCACTCAGTGTGAAGAGCGTGGCACTCGTTTCCACCTTCTCGAGCCAAGCCACGAGCGCGGACCAGTTCCAGGCCTTGCACCTGTGCTCCGGCACGCTTTGCTCTGCCGCCCGGCGCTTGATCTCCGCCATGAGGTGTTTGTTTTCCGGCCGCGAAAACTTCGGGGTCCAGCTCTGCATCGTCATCGCAGCCCAGCCGGGTTTGATCTTCAGCGTCGCAGCCCGCCGCTGCGCTTCCTTCGTGGTCCTCGCCATGGTCGGTATATTTGCTTAAGTTTTTTCACTTTGGCGCCCGCCTCGAAAAACCCGACCCAAGTCAGGTCGGATTATTTGAAAATCCTCCAAATATCCCGCCCTGATTATTTGGCCAATTTCATTATTTGGCCAACTTTATCTCTGTCACACCCCCCTCTTAGCAGTCAGTCGACCTTTAAAAACTACCTTTATCTTCGAAGAGAACGGGTCTTATGAACCGGTTCTCGGTTGTGGCAAATTAAAGTGGTCGCGACTGGTGGATGTTCCAAACGATGGTTTGCATCATCATCATCGCCTTGGCGGGCGGGGTCGCGGCGGCGTACGAGCACGCGCTGACCTTTCAAGCGTGAGCACTTTAATATTTATTGATTATGGGAATCATCATTTCATTCATGAAGCCTCGTCGTATTATAGGTCTTCAGACGCAGCGGGAGTGGGATCGATGTTCGCTTCCGGGGACGCGGGCGTGCTGCCGCAGGGAAACTTCACGGTGAGCGTGGTGGCGCGGGTGTGGGCCGCGTACTCTTCCGACACGATCCACGTCTTCGATGCGGGGTACGACTTTGATTTGCTGATCGAGGTGTCGGCGCCGGGGACGCTTCGGGTGCTGTTTAACATGGAGTCGACGGCTTATTTCGGGGACGTGGTCGAGATGGAGGATGAGGCGTGGAGCATCGAGGAGTGGCACCGGTACACGGTCGCGTACGAGACCTCGTCCGACGAGATCCGGCTGTGGGTCGACGGCGTCCTCGCGGCGTCTTATCTGGCGAACAAACGGGGAACGGTCGCGGGGGTGTTCGGGCCCGGATGCGTCGAGGGGATCTCGTTTGGACAGGCGTTTTCGGCATACGACGATGCGGGGGACCTGACGAGGGTGAACACCGACAGCGGTTTCTCCGGACAGCTGGCCGAGTTCGCCGTGTGGCCGGTCGTCGCGTCCTCGTTGCCAGCGTACGATCTGGCGAGCATCTACTACGATCTCGGAGGGGGCGGAAGCACGTCAAATCTGGGGATCGCCGGGTCGCGGTACGATCTAGTTCTGGGGGCCTATGCCTCGGGGGTCGACAAGACGATGCGGCTTTTCTTCGACATGGCGACCGACGGGTGCCAATTCGTCTCTTCGTTGACGTCGCCCGAGTGGTGGAGCGAGAGCACGAACGCGACAAAAGCGGTGGCGGCGAGCTTTGCGAACGTGACCGAGGAGCTCGCCGAGGGCGTCGGCGTGGAATTCGTGCCAGCGGCCTACGACCCCGCTGGTCGACGGTTCACCTACGAGATTCTGAGGCTTCCAGCGAACGGAACCCTCGAGGAGGTGGACGCGGCGGGGGTGAACTCGAACGTCGAGATAACCGCGGTTCCGTACGCGCAACGGTACGCTTTGTCTCGGTTTAAGTATTCGCCCGACGACAGCTTCGACGGCACGGACTCGATCGATCTGGTGGGCGAGACCTCGGACGGTCGGAGGACCAACGTCGCGCGTCGTTATTTCCAGATCTCGTACGCGATCGACGACCTTCCGGTCGTTTCCGACCTCTCGGTCAACGCGACGACCAACGGTACGATAAGATTTGCCGTGCCGACCTACGATGTCGACACGACCCACATCGTCGCGTTCGTGACGAGACTCCCCACGTATGGGACGTTGTCGCTCGTCGACGCGCGAACGGGAGTAAATCTTGGAGCGCTCGAGGTGTTTACGGCCGAGTCGATTACCTATGCGGCCGCGAGCATCGTCCAGTACGCGTCCGCCGTCCACGACGTCTCGACGTGGTGGATTTCGAGCCGCGTCGCGGCGAATGGCAATCCCTCGTGGGGTGCGTTGCAGATCCTGGGCGAGCCCGACGCCCCCGACGCCTACGGCGACACCGAGCTCGCGTGGAGCCCCTCGTCTCAAGCCGCCGAGAAGGGCTTTCAGAGCGGCGAGGATGCCACGGGCAGCTTCGCGTGGTCCCCCGCTACGAGCCTCAGAAGGAACGGGTACACGGAATACATCGAGCTCGACTTCGAGGAGCCGGTGTACGTGTCGCGCGTCCTCATCGGCGAGCCGAGGGGCGCGGGCAGCGTCGTCGCGATCAAGCTGTGGGACAACGACACGGCGTCGTGGGGCGTCTTATGGTCGGACGACTTCGTCGACAAGCGCGTCGACGCGAGGCATCAGAAGACCACCGAATACCGGATCTTCGAACCCGTCAACCTCTGCTCGCTCCCCTTTGCCTCGCGACGCTTGAGGCTCGAGCTCGATACCCAGGGTGTCAACGACTGGAACGAGATCGACTATGTCATGATCGAGGGCGACGCCAGCTTCATTCCGGGGGCCTTTTCGCCAACGACCCAGCTCCTGCAGTACGACGCCAACGTCGACCATTTCTGCGGCACCGACACCTTCGCGTGGCAGTCCTGCGACTGCTTCTACACGATCTCGCGCATGTCTGCCTCGGCGACGGTTGAGATCGAAATCCGAAAACCGACGACGCCTCCTTCTTCTTCTTCTTCTTCTTCTTCTTCTTCTTCTTCTTCTTCTTCTTCGCAGTATTGCGGCGAGATCTTGGCGTGCGACGTGGGCCAGTTCTACGACAACGTCACGCGGATGTGCGTCTCGTGCAAGCCTGGCTCCTACGCCGCCGACCCCGGCGGTTACCGCCTCGCGTGTGACCTCTGCGAGCCCGGCTGGTACCAGGACCAACGCGGTGCCACCTCCTGCGTCTCGTGTTCGCAAGAGCGGTACAACAGCGACTATGGCGCAAACGAATGCAAGATGTGCCCGCCAAACTCCTTCATCAAGAACCACGCCAGGGGCACCACCTCTATTTCAGACTGCGTCTGCAACCAGGACTACTACGCGCCAACGTGGCCTCTCAACGCCCGCGAAGGCTGCGTCGAATGTGAGTTCTTTTCTTTTTCCTCTCTTACGCTGCTGTTGTTGTTGTCGTTATTGTAGGTCCTAGTGGAACGATGTGCGATGGCGGAATGACGATGCCGTATCCGGCGGGGGGATACTGGATCTCGCCGGAGGCCCTCGAGGACCTTTTCCGAGGCAAGCTCCAGCACGTCTATTCCTACAAATGCCCCGTGAGCTACCAGTGCAAGGGCGGCGCGGGACCGACGGGATGCATGAATGAATCGATGTTTAACAAAGAGGTGTGCATCGACGGCAACAGCGACACGGTCGTCCTCGACACCGACATCCTCAACTGGTGCCGCAAGGGGTGGAACGCCCATTCAGCCATGTGCGGCGGTACTCAAAAAGGCTACTTCTCGATCGCGACGTACGCGATACGGTGCCCCAAGCGCACGAGCGCCGGGGTATTTACCGCCGCATGCTGGATCGCGCTCATCACGATATTCATCCTCATCAACAACGTCATCCGCGCGCACTATCCCGTCTTAGACCTCGTCTGCACCGTCTATCAGGACGCGGGAATCGTCGCGAGCTTCATGTTCGACTGGCCAAAGCAACTGCGGCATTTGTTTTTGGTGTTTTCGATCGCGCTCTTCGACGTGGACATCTTTGCGCCGGGCTGTTCGTTCCCTAACTGGGGCTTCCCCGAGATCTTCTTCAACATGCTAGGCCTCCCGATCGTGCACGCCCTCGCGATCGTCGTCGTGGCGACTGTCCAAAACGGCGGCGTCATCAGCGGCCTCCGACACATGCGGGACACCCAAATCGGCTCGATGCTCTCCTTTTTCGTCGGCGCGTTTCCGTCGCTCCTCGCGAACTGCCTCGACACCTTTTCTTGTCGCCACGTCCAGTCCAACGGCATCGTATACGCGAACTCGCCCGGCGATTCGTGCTCGTCGGGTAGCCTCAGAACCCACGTGCTCCGTTATATTGCTATCGCGTATTTGGGCGTCACGACGCTCGTTTTCGTCGCCATTGGCCGCACCCTGGTCAAGGCTCGTTTCGACAACGAGCTCTGCACGTCGACCCTGCTCGACCGCCTCGGTTTCATCTACGCGCCGTTCCGCGCCGGGGCGCTCTTCTGGGGCTTCGCGAGACTTCTCAAGCAAGCGCTCCTCGTCGCGATTCAGGTATTGCTCTGGACGTCGCCGTCGGCCCAGGCGACCAGCGCCTGCGTAGTCCTTCTCTTCTTCATGGCAGCCCAGTCGAGGGTCAAACCAAACGTCGAGACTCGCATGAACCACCTCGAGCTCGCCGGAACCGGTCTCGTCATCTGCACCGTCCTCCTCGGCTTTATCTTCAGCTTCGTGGCAATCCTGCCGAGCGACAACGACGCGACCCACGCGGACCGCCTCGAACGAATCTACGACATTTTGTTCAAGTTCGTGCACACGGCATTCATGTTCTTCGCCGTCTGGTCGACCGTCGATGATATCAGGAGCGTCTCGGTTCGCGACATGCTGCGCTATAGAATCGTGCAAAACGTCAAGGGCGTCGAGGCATCGTGGCGAGAGTATCGACGCGCCTCGATCATGGCCCTCCAGCCCTCCCTCATCACGCATCACTTCAGTGGCTTGCGCGCCGACGACGCCGGAGCTACCACCGCTTCTTGCTTCGAGAGGTGTTGCCGCTTGTGTCGCGCGCGAATTGATCGTCGTCGCAAACTCACGCGCCCCATGTCCGCGCCGCTCATGTTTTCGTCGGGCGTCGAAAAATACGTCAAAGGAGATGGCACGGACGACGATCTCGAGCTCCAAAAAGTTAACAGGAGCGTGCGCGACAAGCGGACTGCCAATTGTCAAAACCGAGGTCCGCGAGAAGAAGTCAAGGCAGAGAAAGACAATCGCGACGACGACGACGGCGAATCAACTGACGACAGCAGCGGAGAACGAGTCATCGTCCCCATGCTCAGGACGAACGACTGGGGAGCGTTGAAGCGGTCTATCAAGCACGTGAACGACTTCGAGATCCTCAGCACTTTCCGCGGGCAGGCGCTCAAGGCGTACGTCCAGAGCAAGGTCGCCGTCCATCCGGCGCACGAAATCGCAAACTTCTTCAGCCTAAATAACAGCCTCGCGCCCTTTGTGAGCGACCAGAGCATGACGAACAACTATTCGAACAGTTTCAAGGCCATCTTCTATCGTAGCCTCGAGCACCTCATGCCGGAGCTCCTGGACATCATGCTCGAAAGTACCGAACAAGAGCGCCAACGACTCGCCGTCGTGCTCGCGCGTCTCGAACGCTCGATCCGCGACCGCCGACTATCGCGCCACAGGTTTCGCACGGCGTCGATGATCGAGGAGGTTGACCGAAGCTCCGTGTTGTACTATGCAATCTTCGCCACGTCGCAACAGGTGGACCTCCTCCGCCTCTTCGTCGACAGCCTCGTCTCCTCCAACCCGCGAGCCTCCCAGCAACGCGAACTCTACAGGTACCATGTTGCCGCCAAACGTCTCCAGCGTTTCTGGAGGCGCAAGACTCGCCGTCTGCGGCGAGGATCCTCCAAGTCACTCGACGCTTTCAGTCGAGATCTACGACTTCGACTCACCACGCGAATGCCGTGGATCTCGTCATTCTGGTCGTCATCGCGCTCGACGTCACGCAACACCTCGCCGTCACTCGCCAGTCCCGAGCCCGATCTTTTGCCGATGGATTCGCCGACCTCGTCCGTCGCACAGACGGCTGCGCGGAACTCAAGGCACCCACGTGCGAACTTCGATCTTCAAATCGATAAATAAATCGACGAATAAATCGATAAACAAAACGGCGAATAAATCGATAAACAAATCGGCGAATAAATCGATAAATAAATCGATAAATAATCGATAAAGAAATCTCACTGCGGATGATGGTGGCGCAAAACAAACACGTAGTGTAACACGGGGTGGAACTTTTCTCCCTTTGACTCGCTTAGCTGCCATCCCCCCCAAAAAAAAAACGAAAGAGTGGTCGTTTCCCGGAAGCAAAGGATGGCGCGCATTGTTTCATCACGGCTGCCTGGATCAACACGGGGCTTTGCGCCGTCCACGGCTGGGTCAACGATATGTCGCTATTGCTCAAAGGATAAAAAAAAAAAGTACCAGGTAGGCGTGCCGACAACAATATTTGCATAGCCGGCCTCGATACGTTGGGGTTGTGGTATTTGTCATAGGCGAAGCAGGGCAGAATGCTGCGCGTAGTCATCGGATAGAAGACGTAGGCTATTCGCAATCAGATCGCGTCGCCACGTTCCAGCTCTCGAACGCACGCCTTCAAAACCCATTTTTTTGACTTTCGAGAATTTTTAATTTGACGCGCGATGCACCGATCGCTTTGTGCCGGAGCAAAAGGCTCTCATAAGAATGAGGACGGTAGTCAGGATGACGGGTCCTGCGGCTGTTACATTAAGAGCAGTGTTTCGACGAGTTTACACAATCTCCCAGGAACAACAGGATCTGGAAGAAGCCACGGCGAACTAAGCACGGTATTGGGCGCCGCGAGCCGCATCGCGGCTATAAGATACTGGGACAAACGTGGCTCGCCTGATAGTACTAGATATTTGTAAGCACAGGCCTTTTTTTTTATGTTTTCAAGGGAAGACAAAGCACGCGACGCGCGCTACAAAGCGGCCTTCAAGCCATCGCACGATTGCTATCAGCGGATTTCTTTCTTAAGAGCCAGCAGTTTTCTTAATTCCCGATATCGCAAAGGACAGGGGTTGTGGGAGCATAATTTCATGCCCAAGTACTCAGCCGAGACGCCCGGTGAAACTCTTGGAGGTGATGTTGAGGAAGAAATTGGCAGCGGAGTTACCTCGCCCCAAGTTGCCCGATTTTCGCGAAACAACGCGTCGGCAGTTTCGACGCACACCTTCCGGAGGCAATCTCAAACCTGCGCGGTGGACACTCGCGGCGAGATTCCGGATCAGCACGATGCGCGGGTCTGAGAATCGCATCGAGCACTGTCGGCAGCGTTTGCTGAGATGCTGCTCCCAAAGAAAGAAAGAAAGAAAGAAAGAGAGAGAGAAAGAAAGAATGAACGAACGAAAGAAAAAAAGGTCCTTTGGGTCATCAAACACACATAGACATAAAAAAATGAGCCCGCCACTCATTCCCGAGAGCGGAGCACACTACGTGATAGCAAAAAAACCGCAAGCAGTCACATGCCAACTCGCCGTACAAGTCACACCCCCTTCGAGCCGGGCCTAGCATTAGGTTAAAGACCTATTGCCGGACATACACGCAGTCCGCTTTCACGAATATTATGCCATTCGTGTAGATGCCGTTTGCTTGGGTGAAAGGGTTTCGACATTCGATGCTCTCGTTCGTTGCAACCTAGAAGGTACCGCCGTCGAACCGTCGCTTAACCCAGTGAATGGACGTGGTGGATATCCCCGCTCGAATCTCTATCGCATCAAGTCATCGTCACACCCAGGAGAGTCAGTCGAGAAGCTATCATGCCGAGTATCCCGCCCCAATAGGCGGCAGACGTGCAGTCTTCGAATGAAACGCGCTCCGAGCGTCCAACCCGATCCGATGGCGACGCAGCCAGCGCCGACGCCGCGGCTCGCGGCATTTCCGCGCAACGAGCCGCGCTGTTCGACTATCAACAACCGACGATGGGTCGCGCCGCCGACAACTCGAATCACAGTATTGTTTATCTCATCATCGTCGTTCTTAGCCGGCGCGACCGCGAGTCGCGTCCCGCGCGAGACGAACACGGCCAAGTCCTCGATCGCGAACATGGCGGTGGTCAATGAATCCACCAGGCTCCGTCCACCGCGATAGCGTTTAGACATCGCTTACGCGAATACGCATCGCAAGACAGGTCAGGTCGATGCACGTAGCGTCGCTGGCGGGTCTGCTCCAACTTGAAGTGGTCGTTGTTGCCTCGCAACCATTTTCGTCGCGAGCAAGACCCGCGTGGCGCAGTCGGCAGCAACGCGCGGTATATTTTCGTAGGTGAAGTGCGGGCGGCTATACGGGCAGTTTCGGGAATTTGAGCGGTTTCTGATACGAATGCCGGTAAGGGCTTGTTCCGAGACCGAATTCGCGAAGAAGTATGATGCGAGCAACTCTCAGGCTCGAAGATTATTTCGAGTCCACGCCGAGGAAGAGAAAAAAGTTCACCCGCCAGGCTTTCAAAGAGGCAGAAGTTACGCGGAATCTTTATCCAACACCTCCCTGGCTGTCCGAAGAGGTAATTTACTACTTCGAAGCAACTCCCTCCCGTGAAGGCCCGAGGAAGTGGGAGAAGAAACGAGCACAGTATAGAGCGAAGTACCTACAATTGTAGGGCAGCCGAGGCCCCCCACCCATATCGTCAATAGGCCCGAATTGGGGATTTCGTTCATTAAAAGCAAATGGTGTCGAGACCTGCCCAACCATAGGTGGAGGCAGACTTCAACGCCCCTCGCGGCCGGGCCGTGCCGGGCCGTGCCGTGACGCGACGGAGATGTCCCCGATGTTGTTAAATCGAGCTGCTCCTCCCCGCCTCGCCTCACCTCGCCACAGAAGCTTCAGTCTTTCTTTCTTCCGTTCTTTCTTTCTTTCAATGAGAGAAGGAGGACGGATTACAAGTAGGCATGGCTTCGCCCTCGCGGGTGCCCCCAACAAAACAACGAGGCACGTCTGAGGTGGAGTGGGCGCCCGAGGAGCAGCAGGGGTGTCGCGGCGACTCGCGCACGGTTGCGCTCACCCGAGGGCAGATGAAGAAGAAAGGGTCGGGCAGGGGGTACAATTGGTTGGACCTCCGAGGCGATCAGAAGGGCGTCGGGCGTTTCGCACGCGGGTTGCCCGGGAAGTCCGTCACACGGTGTCGGCGCGAAGAGTGCGTCTTGGAAAGAGAGAGGGGGGGGGTCTGCGGTCTGCGGTCTGCGGTCTGCGGGAGGAGAGGTCGTGTCGCGAGATTTGGGTCCCTACGGGGAAGAACGCGATCGACCTCGCGGTATCAGTTTGCGATTTTTTTTTTTTTCTCATGAGGTAGTCTGGAGTGACTTGCGGACGACGATAGTCCGCTCGCCGTAGGTCTGGATGAGGACGGTAGGGTCGGCCTGCACGCCGACGGCGACCGAGTCATAAAGGACGGCGCGACAGACGTGATTCGCTTTAATCATCCCGCAGCGGCTACACTTGTAGGTCTTTGTTTCTTTCTTGCCGTTGGTGTGTTTGTCGGGTGGCCTCGCGCGCGCGGGCGGGGGTTTGTCGGGGACCTTGAGGTAGGCAGCCGAGAGGGGGTCGAAGTTGAGAGAGGTAGATTCGTCGGCAAAAGGGAGGTTTCGAGCGCTGGGTATCGTCTCGAGCGCCGGACGCGCCATGCGCGGGCGGTCGTCGTCTCGTCGGACCGGCGCGGGGGGTGGTGCGATGACGGCGGGCATCGGGGGGGGTGGATGGTGCTGTTGTCGCGGCGGCGGCGGCGGCGGCGGCGGCGGCGGCCTGTGCGACGGCTCGAAGACGAGGTTGTCGAAGGCGCTGCCAAAAAAGAAGGGCTCGGAGGCCGTCCGGCGGTGACCCTTTTTATGCGCGGCCTTGGGCTGCTGCGGCCTCTCGTCGATTTGCATCGGAACCTCGGGCACGCTCGCGGGGACGCTCGGCGGGGCGAGTTGGTGGTGTTGCGTCACCTGCGGCGATGGTATGTTCTCGAGGTTCAGGCCCCCGAAGTTGCCACTCGATGGTCGCGATCGGGGGGAATAGCTGTATTCCCCGCAATCCAGCAGATGCTTCTCGGTCTCTTCGTCGAAACTCTTTGTTGCGCCGAGGGGAAACAGATCATTGGGGTCAAACTCGAGCAACTTTGTGAGGTCGGGCTCGTCAAAATCTAAAACCTCGGGCAGCTTCAGTTCCCCGCCCAGGGGATCGCTGTTGATGCGACGGTGGTGCGTCGCGCGACGATTCATCATTTTTTTCACACACCCCAGCCCATCATATCATCACCCTTCTCTTGGTATCGAGAAAAGGTCAGAGACCGGTAGAACGTCCGTTGTTCAACACTTCTGTTCTTACTTTGTGAGCTGCCGCCCCAATACACATCATACTCGAGGGGACACTTCCTTGTCCTCGAGGGCCGAGGTCATCCATCACCAGAGGTATGCGTATTATTATAGCTAGTCACCGACCTTATCCTCCAGAGTTGACCGACCGCGGCAGATAGAATTGACGCACGGGTGGAGCGTTTGCGCTTGAGACGCGCAGCCGCCTCTCTTTGTCGCTCGCGCGATTTGGCGTGTTCGAACTCGGCGGTGCCCCCGACCTCGGAGCGGTACACGAGTTTGTACTCGCGTCGGGCGACGCGAGAGAACCGCGTGAGCCGGAGAGGCGGAAGGTTTTTGGGGTCAATGCCGTTGAAGACGACGCGCTCTCGTTGTCGACGCGCCAATTCGCTGTCTGCTCCGGTATATTATGTCATCGGTGGTGCCGCTTTGACTGGCGCGAGCCGTACTCAACACCATCTCATCATCCCGGCAAGATATGGGTTGCATTTCGGTGACGAGAGTAGGATGTGAGTGACCGCGGTCAGAGACGGGCTGCTGGAGGAGGTTGTGTTCGTTTAAAAAGTCCGGGCAATTCCCGAGGATCTCCTTGGTTGAGGTCCCCGGATCGACGTCGCCGAACTTCTCGAGCTGGCTGCGGAGCGAGCAATACGACAGCAGCTTCTCGGGATCAAACCAACCGCGCTCGAAGATGGCTTGGTCGATGCCCTTAGCTTCGTGAACGAAGGCCTCGGGCTTCCAGTCGGGGTGCTTGAATCGCGGCGGGTCACCCGGCTGCTGAAATAATGTGTGTTGGGCTTGGCCAGGCTTGCGCCACGACTCCTCGACCACCTTCTGTCGCTTAATCTTGAGTTTGACGACGGCTGGACGGGGCCCGATGCAGTCCGCATCGAGTTTTGTCGAGGTTCGGAGGAGGCGAGTTGCGTCTTGCAGCCGACGCCCTCGCGGACATGTTGTTGACATCGAGGCCGTCGTCGGGTTTGAACTTGTCGCGACCCGGCTAGTGGTCGACCTCAATTAGGAACAGGTGACGAGGAAACCAAATCTCTATGACATCGAGGACGTCCTGAAGAAGAAAATTGTACGAATCCCAGAAGCCTTGGTGCTGCTTGCCAATCTCGAGCGGCTGGAGAGCCGGAGACTGGAACCGCTTGACGCCGCCGCGCTCAAAGAGGAAGACCTTTTCAAAGGTGCGCTTGAGTTTCGGATCGATCGTTGAGGTCGACCTCGTCGTCGTCGTTCTTCTATAAACGTTGGGATCCTGCACGTTGGTCGTTACTTGGCGAAGCTTGTCACGCATGTCACCTGAGTGGTAAAACCCGTGGAGTCGGGTTCGTGTGAAGCGCGTTTCGTCCGTGGAGGCCATAAGAAGTTGCAGGAGTGCCCAGAACAACTTCCAGTAGTACATGCGCAGCCGACCTGTTATCGCGCTCGGCGTTCCTCAGCGAGGCGCAACCACAGCGCCACGCGAAAAATCAAGAAGCCCCAAACCCTGCAATTTTACATCCTTACCCTTATACCTTATCCCTTACCACCTATGTTTACTCCCTTACCCTTTTGGTCTTCATCAGGCCACTGGCGGCGCCCGGACGGTTAGGCTAACGCCTTGCCGTCCTTACTTACACCTTACAACCCTTACACCCCCCCACCCCACTCTCATTTCAGCTCGACGCTCTCACCCCCGCCAATCTAAGCTGCTTTGATGACGCGCACGTCCGCTAACCTTTGAGTTTACTCATAAACCAATTTTCTCTTCATCCCAGTTCTCCGTGTTGCGGTTACTACTGCTTTATGTAGCGAAAAGTGTATGGTCGAAAAGGCTAATCCGGAGAAGCCGCCCATACACTTTAATACCGCTATATTCCTTTCCGCTCGACGCTCTCAGCCTCGCCAATCTCAGCTGCTTTAATCAGCGCATGCTCCGCCCATTAACTCTTGAGTTTAGTCCTAAACCCTTTTACTCCTTACCACTGCGTGCTCACTAGCTCACCCTCGAACATTTTTGCGAGGGTTTTGGGTCAAAATTGATATTGGATATCAGATGGAGGTCGAGGGCGCGTCGATCGGCATCGTAGCCTAAGGCATTAGCGACTCTGAGCACACTTCGACAGGAAAATGTAGTTTTATACTAGTCTAGATGTGTGCTGTCGCTGCGTCCGGCTTAGGCCTCCTGGATGCCGATCGAGGCGACTTTGGCCCTCCAGGATGAACGAACAACGAATTTGACACTAAACCCTCACAAAAACGTGCTTTTGGTTGTGTGCCTTGCGAGGGCATCCGCCCTCCCGGCGTAGGTTGGCACCTATTCGCCTCCCGGGCGGGCCGGTTGGCAGCCGGACGTTCGCAGTGGGACGGGGTATGGCCGGGGGGCGCAGACGGAAGGTTATCGACGAGTTGGTTGTCAGTCACATCGCGGTCTCCTCGTCGCATGGCGACAAGCTTGATGATCACTCTCCGCCGACCCACCTTTCGGCGCCCCTCGTCTACAGGCCCGTGATTCCGGACTGGCTCCTGTCGGTCCGGCCTGGCTCCCATGCTCGGGAGAGGTCTGAAGTTAGTTAGTTAGTTAGTTAGTTGGTCGTGTGCTTGCGCAAAACCACTCAACGAGATGCTCTCCTCCACCCCTCTTACTAGTTAGTTACTATTGTGCCGGCAACGCTATTCACCAGGCACCATCTCTGCGCGATCGACTGGTAGACAGACCATGCTTCCGATGCTCGACCTGCAGGTCGCGGCGTCCGGGATTTGCGAAGCCCAATACTCTGGCTATCCTTCTCCACGGACACACGTTCTGGGTACTCACGCCATTCTTGCGGTAAGATGGTTCTCCTCCTCCGCCTCAAAACTGCGAATTAGCACGGACCGTCTGGCTTGACGACGTGCTCGGCCACCTTCCGCGAGGCCGTTGGTTACCCTCTCCGAGATCTTCGGCATCTTGTGCTGACGTCGTCGCCCCTGCTGTGCGCCTCTGCGGCCGGTATCAAACCAACTTCCCCCGACGCGCCGCACGCGAGCACCTACGACTTCGACGTCAAGACGCACGCCCAAGGAGGCAATCTGCATATTTATTCCACACGCCATTCCCGCCCTTCCCCTTTCGATCGGCACGAGTCCGCAGCACCTACATTAAACGACATGCACAGCAGCGCCGCCCAGCCTCCCTCACCCTATCGAGATGCGCCTGCGCAGCTACGGCGCCGTCGCTCGTCTTTGCCGCCTTCGCGGTAAGGGCTCGCCAGTCCAGCATGCCACCATGTCGCCAAAAATCGACGCCGCGCGGATCGCAGCGCAGACAGACGTAGGTTGATTGTGGTTGGGCCAACTTTGCCGCCGAGGTGCGGCCCAAACTCGCCGTATAAATAGATACATCGCGAGTGATATAGCCTCGCCGCTGCGCCTTACACGCCCTCGCATCCCGCAGCTCCCACCAAGCAGGACACCACACTGCCTACATACGCCGTCCTTCCGGGTACCACCTCCGTTTCCTTGACGTGCTACCTCTCCTAGCAGTCGCCCCGTTAATAAATACCAATGGGTCGCCGTGTCTAACTTTCGTCTCCCTCATCCGCGGCTTCCGCAGCCTTGGCATTTTTTTCCTGCTTTGCTGCCTCGCGGTCTTTGTTCTCCTGTTCCATGCGAGCGACGTACGCTAGGCCGCGGACCTGCTCCTTGAGGCGCGCCGACTTGCCGGTGAGCTTGCGGAGGTAGTAGAGCTTGGCCCGGCGGACCGAGCCGCGGCGCGTCACGGTGATCTTCTTGACGATGGGCGAGTAAAGTGGGAACGTCCGCTCTACTCCTACGCCCGACGCGATCTTTCGCACGGTAAAGGTCGACGAGACCCCCGCGTTGTGGCGCTTGATGCACACGCCGGCGAAGTTCTGGATGCGCGTCGTGGTGCCCTCGGTAATCTCGACGGCGACGGTCAGGGTGTCGCCGGGCGAGAAGTACGGTTTGTCGGTGTCGAGCTTCTCGAGCTGCTCCTGCTCAAACTCCTGCATGATGTTCCCTGTCTTGAACTTGTAGACCACGGGGTGCTGGCGTTCGACGGCGCGCCGGGGGCTCGGCACCACCGCCACAAAGGCCATCGCGGGACCCGCCGCGAACCACCACAACAACATCGCCTACCACGCGTACTTACTTTCTTCAACTGGTGGTCCTTCGTTCGTTACCCTAGTAGTTCTTCTTCTCTCGAGCTGAAAACAAACCCTAGCGATAAGAGGGGGGGAGCTCGAATGGCGAGCCCTTGCCCCGGTTCATGAAGAGGCGGCCCGTGACGGGCATGTGGTCCCAGACGACGTAAAGGTTGACCGTTGTGTTGCGAAGCTCGTTGCCCTGGTCGACGAGGGCGTATTTGATGTAGGCGTTATCGGTCGCCATTTGGGCGTCCTCTTCGGTTTCGACGATCTTGTCCCACAAGATGACCTGGTTGAGCTTGTTGGACTCGCTCTCGTACTCGGCCAACACGAAGACGAAGAGCTGCTTGAGATTCCAGTGGAAGGCGGGCCTCAGGTCGGCAGCCAGGTCGAAGCTGAGAAGCGCGCGGTCGACGCCACCGTGGGACCGGAGACTTAGGAGGTCGTTCATCTTTATCTTGTGGATGACGGGCTGAGGGTAGTCCCCGAACCCGAGGTCCTGCTGGAGGCACGAGAGCCAAGTCATGACCGCCAGTCCCAAAAGCACGTTGAGCCCATAGAAAAAGACCGCGTTGAGCCGCACCCAGTAGGTATGCATGCTCCGGGTCCCGCTCTCGAGTGACAGCAGCATTGTCGCCGAGGCCTTCTTTCTTGCAGGGTAATTAATTAATTAATTCGTAATGAGAAGGGTAAGGGTATCCATTCATCTCCGGAAGGCTCCCGTTTTGGCGGTGGTAGTTTCTGTGGATGCGGCGGCGGGGACGACGATGATGGTGGGGTTTTGGGCGGTTGTGGTGGTGCTGGTCCGGTGCGGGCAGGCGCGGCTCGCGAGGCCGGGTCGTCAGCGGTGCATTGCCGTCAAGCAGAACCGCGGCGGCACCACCACCACCACCAGCACCTCCGACGGTCGCTGGCTCCGGCCGACGAGCTGGTCTTCCCGGCAGCGCAAGAAGGCGCTGTCGCTGGTGGTGCTGACAGTCCAAAACTCGGCTTTGACGCTGACGATGCGGTACTCGCGGACGCGCCCCCATAAGCACAAGTACCTCGCGTCGGAGGCGGTCGTGCTGTGCGAGATCTTCAAGGCGGTCGCGTCGCTGTTCTTTGCCGTGCTCGCAGGCGACGGGCGGCGCGGCAGCTTCGCGACGCGGCTCGCGAACGCGGCCCACGACGCCTACGCCGAGCCCGGTTCGTACGTGTTGCTAGTCCCCGCGGCCCTCTACGCCGTCCAGAACAATTTGCAGTACGTCGCGGCCTCCAACTTGGAGCCCGCTATCTTCCAGCTCTTGTACCAGATGAAGCTCCTGACGACGGCTTTCTTTTCGGTGGTTCTTTTGGGCCGGCGGCTCAAGGTGCGGCAGTGGGCGTCGATCGCGCTCTTGGCCGCGGGCCTGGCAGAGGCGAGCTCGGCCAACTCGGCGCCGCCGAGGCGTCGAGGGCCGCCGGCCCACGGGGTCTTTCTGACGGGTTTCGCCGCCGTCTTTGCCGCGTGCTGCACTTCGGGCTTTTCCTCGGTCTACTTCGAGCGAGTCGTGAAGCGCGCGGCGACCGCGAAATCGAACGACAAGCCGAAGATATCCGTGTGGGCCCGGAACGCACAGCTCGCCACGTTGTCTTCGATAATCGCCGCCACGGGCGCCATCCTCAAGGACGGCGACAAGATCCGCCGGCGAGGCGTCCTCGCCGGGTTTACGCCGTTAGTGTGGACCGTGGTCGCCCTCCAGGCAGGGGGCGGCCTCTGCACGGCCGCCGTCATCGCGTACGCCGATAACCTCCTCAAGGGGTTCGCCACGGGCATTTCGATGCTCCTCAGTACGATCGCCTCGTGCTACTGGTTCGACTTCCACATAACCTCGCCATTCATTGCGGGGGCGACCTGCGTCTTGGGGGCCATCTGCCTCTATGCCCGCTCCTAATAATAATTATAATATCCAACGGCTGCAGACGTAAGTACACGACATCAGCGTCATCGGCAGAACAACAGCAACAACAAGGACTTGTAGAAGATGCGACGGATTATTATGATGGCGGCGGTGTCGACGACCCCGGCGGTCGCGTTCGCGACGACCGCCGTGCCGACGCGGTGGCTCGCGTCGTACGAGATCACCTCGGAGCCCCTGCCAGGGACCACGAGTTCGCCGCCGTGGCTGTCGGCCGGCGCCGAGATGGTTACGACCGAGGCGTCGCTCGTCCAGTTCCGAGGGCCCGATGCGCTGAATCTCTTCGAGCGCATCGACGACGTCGTGATGGGCGGCGTGAGCTCCTCGTCGGTCCGGCAGGCCGAGGGCCGCGCGGTGTGGTCGGGAATCGTTAGGGTCGAGGGCGGCGGCTTCTGCGGCGCGCGCACCAAGCCCTTCGTCGATCCCCTGGACCTGTCGGGGTTCGACGGGCTCTACGTCGACGCGAAGACCTCCGACGACAAACCCCGGTCCTGGAAGCTGACGCTGCGGTGCTCTCGAGACCGCGGCGAAGTCGTGTACAACGCCGAGGTGGATTTGAAGTCGTCGTCGTCGTCGCGCTCCAAGGTCCTCGTGCCATTTAGCGCGTTTCGGCTCGTGCGGGGCCCGCGACCCCTCGCGGGCGCGCCACCGCTCACGAAAGTGGACCTCGAGAAGGTATTTGGGTTTGGACTCACGTGCTCCAAGTTCGGACCGTCCGGCGACGTCCTCGAAGACTTCCAACCCGGGTTCTTTGCTGTCGACTTGTACGGCATCGGGGTCTTTGGGGAGCAGGGGGCCGTCGCGCCAACCCCGCCCGTCGCCGACGCCGCCGTCCGCTCGAACCCCAATTCGGCGAATCGCGCCGGCCTCTTCAAGCTCCTCAAGCCCCTCTCCCGCTTCGTCTTTTCCGAGGAGGCCCGCCGCCGCAAGCGCGTCCGCGAACTCCTCGTCCAGCGCGGCTCGGCAACCACCATGTTCGGGGCCCGTTTTAAGGGCCAGCGCATCGTCAAGCGCGGATACCGGGGCCTTTCCTTCGAGCGAGCCGATCTCGAGGGCCTCTCCCAGCTTTTCAAGGACGGTCTCCGCGCCCTCCTCGCGCCCGCGCTCCGTTTTCTCTTTCGCACCATCTTTCTCGCCACCCGCCAAGCCAACATCCTCAAAAAAAAGACCTCGGCCCTCCTGGCCCTCCTTTCCCGACCCCTCCCGAAGCGACCCTCCCCCACCAAGCGACAACAGCTCATCCGATGATCAAATAATCAACGGATCTTTTTCTTCCGAAGAAGATTCTGCTGTTGCTACTGCTGCGTACCACAGACGTCGTCGTTCTGTCGTCGTATGGAGGCGGGAACCAAGAAACAAGCAGCCGTCCCCGCTAGTGCCGCGGCTGGTGGTGGTGGTGGTCGTACAGGCGCCGTTCGGAGCTCGAGCGTGCCGGCACACCTGAAGCGCGCCGTGCTGCGGCGCGAGCGGTCCAACGTCTTGATCAGTACCCCTGCCGGGTGGGACGAGATCGAGGCGGATGCGGAGAGCACCGCGACGACGACGACGACGACGACGACGTCGTCGTCATCATCAGGGCTCGCCACCACCACCACCGCCAACAACAAGTCGTCGACGACTCCGCTCTTCTTCTTTGCGAGTCCTCCCGTCCGCCGGTGGATAGTCGTCGTCCTGGCCTCGTGGTGGTTCGCGCGGAGCCTGGCGGTGGCGTGCTTTGTCGGCGCCGCCGTCGTGTTCCTTCCCGACGCGACGGGCTTGATTCTCTCGACTATCATCACTCGGATCGCGCTGTTCGACCGAGTTTCCCTCGAGTTCAAAGGAGTCCGCGTTTGGCCGTGGGTCGGCGGCGATAAGCTCTACGTCGAGGTCCGCGTGAAGGCGTTCAAGTTCGGAAACCCCAAGGGCGTCGCGAACTGGTGTCGCGAGGCGTTCGTGTCGGCGAGCGACATCGAGTTGGTGCTGGCTATCCGGCTGGAAGCGCTCTTCCGGATCCGGGAAATTTTTGAGGTATGGAGTTGGTTCCCGCGCCACCAGGCCCTCCGACCCGGACGGCCATCGAGGTTCGCGGCCGTCTACGAAGAGAAACGATGGAGAAACCGGAGGATGCTCGGTACGTTGGAGATCGACTTGTCGCTCGGCGACGTCGAGGTCGCGTTCGAGCGGAGCGACGGCGCGCTCAACAGCGCCGCCATATCGGGGGCCCTCGCGCGCGGCGAATTGGAGCGGCGCGGTTTAAAAAAAAAGACGGAGGGAAACAATAAGCTGACGGTCGAAGTGATCGCGGCCCGCGACCTCCTGAAGAGCCGCGCGACGTTCGCGAAGGTGTCGGTCCGGCAGAAGACGGCCAAATCGAAGACCGTCGTGACGACCGCGAATCCCGTGTTCGCTTTGACGAGCACGTTTGGCGGCGTCGCGGACCCTTCGACGGTGATCCACGTCGCGCTGTACGACGAGGGGCTGCGGGACGTGTGCCGCGGCCAGTGGGCGTCGTCGTTGAAGGAGCTGGTGATTAGCGGAAAGATGGAGGGGTGGGTCCCTCTGAGGGATCACAAGATGAGGGTCTACGAAGTCCGGAGGTACAAGGAACCGATCCGGGTCTGTTCGTACATCGAGCCCGTCGCTTTCACGGGGAACGGCCTCGAGGTCGCGGGCGAGTACCCTCCGGATGACGACCGCGACGCCAGCATCCCTAATTTGGAGGATCCCGGTCCGGGCTACCCCGCCGTCAAGCTCCGGATCCGGTGGGAGCACGACGCGACGTCGGTCGACCCCCCTCCCCCCTCGACGATGGACCAGATGAAGGCCAACTCGACGGAGACGGCGTTGCGGTGCGGCAACCTCGACAACATCCGCCTGATGCTCGCGTCGTTTCCTTTATGGCTCGAGGTCCGCGGGTTCCGCATCCGCGGAACGGCCATCGCGCACGTCCGCGACCTCTTCCTCACGCATCAGGGCGAGCTCGAGCGCAAGCGACGCAGCAAAAACAAGGCGGCCTTGGACGATTACGCGCGAGATCCGAAGCGAGCGCTCGCACTCTCGCGACTCGAAGTGGCGTTCCCGCGCGAGCCTCTCACGCTCGACCAGGCCTGCGGCAAGCTGGCGAGGGGCCTCCTCGACCGCGCCCTCGCAATCTCGAGGGTCGGGACGGTCCTCGGCCAGATCGTGACGGCGATCGGCTACGGCGCGCTCCACCACGCCGACGCGAGGCCTTCCTCCTCCTCCTCCTCTCGAGATGCCGACGAGATGCTGGAGACGAGTCAAAATCTCGCGGCCGACCAAGAGCCGACGACGACGACGACGACGACGACCAAAGGAGCCTGCAAGGTGCAGGGCCGCATCAACCGGCAGATAGCGCTGTTGCTGGGGCTCGCGCGGCCCTCGCACAAGCAAATGGACGCCCGGGCCTCGGACGACCTCTCGCGGCCCGTCCTGGCCGCGGGCGTCCTGCTCCGCGCCTCGTCCAAGACCGCCGCGCCCAAGCCGTGCCGGTGCGTCCTGCGCGGGGCGACCCTCTACTATTTCCAGATCGCCGGCACCACCGGCGCGGCCTCGCGCCGCCGACGCGGCGAGGATAGAGCTCTAGATCTCCGTCGCGTCGTCAACACCGATCGGCTCTACGGGACGACCCTCCGGCCGCGCGACGCGTCGTCCTTCCTGCTCGAGTGCGACGACGCCGCGCTTCGCCTCGGGATGCGCGACGACCGCGGTCTCGTCCACTGGGTCTCTTTGACGCCCGTATCCTCTGATCGCGGACGGCGACGATTCAACGCGGCTGCCTGGGACGACGAAGCATTCCGGACGCCGCCCGCGACCACGGCGGCGGCGTGGCGCGACGCGATTCGCGCCGCCCTCTCCGACCTCTGGGTGACGGCCGAGGCAGAAGTCAGGAACCTCGTCGACCTCTACCGCAGGGGCCAGTTCGACGACTCGCAAAATCTCGAGGAAGAAAAGAAGGAGTCCAGTCCGTCGGTCGTCGTAGAACGCAAGAGCGCCGCGCTCCCGGTCGCCGTCTGCTGCCCGACCGACGCCGCTTCCGCCGCCGTCTCCCCGAGGTCCTCGTACCGCGCTCTCCACCCCCTCAACGGCATGTGGCAGCTCGAGAAGCGAGGAACGGATCTCGACGGCCTCCTCGCCTGCGAGGGCATCTCCTACTCTACGAGGCTCGTCTTCTCGTCCGCCGCCGCCGCCCTCTGGATCAACCTCCAGGACAACCGCTGCATCATCTACATGAGCGACTGCTACGAACACCGCTTCGCCGGCCCGCTCGACACGCCCGTCTCCACCACCTTCGAGGCCGACGAGCTTCGAACCGTGTTCGTCGTCGACCAACTCTCGCTCACCGACGACGGCGCCGGCCTCATCCTCTCCCAGAGTTCGCCCGTCTCGGGAGAGGTCTTCCTCAAAGTCGAATGGCGAACCCAAAAAAGACACGACGCGACCAACAACAAAGCAGCACCAGATCGTAAATCGCGTCTCCTCCACGACGAGGACACCCTCATCCAGCGCACGCGCTGGGTCCACACGGCCGCCAAACCCTACGCCGCCGGCGTCTACGCGCACCCCCACGACTTTGACGTCTACCGACGCATGCCCCCCGACAAAGCTGCCCAACTCGAGCTCGCCGTCATCTAATCATCATCGACACTTTACTTACTTCATGTTTTAATGTCGGGGCCTGTGTTTGTTTCGCTACCAACCAACCAACCAACCAACCAACCATTTTCGCGTGGACGTGCCCCTACTATTCTGGACGCGCGCGTCTGGCGCGCATTGCATGCTTACACCACACCACCGACCGCTGCGAGTACCGGAGTCTTGGCTTCGGTCGCATGATCCTGTCTGCACTAATTTGGGTTACTGTCCATAAGAAGAAGCAGCGGCAGGAGTAGACTCAAAGGGGGTTTTACAATATCGGCGCACGACGTGGTTTCGGCGTAAAAAAATAGGTACGGCCATTGGGTGCGCAACAACCACATCTCTTGAGGAAGAAATAACGCGTTCCTGGGTCCACGTCATCGAACTCGTCGGCCCAACCGCACTGGAAGATCCACTCTGACGCCGCGACGACGATCCGTGCGCGTCGGCAACTACAACCACCGAGGCCAATCATAGAGGGGAAAAGTGGGCCCGCTGTTGACCTCATTCATTATTATCTAAGTTGCCGAAAACTTGGGTACCCCAGCATTTTTGTGTGATAGAGGCTATTGGTTGTTGGACAGAGTAGTCCACGAGATGCCCACTTCTTCGTTCGGAAAGGTCTTATAAGAGTTCGTCAGCATGTTCGTGGTTTTCGTCGTTATCTTTGGTGTCGTCCCTCGTTGAGTATATTTTATGCATGCTGCACCACCATCTCGCAGTTCATCGTCGTCGTCGTCGTCGTCGTCGTCGCAGTCATCGAAGTCTCTCAGTCACTGGTTCAATCAATCACGGTATCCCAGGATATCGAAGATACTTGTACCTTTGGATCATATCAGGAAGAAGAATGAATGAATCCAACGGCTTCAGTCAGTAGGCGTTAAATGTGTAGACAGTCGTGTGTGGCCGGAATAGTATCGAGGGTAAGCTATAGGCCAGCCCAGAGCATGTCCCAGGGGCACCGTGGCGCGTGGGATCAGCAGAAGTCACGAGACGTGGGGCGCGGAGAAGGAGCGCCGGGGGAGATTTGACGCCTGTCGCCTTGCGGCGCGGGGACCGCGACTTGACTGACAACCACCTCGTCGTTAACCTTTTCCTTCTGCGCCCTCCGACCATAACCCGTCCCGCTGCGACAGTTCCGGCTCCCAACCGGCCCGCCCGGGAGGTGCGCCGGGAGGACGAATGCCCTCGCAAGGCTCCGGATTCATGAGGCACCGTCCTCCATCGCAACCGTGCGTTTGGAGAGCAGGGCAAGAGCCCTGGAAAAACAAGAAGTACGGGCAAAAAGCCGAGAGACCCCAGACGTCGTCTCGTCTCGTCTCGTCTCGCGGTAAGAGGACATTAGAATGAATAATGTCGCGTAAGCCGAGTTAGAGGAGTTGGTCTTCGAAGTCATCGTCATCGCCATAGTCAAAGCCCACGAGGCCGATGGCGCCGCCGTCGGCCGTTGATGGACGGGAATACGAGACGTCGGCGGGTCGAGCGCCGTCGAGCTCGTAGATCGCGCAAAGTTTAGCGGGCTTGAAGCACTTGGCGTGGAACATGACAATGGGCGGGACGTTGACGACGACGTGCCTGTCGCTGTCGAGATAGTGGTCGAGGTCGGCAGGAAGGCCGCGCGGCATCGCCTCCGAGTAGGGTTTTGGTTCGAAGACGATCCCAGCGTAGGTCGCCTTGGCGACGCGGGACTCGTTGGCGACCTTGTCCAACATCTGCTGGGCCGAGAGGTATGCCGCGAGGGTCTCGCCAACCTCCGGATCGATGAGGACGCTGCTGCTGCGGCGTATCGAAAGTGGCCTCGGGTGCGTGCTGCCGAGAAGCGACAAGGCTGCGTCAAGTTGGAGGAGGAAGAACATCTTCAAGATGCGTTCCGTTAGGTTTTTATTTATTCCTACCGGATTCGTCGTGCCACGCGGAAGCAGGGAGAACGCATGTCTGCTGCTGCTGCGGAGGAGCGACAGGAGATTTCCCCGTGTGTGGGTCCGATGGTCGGGGAGCACCAGGTGGTGAAGGTGGTGGTGGCGAATGTTTACGCCGGGGGGGCGACGGTCGAGCTCGAGGTGGCCGCCTCGACGACGATCGGATCCCTCAAAGCTAGGCTGTTTAATTCTTTTGCGTCGCGGCCAGTCCCGAGCGAGCAGCGGTTGATTTACTGCGGGAAGATTTGCCAGGACGAGGCCTCGCTGCGGGACGTGCTGCGGTCCCTCGAGTCACCCCAGACCTTCCACCTCGTCATGTGCCGGCAGCAGCAGCAGCCAGCCCCCGCCGCGCGGCCGGCCAAGGTTCCTCCGAGCCACGCGCTGCCAGCCAAAGTCCTCGAGGCGACGGGCGCGGCCTACGACTTCCACCTCGCGCTCGCGGCTGTCTACGCCGAGGCGCTGCGACAGGGCGCCTGGACGCACCAAGCGCGAAGCGTCCTGGACCAAGCCGCCGCGAACGCTCGTCTTTTCGAGACGACTCCCCCCCGCCTCGGCGTCCTCGCCGCCGCCGGCCTCTCTCCGCGACAGCCCCCGCCCCCGCCGCGCCCGAACCGCGTCGCGGCCGCCTGGGACCGGCTCCGCGCGAACCGCGTCTTTGCTTTAATGGACCTCAAACTCGCTCTCAAGCTCGCCGTCGTCGTCGCTCTCCTCGGCCACGACGGCGACCTTCCCCGCCTCGTCGTGCTCTCGCTCCTGGCTTTTCTCGCCTTTTCGGTCCAGACGGGGCTCGCGCGCCTCTTCGCCGAAGACCTCGGGGCCAGACTCCGTTTCCTCGACGACGACGACGACCGCGACGTCGACTGGCGCCAGCTCCTTCGTCGCACTCTCGCGACCGGACGCATCGCCTCCAGGACCGCAAACCTCAATCCCTTCCTCGAAGCGACCATCTTCCTTGCGACCTTTGCCGTTTCCCTCGCCCCAGCCTGGCGCCCCACGGCCATCATCCCCGCGCCTCCGGACCCCCACCAACCCCGCCGTCCTGACGACTGAACTCAACGGAACTGAACTGAACTGAACGGAACGGAACGGAACCCCCCTCGGTCACGAACTGACACACCCCTATCTGTTTGTCTGTTTGCGAGTGTGGTCTCTCGCCGCGCCAGCCCCGCAAGTTGTTGTCCATCGACCATATCTTCGGCCTTTTGTTGCCCTCGCCACCCTATACTTCGTGATGATGCTGTTGATCCTCCTGCTCCTCCTCCTCCGCCGCCTCCTTCTCATCGTCCTCGAAGATGATCGGCGCGCATCTTATTCCGCCTGTTACCGTACCCCTTCTCCCTGCACATGCGTAAGCCAAGCACCAACTTGGCATGATGAAAAAAAAGGGTGACGAGGGTCGTCGTGCATCCTATTCTCGTCGTCGCACACCACTCGGGGGAGGGGTCCTCAAGAGTGAGCTCACCTGCTTTCCTGCGCATCCGCATCAGCCGACGGACTGATATTCTTTCGCTGTGCACGATATGCTCTCGACCGATACGCTTCCGCCGTGATGAGGCGCGCTGTCATCTCGACGCCTGTTCGTGCCTCGGCGAAAATCTGACTATCATTGCGATAGGGAGGAGCACGAGCTGCGCTATCAGTTCAGCAGCACGAGTCGGCCTCGGGTTCCGTCGGAGGCAGCGCGCATCATCGGACTTGCCGGCTCAAGAGAAGTAGACGTGCGTTGAGGACTTGTCCGACTTCTTCGTGCCTCGCTCGGGGACCCGGAGGAAACTCTGGCGCCAAAAGTTTCAATTGTTACCCTCTCGAGCTGTATAGGGTCGTCGAGAGGATCCCTTTCGCACAAAAACTGGGTCTCAGAATAATTGCTGATCGCCTCCTGCCAGACACCGACATGGCGTCTCTAGCGAGCGCTTCGCAAGAATAATTATTCTTGCTGCCAGTTGGGATCTTGTAGACGTTGTTGATCAAGCAGGAGGCGAACTGCTCCCACATTCCTGGGGTCAAGGGGTGAAGGAAGTCTCATCGACCAGCAGCCGAGTCGCTCACGGCAGATCCGCCGCGCTTGGCGCGACAGGTTGTGATGGCGGCCAGTTCTGAGTCGACGTCGAGCCGCCGGTGCTTCTCATAGAATTCGCAGTCGTCGTCTTCTCCTTGATCTCCACCTCGCGTGTTATTATCCCTTTCGAGCTTGCTGGAAAAGAGAAGATCCGTCTACACTGTGTAGAAAAACACGTCATGAGGATATGCGAAGCAAAGTCTACATCCATGAAATTTTCCTTTATCATTTTTTTTTTTTTTTAAAGGAAACTGAGGATTACAGAATGTTTCCAGTTTTCCCATATTACGTGGATTTCGTCGTCGTGGACCATGTCCGTGTGGAGGCACGATGGGCATGCCCCGGCGGATCGTGGTCGCCGCCGCCGGGGTGAGCGTGGTGTGCTCTCTACTACTGCTGTTGTGTTTCTTGCTCCCAAAGTGGCGCGCGAGGCCGCGGGGGGCGAAGCACGTGCTGCTCGCCGCGACGATCTCGAACATAGTAATGGCCGCCGCATACCTTCTCTCGCCCGGTAACCCGACCCAGTGCGTCCTCCAAGCAAGCCTGCAGCAATTCTTCGAGATCGCGTGCTCCTGGGCGTATACCGCGCTCGTCGCCGTCGAACTCGCCCTCGGTCTTGCGGACGTTAACCACCGGGCTCGAACGGTGCCGATGCACGTCGCCGTCGTCGCGTACGCCGGTGTCAGTACCGCGCTCCTTTTCGCGCTCAAAAAGGACGGTCGCGCGGGGGAATGGTGTTGGAGTCCTGACGCAGTCTGGCAGCTCGTTTCGTATTTCGTGCTATGGGTAGAACTCGCCGCTATCGCGGCCTCGACCGTCGCCATTCTCAGAACAATGCGGCGCCTCCACGGACACCTCGCCTACGCCGTCGCAAGGCTCGCCGCTATTCCGCTCCTATGGATCCTACTTCACGTCCCGGGCTCGATCCGCCGGTGCCACGCGCTCCTAAAAGTGGATTGCGCCTGGTGCGAGTCGCAGACGATGAACGCACTCCAGAGCCTCTGCGACCCGTCGCAGGGCACTCTCAATTTTCTTTTGTTTGGTCTCGCGGATCGACATCTCAACCGTGAACTCCGACGTCTCTTCGCGAACCCACCACCAAAGCCCCGCGGGGACGCGACGACGCTTTCCTTGACCCCCATCAACTCTCCTCACAAAATCACTCGCTTAAATCCTCAAGTTTAGGACGGTGCGATTGACGACGTTTCGACGAGACTGCGTTCTCGGCGTCGATAACCCACCATACTCCTCGCGAGACGAGAGTGGTGCGGTCGGCTCGCGATGCTGAACTGGCGTGATGATCATATAAATACGGAGGCCTTTTTTTTGGGAGGTCTGGCATCAATCATTCTGCGGCCGTCGTTTAGCGTCGTGTTATCGCGTCTTTATTCATAACCTACTTTCTCATCATCTTCAATTCTTTCTCTTGACCTCATCTACATCTCCTCGCGCCGCTCCTCCACCTTGCCCTGCTCCCTTCTTCCTACTTCTACACCGCCCCCCTTTGCGTTCTTGCTCCGTCTTTATTTCCTCTGCGCTCATCCACATTCTGGCTCCTCGCTGGGAGTTAAAAGTTACAGCAGTTGCAAACCACAACAATCTTGTTGTTGTTCAGCCCCCGGAAGAATTAATCAGGATCCAAAAAACGGGATGATGACGCTTGCGTGACGCATACATATTTCGAACATATCAATCAATCAGTCTATCATGGTGTGGTGGCTGTCGTCGCGTCGAAAGCCGCATCGAATCGAGCGATGGCGCGCCAACTCGAACAGCCGCGGGGTGTTCGCGATGGCTTTGACCACGGGAGACGGCGCGCGACATCACAGAAACTGGTGCGACTTTCTATCGTCGCGGCACGTGCTGATCTTGATCCAGTCGTTGACGCTGTTTTTCGCGGTGTCGCTGAGCGCGTTGGCATTGTTTATATCGGTTCAGCTGAACAAAGAGCAGGTCGTGAGCAGCCAGGAGGAGGAGTCGGAGACGTTGGGCGTGGAGTTCACGGCAATGGGAGCGTTGGGTCTGTTTATCGCGCTGTCGATGGCGCAGGGTATCACGGCGACCGTCAATTTACACATCGGGCACGTCGGGATCTTTCTGTTTTCGGTGCTTCTTATCATTCCCGCGCTGGCGTTATTCGCGATGTCGATGACCGACCTGAGCTTCATCTTCCGATCGTATATCAAGCACCACTGGCAATCGCGAAGTCTTCAGTTGCTGCGAGAAGAAGCGTGTCCGCGCAGCCCGCACGAGCGGTGCAAGGCCCCTATCGTCGGCATCACCGCGTGGTGCATCGCCAAGTTTGGCCAGACCGACTGCGCGAACCTCAGGAGCAAGGGCATCCGCGAGGCCTGGCAAGTCGTGCGGTCGACGTCGGCGTTCATGGCTGCCGTCGCGTGGCTCGAGGTTGCGATGTTGTTCTGGTGCGTCCGCCTCGTCGTCATCATCGTCACCTTTCCCCTCGTGATGCAATCGGCGATGCGCTTCTATCTCTACGTGCTGCTCGCGATCGCCGTGGCGAGTTTCTTTCTCGGAGACGCGTATCTCGAACACGAAGCCAACAAGCTCCTGACGCAAGTCGACAACTTGGGCACCTTGTTCTGCTCGGCGAGCGTCACGATGATCGTCGCAGTCGTCGTCGGCCGCGCCGCCGCGCACGTGAGATCGACGGCGGGCATCGTCGCCTTCATCGCTCTCGTCCTCGCCTCGCTCGTCTTGCTCGCCGTCCTCGTCGCCTACGCTCTTACCCTCTTCTTCGCGCTCCCCGGCCGGTTGAAGGACAAGGACGACCTCGGTACCATCGCCTGCGACATTGGCTTGTACGGCTGCAGCCTCTGCAGCGAGGACCCGCCCCTGTGCCCCGAGTGGAAGACCAACGACATCATCAAGTACGCCCAGGCCTACGTCAAGTTCTCCGGCTTCACCGCCATCGTCTCAATTCCGCCCTGGTTCGTCGCGCTCTACGTCGCCTTCACCCTCTATCTCGACTACCGGTCCTACCAAAGCGCCTACGTTTAGTAATACTATAACCCAGCAGCAGCTGCAGCAGCAGCAGCAGCTGCCTCGCGCGCGCGTCTTCTACAAAACACACCTATTTATGGTCGTCGTCGTCGTCGTCGTCGTCGTCGTTTGATCGTGATCATTCCGCCGCGAGGGGAGATCTTGATCTAGACGTAGACCTAGATCTAGACCGGCGCTGCTTTTTGGCACCACCTCTCAGCGACGACGACGACGGCGGCGATCTGGCGCGCTTGTTTGACCGCGGCTTATTCTGCTTTGTCGTCGTCGTGTTCTTGTGGCGGACGTTCTCGGCCGTGAGGTCGGCGATCTGCTTCTTGAGCATGTCGATCTGCCCAAACTGGGCGTCGATGAAGTTGTACGCGCACTCCCGCTCCTCGACGTGCTCGTCTCGCGAGCTCTGACGCTGCGTCTTCTCGAGCTCCGCGACGCGACTCTCCAACTTGTGGATCTGCGTTGCCTGGTCCTCGATGATCGCGTTCCCTTCTGCGCACGCCTTGGCCAGCTGGTTGCGCTCGCCCTTGAACTTAATGAGGACGCCCCGCGCCTGCTCGACCCACCGCCGCATAACCTTGCCGAGTTCTGCCTTGGACGGGCCTTGATGGACCTCGTCAGACGTCTCGCGCATCGCATTCAGGCAGTCCTCGGCCTTGCGGCGCCGCCGGCGCTCCTCGTCGATCCGACATGCGGCGACCGCCGCGTTGGCGAGCGCGCGATCTTTCTCCGCCGCGCTCTGCCGCTTGGCCTCGGCCACGACCGCCTCCGCGCACTTGATACGCTCGAGGCCCTCCTTGAGCTTGAGCCCCACGTCCTGCACCCGGGGGTCCTCGGAGTCGGCGTCGCCCCGCGCAATCGCGCTCATCACAACCGACTCCGCCTTGTCGGCGCGGTCGCGTTCCTGCTCCACGAGAGCGGCCATCCACTTGAGCCATGTCGCGGCTTCACGGAGGTGCTCCCGCGCCACCTCGACGTCCCCGGTGGCCGCGACCTTCCCCACCCTTTGATAGTACTCGTCGAGCATGCTGTGCAGAGTATCGGCCATCTTTTTGATCTTCTTCACTTTGAACAGATGGCAGTTCCCATTGAAAAGACAACGAGCACCAACGATATCTATCTTCTCGTTTCGGAGGGTTTCAAACCCTTTTCGCCCGCGTCATCGGATTAATTAACCCCGATGCCAGGCCACTATTTGTGTGTGTCGACGATGGAGAATCGACACTTCGACCGACACGCAGTGATACCAGTCAATCAGGACGCTTCTTCCATTTCACTTCACTACGTTTTATTTTATTTTGTTTTATTTTGCCAGCAAAACTAAGACCCCCTGCTGGCCCAGGAGGAGCTCCTGAAGGAGGCTCGCGATACCGATCCACACCACGGGTGAGATGTCGACACCAAACGCCGGCGGGACGACACTTCGCGTCGCCCGGAGGATCGGCTCGGTGGGCCTGAGGAGATGGATGAGAATGCTGTCAGCCACACAAAAATTACAACGGACCAGGCGACCAGGTTGAAGGGCGGTTTGTTGAGATTGATCTCGGGGTACCAGGAGAGGAGGATCCGGCAGAGCATGGCGAACTGGATGACGAAGAGCGTGGGCTGGAGGACCGTTGAGACGGGCCCGACCCACCCGGGTGCCTCGGCCAAGGCGGGCAGCGGCGCCAGCGCGAGCGTCGTGACGATGCCGGCGGCCGCACCGCGGGGCCCGACGGCATGGTGGTCTCCTCTTTTGAGAGAGGGAATTCGACTGAGAGGAGCGGGCTTGAGCGCGCCCGCGGTTACCGCCATCATCACCGCCTTCCACATGCTGACGTCAATTCTTCAACCAGGGGTTTAGCTTAAGAACAGAGACAGGCTTTGTTTGACCAAGGGGTCACTGATAACCAACCCCTTGCTTTGACAAAAAAGTAGCCGACGAGACTCGACGGGGGGGATCTTGATGACAAGCAATGTGTGAGTGAGGAACAGCGTGCGTGAAACGGGGGGAAGTGAAGTGAAGTGAAGTGAAGTGAAGTGAAGAAGCCGAAACAAAACAAGACAAGACAAAACAAAAGCAGAAGAAGGAAGCAAGCAAGCAAGTAGCAGCCAGGGTTTGCGATGTTTTATCAGGCAATGGTTGGGGGGTAGGGCGGCTCCTGGTTGTCGTGGGGCGGCTCCTGAGTGTCTTGAGCGCGAGAGAGTCAAAAGGAGACGACGGTCAGATCAGAGGCGCGCGGTCCACTTGGCGGCTTCGGCCGAGGTGGAGGCAACGTAGGCTTGAAAGATGAGTTCGGCGAGGGGCCCCGCGAGATCTTGGGGGTGGGGGACGCGGAGGAACTGGAGGTCGATGTGCGTCGCGTTGCGCTGCTGGTCCTTGGTGAAGACGTGATTTGTCTCGCGGCTGTTCTGGAGCGAGATGGTGAAGTCCGGCGTGGCGATGGTCAGCTTGTCGTCGGGGTAGCCACGGCGCGTCATGCTGCCATTGAGCTTGGAGACGGTGAGAGCGACGTCGCTGGCTCGATAGTTACCAACGGCCGTCACGGGAACGCCGTCGAACGTGGCGGTTATGTAGGCGAGCGAGGACTCGTTCCTGTTCTGAGAAGAGGGAGGATGCCAGGGGTGTTGGAGCGTCGCGTTCAAGATGGGGTCTAATGTCGTCGCGTCGAGCACCGAAATGCCGTCGAACCATTGGGCGTCGTCGTTCCCTTTGACACCAAAGACGCGGGCGGCTATCGCGAAGCGCGGACCCGCGAGCATCGGGACCCAGGATCCCACGGGGAGCTTGATGTCGATCAAACGGCCATCCATCGTGTGAACGTGGGGGTCATCGCCGACGCCCGCGTCAAAGACGGGGCACGCGCCGTCGAGAGTCGTATCTTCTGGCGTCTGCGAGTTGAACATCTTGAGCGTCGCCTCGACAGTCCCAAGAACTGCGATGCTCCCACTCGCGAGCGTCTCTAAGCGGCAAACCACGCAGGTCTCGTGTGCCTCGGGCGTGGCAGCGTCAAAGTCGAGCTGGTGTTCTATGGTGCGAAACTGGCCTTGGATGATCTCCATGTCGGCGGGGTCCGTCACCGCGACCTTGCGTTGATTCGAGTCGCTGTAGCTCCACTCGGTCAACAGGTCGGCGCGGCCGCCCTCGGTGAATTCGGCGAGCGGATCGTCGATGGCGCAGGTCATCTGGACGTGCGAAAGCGTGTCGCCGCTGTCGTTACCCCAAGCCACCGTGAGTCTCGCAACCTGATTGGGTCCATCGACGCGCACAAACCCGTCTGATTGGACGTTGTTGACCTCGATGAACGGGCGCTGGGCCTCGGCGACACCCAACAACGCGAAGAAGAAGAAGAAGAAGGAAACAGACATAATTACAATTTTCGTGGCGCGTTGTGTCATGAGAATTCCCAGAAGAATCGATCAAGGCACGGGGTTAGTCAGTCAGTCTGTTGGTGGTGGTCGTAACGCCCAGATGGAGGAGGAAGAACTCGTGGATTTTGAGGTCGTGCAGTACCCCCGGCTCCCGCAACCGTTCCGGAGCATCGTCAAGGTCCTCGACGGCATCATCGAGGAGGCCTGGACCGCGATCGAGGGGAGGCCTCGATCAAAGCGACGATGGCTCGAGCCCGAGAAGAGCTTTTGTGGCGAGGTCGCGTGCGCAAAAGTGTGTGGCGACGACGAGCTCCTGATCGCGTCGACAGACGGCACGCTCCGTGTCGCTGGGCGGCCACCCTTTGTCAAAGCCCTCGACGCCCTTACGACCATGTCTGAACCGTGCGAAAACCGCGTCGCTGTCGCCGGCGCGAGCGAGGACCGGCGCGACGTCGTCGCGTTGGTCGAGGTATGTGAAAACGGCGTCCTGGCACACGGGCTCGCGCCCGAGGCAACGACGGCGCTCGCGCTCTCGAGCGCGTGGCTGTGCGCGACGGGCGCAGCGGTGACGCGCGTCTACGCGGTGGAACGAACGGTGCTCTCCCCCGTCTTCGAGCTCCTGGAGCCCGTGCGCGGGATCCACTTCTTGCGGCTGCCCGGCAAGCCCCCGATGATCCTTGGCCACCGCGCAAATGTTGCGCGCAAGCTGGCGCTCGTGCACCCCGATAGAGGCGAGGGGGAGACTCCGCTCGAGGAGCCCGAGATCGCTGCCGAATGGACGCTGCCGTCCGCGGTCACGTGCTCGGCCGTCGCGCGCCCGGACTGCCTCGGCGCGACGGCTGTCGGCGCCTTTGGGTTTGACTCGGGCACCGTAGCCATCTGGGACTTACAGCTCGACGTGTGCCGGTACGTGCTGAAGCGCCACGCGAAGGCCCGCTGTGCGGCCGTCGCCTTTCACCAGCGAAAATACCTGGCATCGGCCGGCGCCGACGGCTCAATCCACGTCTACGATCTCACCACCGCGCCGCCCGACTTTTCGGTCGCCTTCCGAAGAGACATTGATGATGTCTCGGCGCTCCACGCGCTCGACGCCGCGCCCGTCGCCCTCGCCGTCGGGAAGGCCCACCTCGTCCTCTACGATTTGCGCCGGTGTACGGTGATGGGCGCCTCTCAAAACGAAGGTGGCGACCTCGCTGTTGCGGCGTCCGAAGTAGCCTTCGTGGTCGCGACCACGAAAACTGCCAAGACCTATGCAGCGAAAGGCATTCTCCACCAGCTCCACGACGACATCGAATCGTCGGAGAATGAGGAGGATCCCGTTCCCCGCGCCTTTGATCATCGTGGTTGCGACGCTGATCACGGCCCGCCGTCGTCGCCGGCCCGACGAGAGGCCAACAGTCTTCTTCGGGGAAAAGAAGAACATGCGTCCGACACGCTCGCCGCCGTCGCTGCCCTCGGAGCCGCAGAAAAAGGGCAAATGCGCGGCTGCTCCTACATCGACACCCAGGCCCTCGCAGACGCCGTGCTCAAGGAAGCCGCCCAGCACCGCGAGCGACGCGAGGAAGAGCTCCTCACTGCTCTCCGGGGCATACATACGACCACCAAGCTAGGTGCATCATCATCATAACACGAAAGCCACGTCTGTTACTGCGATGTCGCGCGGCCTCCTGAGAGTCGCCGGGGATTGATTGACGGATTGCCTGATCATGAGCTGGCGCGCGTCCGGACACTCTTGTCGACAAAACGCCGTCCAAGGCGCGCGAGTCTTTACTTTATTTGCTCCGGACTACGAGTCGTCGCTCTGCGACCGCGTGTTTTGGGTCGTCCATGTCCTTCAGACACGGTACGGTCGCGACGACAACGACAACATCGCTGCTGGCCGTCTTCTTCGAAGAGAAGCCGCACCGAAAGCGAGTCCGACTGTGTCCATACAATACTCGGCCGGCGTCGACTACGCTTCCGGTCAAAACAACAATCTAAATCGTTCGCCCAATCACGACCACTCTTTGTCTGGCCGACACCCGTGGAGCTGTCGAAGAAGGTCGGCGGTCCGAGCGACGTCTGTGCGACAGAGCGCGAGCTGTTTTCGGATGGTAGTCGCGCGCTGTTTTTGCAGCAGGGCACGACGTGTCGTGCTCGCGCGTTCCTTGAGAGCAGCGTCGTAGTGCGCCTTGTGATCGCTGGGCGAGAGTTCGGGCCAGACGAGCGGACACAAGAACCTGAGAATGAGCGTGGTCGAGCCGACGCGTGCGGGGACGTGTCGCTTGGTTGTTCGCGAAATGATGGTGCGCAGCTCGCCGCGCGTCATGCTCACCGCCTCTCTCACGGTCGGGAGCACGCCGACGAAGAGCGCGATGCGCCTCAAGGCAACGTCGGGCAGCCGCGAGGCGGCCGACGAGGCGCCGAGGCGCGGGTGTGCTACCATTGCGAATGCGGCGAGGGCCTCTCGTGTCGAGACGGTCATCGAGTCCGCCGACGACGACTCATGCGATAATAATAATAAGTGCAGGAAAGTAAGTTCACCTAGTCCCAATCTCTAACCCCAGTAAAGTTCACCTGTTCCCGTTAAGTTCACCTAGTCCCAATCTCTAACCTCAGTAAATTCGGCGTAAACCCACTCGTGGTCACATCCACTCACCCCACTCTCATTTGAACTCGTCGCTCTCACCCCCGCCAACCTAAGCTGCTCTGATCCGCACACGCCGCTAACCTTTGAGTTTACTCTAAAAACCCCAGTAAGTTCACTTGGTCCCAGTAAGTTCGCTTGGTCACTAAGTTCACCTAGTCCCAATCTCCAACCTCCAGTAAGTTCACCTGGTTCCAGTAAGTTCACCTGGCCCCAGTAAGTTCACCTACAGTGCGCGTGTAGACGCCGGGAGGGGGCTTATAGGTATTGCGCAGCACGTGTTGGGTAGGGTGGAGTCGTCGACCCAGAAGAGGATGTCCTTGGGGTTGCCGATCGACAGAGAGCCACGTAGAGCTGGACGTGGCAGAAGACGGGCTTGGGCAAGAGGACGCCGACCTCGCGGGGCGTCTGGCCCTGGCTCTTGTTGATCGTTTGGCGTAGGCTGGCCTTAAGGGATACAGGTTGGAGGAGCCTCGGTGACAACGACACGATCGATCATGTATCTGGTACCGTTGCAGTGGCCGTGCGACGGGTCGAGGTTGCGAAGACCTTAAGCTCGCGCTCAAAGTCAGCATACCGTTGGTTGTCAGGGAGTTGAAAACTCTACTGTAAAGAGCGAGGCGTCGTCATCCGACCCAACCTAGTCGGCCGAAAAGAACTCCGACGCCTCGTCTCCGGGAAAAAAAGGTCGCGGTCATGCGCGCGGCGTTGTCAGCATCCACAACATCGTTTCGACGGGGCGTGAGAATGGCGCGCTGAAAGAGCCGCCGCGGGTCGTGGAAATAGTCTGCGAGGTCGCCGTAGACGGCTTGCAGGATCAATGGCTGGCTCGCGGGCCTACCTGATCCTTACCCTGAATCGGGGGACAACTTATCTCCGCCCGTCAGGCACATCCCTCCTACCCCACAAACCCACCCACACCCTTCATGCCCCCCACACACACCCCCCTCTTAGTAGTCGACATATAAAGACAAACAGACAAACATCTGTCGATAAGTAGTAAGGATAATGTCGTTGGGAAGTTTCCAACGGCGACGCACGAGATGGTGCGTCAGAAGCCGAAGATCGTTCTTCGGGGTCCTAAAAGCATATGATGATGACGTGGTGCTCTAACGACACGTGTTAATTTCGATTTATTGTAACGGGTGAGCAGAGGTCATTGGCGCGGCCACTGCAAGACGAAAGTGTCTGCATGTGTTCGCCGCGCACGTCGGCGCTTTTTTTCTGTGTGTGATCGCGTCCTTGCAGACGGAGGAGGGTGAGCAGCAGCAGCTGTTCACAGCTGCTAGTGGGAGGAGGGGTGCGCACATGGCAGAGCATCGTGGTGGTGCTCTCCTTGGTCGAAAGGGAAAAAAAAAAAGATGCTTCTGTTGATCAACAAAAGGAAGAAAAATCGAGCTCGGACAGCGCGCTATTGAACGCTTCTTGTTCAGAAGACGGAGAGCGCGCCTGCCGTCGTGACCACGACGTCGTCGAGAGCCTAGCCGCCGGAGAAAAAAATGTCGTCGTGGTCGTCGCCGTCGAAGTAGACGAGGAGACGGCGATCCTTGTGGTGGTGGTGATGGTGGTGGTGGCACGGGGGGTAGTAGGAGGGAGCCGAGACGAAGAATTTTTGGGGCGAAGGCGGGTCGTCGTAATAGTCCGCGAGGCGCCCAAGGGCGAGGGCGAACTGGTACTCCCAGGTGGTGTTGACGCACGGGAGCTGGAGATGCCGTCTCCCGAGGTAAGAGAAGATCGCGGGGAGCGCGGCCTCGGGGAGCTGGGGGGGTCGGCGTCTCTCGCGGGAGGAGATCGCGCGCGAGAGGAACGAGAGGGGCGTGGCAGTCGCACTGAGCGCGGCGATGTACCTCGCTATCTTGACGAGGCAGTCGTCCTCGCCGCCAAAATACGAGGGTATGTAAATCGCATTGCCGGCGTTAACGCGACAGGCTTCCGGCGCGTCGTCGATGATAAGCGTAGAGTCGCGGGTATACCCGAGCTCGCGGAGCCGGCGGTTGCCCCAGACCTTTTTGAGCTTTTTGAGGGTGCGGAGCGAATAGCCGTCGACGCTGCACCGCTCCGAACTGTAGACGAAGGCCCACGGCCGCGGTCCGACGGCTTCGAGAAACGCTCGCGCCCAGCCGCGCGACGCTGCCGTCCATATTCCGACCGCGATGCACTCGGCGAAGCAAAAGTCGAGGAACGCGTCGAGGTGCGGGCGCAGCATCGCCCCCATGGCGTAAGGTTGGTCGCAGCCCAGCGACAGCATCGTCCCGTCGATGTCGAGGACGAGGGCGACTTGCCGTCGCCGCGACTGCCCCCGTTCCTCCTCCTCGCGGACGCACCAGCAGTTGAGCATGCTCAAGGGTGTGTGTGCTTGACGACGTCGTCCGGCCACCGACCGTTTCGGCGGAGTGAATGTGGCTGCAGCTTTGGCTGCAGCTTACTCAGACTGGGCTGCTGCTGTTTGGGCCGGTTCTCAGTCTGAGTTGTCGGGCCCAAACTTTTCCGTACAAAAAAACTACTAAAATAAATGGGGTGTGCCACGTCAGGGGCTTAAGTCAGGCCTGATCTTCAACTGTTCTGATCCTCACCGTTAGACACGAAACTGCGCCGAGGGAAGGATTTCGAGCCTATTTCCGGGCTGAAGGATCTCGAGTCTATTTCCTGGGTTCGTTATTCGGAAAACCGGGCGAGCAGGCTTTTTTTCGAACTAAACGGATGGGTTTAGCGAACCGCACGGAACAGAGGGGTGCCAAATTAATTATTTTGAACCTGCGCCGCCTTGCGAGGGCATCCGCCCTCCCAGGGGTTGGCACCTGTTCGCCTCCCGGGCGGGCCGGTTGGTAGCTGGAACGTTCGCAGTGGGACGGGGTATGCATGGCCGGGGGGCTCTTACGGGAAAGTTAGCGACGACGAGGTGGTCGTCGTCGGTCACATCGATCGCGCTCTCCCCTTGTCGCATGGCGTCAAAAAAAAAAACCCTTGATGATCACTCTCCGCCCACTCACCGCCTTTCGTCGCTCGCCCCTCATCCACACACCCGATGACTCTCATCTCAGTGCCACGGCGGCGCTGGGATCAGTAGCCTACGTATTGCACCCCATGCGCCTGGCTGCAGTCGTCGTTCTCGTAAAAAAAGGGGTATTGTCAGTTATAATTATTATTATTAATTGGGACCGCGCCGTACATCCTGGCGTGGGCCGGATCCATGTCGATGAGGAGCGCGTGGAGCTCAATCATTTCGGGCGTCCAACGGTCGGAAAGGCGGGCGAGTACGCGGAGGAGCGCGATGGCGGGCCACTTGGCCTTCGGTTCGAGTTCGCGGAGGTCGCGGAGGGCGTCGGCCTGGGCGCGGAGGACGGCTCCATCGTCGGTGCGCGAAAGAATGCATTCGGCGTACCACCAGGCCGACTGGTCGTCGGGGTCGGTGAATATCGCCTGGGCAACCAGATCGAGCTCTTGGCGCGCTCTGTCGGCGTCGAGTTTTTGCGGAAGCGAAGCCGCCAGTTCGTGGAAGGCCGAGTAGTTTGAAAAGTTCGACTCGAGCTTTTCCCGCGCAAAGTCCGCCGCGTCCTCCCCGACCAACTCGCTCATGACGCGGCGGTAATTCCAGCAATGAAAATTTCGCTCGTCGACGTTGAGCAACTCCGCGCACAACGAGAGCTCTTTGCGCGCCACCTCCGCACCCATGCGTCGCACGGCCCACTCGCGGTGAAACCACGTCGGGTACGACTTTGGGTTTTTCCGGAGGCACGCTGCTGTCAACTCGAGCTCTTCGTTTGCCTCGAGCTCACGCCGGTAGTTCCAAAGCGTGTACGAGTCGCTGTTGGCGAGCAACACCTTCTTCAACACCTCTAGGGTCGCGGGGCTCGTGTCCCCCGCGGCGCGGAGCTTGAGGACGTGCTCGTTCACGGTCCGGTAGTTCCTGGCCTTGCGCCGGCTGCTCTCGACCTCTTGGGCGCTCGCTTTCACCTTCTTGCGCCCGTGCATAGGGTAAGGATTTTTGGCTATGGAGCGAACACCTACGGAACGTTCGCCTCGCGATCGGAAATCACCAAACACTCAAAGAGTAAAAGATTGACGTCACGCGCCTCCTTTGGAGAAAGAGAGTTTCTGACGATACAATGGAGCACTCTCGAGTCGAGCAAAGTACCCTTTTATTTGTTTGAAGGCCGAGGTTTGGATTCTGAAGGAAACGGAAAGGATGTTAAAAACCGGGTTTTTTATTCTAAGAACCGAATAAATCGGAGCACAACATTACAACAACAACTTAATAAAGACTTGAATCCTATTTTTTATAAGATGTCGTCTTTATCAATTTTTTCGTCTAGAAAATAATATCTAGATGATGAAGCAAGTTACGTGACGACGACGTGAGAATATTATTCTGAAGATGGTCCCGAAGTCCACCACCACCGAGGGGACCTTTTTTTTGCGAACTTGGGCATACTTCCAGTGCATGCGGCTGCTTTTCAGGACGACGACGACGACGACGACGACGACGATGACGACCAAGATCGATCGATCGATCGATCTCCGCAGGAATTCATTCACTCTTGCCGATTTCCGGTTTGGATCGCGAGTTGGTCTCGATCTTCTAGTAGTAGTAGTAGTTTTTTTTTTGCCCGGGTGGAAAGAAGCTGCTGCAGGAGATGCTCGACGACGCCGTCCGTCCGTCGTCTTGAAGCCCACTTTGTCCTCGAGAGCTTCTAGCTCTTATCGTTCTGGTGGTAAGTTCGTCACCAAAATGACGTTATGATGTCAGGTCAACGGTAACGTCAAGTCAAACGGTCGAGCCGGTGAGTCATTTGCGCGCCGGGGTTGAAAGATATAATACTCTTCAACGGCCTGATGAGATCGAGTGTCTCGCACGATCATCGTCGATCGTATCGAGTAATAACGGCGGCGGTGGCAACGCGAGCTTCTCCTCTTCCTTCGTAGAGACGTGTGTCAGTCAGTAGGACTAATAATAATCTTCTCAATATAAATTAGAAGAAGTACAACAACAATATGCCGATGAAGAAGACGAAGAGGAAGAAGCAGAAGGAACAAGAAGCTAAGGGGAGCGTGTTTTGTTTTTTTGTCTAGAAAGAGAGGTGTTTGTGGTCGCGTCCTAGAAGAAAGGCTCGTAGGGGCCGACCTCGGGAAAGAGGAAGATGGAGGGGGCGTTCGCGCCGAGGGTGAGGACGGAGGCGGCCGACTTGCGCTTGCGCTTGCGGGACGAGGGTTCGGCGGGTGCGTCCTCGGCAGCAGAGGTGGCGAGGTTGTTGATAAAGTCGACGGCCATGGATGCCGCCGCGCGGGCGAGGAGGGCGTTCTTTTTGAGGTGGTCGCGGAGGTCGGAAACGTCGGCGAGAGGCGCGAGGGAGACGAGGCTAGTATGGGGTTTCTTGACGACGAGGAGTCTGTCGAGGTCGTGGACTTGTCTGACCATCGCCGCGAGCGAGGCGAGGCGGTCGAGGTCGCCCGCGTCCTCCTTGGCCCTGACGGCGGGGTAGTCGAGGACGTTGAGGGCAAACGCGTGGGCCGAGGCAAGGGCGATCGCGTCGTGAGCGTCGTCGAGCGCGTCGGGCGGACGCTGGCGGGGCCACGAGGGGCCGCCGTGCTCGTGGAGAACCTCGAGGGCGCGGTGGAGGAGGGCGGCGGGATCGTCGAAGTTGAAGCGGACGGAGCCCGTGCCGTGCGTGATGCCGATCGTCGAGTTAAGCTGCTTCTTGAGCTCCTTGCGGAGCACGGAAGAGAGGACCTCGGCGTGGCGCGCCGCCACCATGCTGTTGGGGCGGTCGTCGCAGAGAGCGGCGAGTTCCTTGGCGAGGAATGTCGCCGTGCGCGTCTCGAGCTCCTCCAAGCAGGCGACGAGGCGGTCGACTTGAAGACGAGTCTCCGCGTCGTCGACGGATCTCGCCGCCGCGAGGGCCGCCGTCAGGTGTTCGAGGAGCTTTTCGGGTGTCTCGTTGGGCTCGTAGTCGAGGGCCCCGAGCTCGGCGACGGCGAACCTCACGCGGCTCTGGCGGCGCGGGGTCCCGACGACGGTCGTCGCCTCGGCGCGAACGAGCGCGCCGGCGAGGAGACGCACCGGCCGCGAGACGCACCCGAGGGCGCCCTCGTCGTCCCAGGTCTCCACCTCTTCGGCGGCGTCCTGGGTCACCACCGCGACCTCCTCGTCCCACCGCTTCTGATACAGCCTGAGGGCCGCCTTGAGGACCGACGGGTACGTCGCAGTGACGTCCTCCTCCTCCTCCTCCTCCTCCCGCGGCCGCTTCACGACGCGCTTCACGGGGAGAAACCAGTTCATCATCCTCCTGCGGCGCCTATAGTATTTTGCCGCCGTCGTCGTGTTGTGGTGGTCTGTGTGTGTGCCCCTACACGCGCGCGACACGACTCTACGACTTTCTTCTTCCGTCAGCGATGCTGTTGCTCCAACGACGACAGCGTTTGAATTTTCAGAGTCAGGTCCCATCATGACAACATATGGGAGAAGATAGGAAGGCCGAGAGGGCGAGGAGCTTGATGAGAAGGCGACGGTGCCGCAGCAGGACGCGGGCGTCCTGGTAGGCGCGCAACGTCTCGAAGACGTCCCTGGGGAGCCAGGCGCGGTTGAGGTGGAGGGCCGAGGAGGCGCCTTGGTGGGCGAGGATTAGGTCGTCGAGGCTCTTGCGAAGGACGAGCTCCAAAAGGCTCGCGCGCCGCTTCGCCTGGAGCCAGCAGGTTCGGGTCGAGGCCATCTCGCGCTCGAGGAGATTCATGGGCGCGCACGCGGCGGGTCGCCACGCGCGGCACCGCGCGGCCGCGGCGCGCGCGCGACGCGACGTCGTCAGCCACTCGCGGACGCTCGCGGCGCCGTGGAGGCGCGTCGCGCGCTCGAGCGATCGCGCGGCCGCGGGACGCGCGACAGACACGAAGACTATGCCGAAGACGACGACAGCCGCGGCGAAACCGTTGACGGCGAGGAGCGCCGCGCTCTGTTGCTTGGGCATGACGGTCGCGCTCCGGAGTCCCCACGCCGTCAGCGCCGCGTACGTCGCCGTCGCGATCGCCGCTATCTCGGTCGCCGCGAGCACGGCGTTCGTCGAGGCCGCGCGGTACGGCGGCCGCGCGAGGTCGGGTACCCCGTAGGCGACCACGACCCCCAGGATCGCGACGCCCTGCGCCCGTCCCGCCAAAGCCACCGACGCGACCGCGAGCGCGATTTTGCGCCCGAGTAGCCGCGCCTCGCGAGAAACCGCGCGCCGCCGAAAGGGCGCGACCAACCACGCTTCGCCCGACGCGTAGTCCGACTCCCCCCGTCCAGCGATAGTGTCGTCGCCGCCGTCGACGTCGAGGACGTGCTCGATCTCGAGGGCCTGGAGCGCGCGCTCGTGGTCGGTCGGGTCGTCGAACTCGCACGCGTCGCGCGCGCGGCGCGCGAGGGCCCGCGGAAGAACCGCGAGAAACACGAGGGCGACGGGCCCCAGCGTAGCGCGCGCGAGAAACACCGACCCCGAATAGCACGAGAGCGCGGGGTCGACCGACAGACGGAGCCCGGCGCGCCCGGGCAGGTACTCGCAGCGAAAGAGCCGCGCGACGGCGAGCGCGCACGGCGCGTACGCGGCGATGGCCGCGCGCGTCGCCATGGCCGCGCCGATCACGCGCGCGGAACTCAGCAGCCCGGCGCGTCCCGAAACGCGCCTCGCCCGCGACGACCGGAGCGCTCGGTCGGCGAGCGCCGCGAGTGCCGCGACGCCCACGATCGGCGCGGCGACTCGCGTCGCGTACCCCCGCAGTTCGCCGTATACCGACCGATCGAGTCCCGAGGTCGTGCCCATGCCGGCCCGCAGCGCCGGCGCGTCGGCGTTGGCGGCGACCGACCAGCGCGACCACGCGAGCCAGATCGTCGGCCACGGCCAAGCCTGGGAGCACACCCACAAGATGCCCAACGTCTGCAGTCGGTCCACGACCAGCCACGCCTTGTCGAGCCACAGATTCCTGCGCCCGAACACCTCGAGCTCCCGGATCCACCCCGAGCACACGCGCTCGTCCTCGTCCTTCACCTCGCGGCGGCGCTTCGTCGCCGCAATCAATGGCTGTTCTTCTTCGCAATCCGCCACCAGCTCCGACGGCACCACGCGCGCGCTGCGCGTCGAGGGGGCGGCGGCGCCGGACAGCTCCGCGGGCACCACGCGAGACGACGACGACGACGCGAACAGAGCCATCGTCGTCGTCGTCGTCGTCGTCGTCGGTTCAACAACAACAACGGTTTTTTTTTCGTTCATTCGGGATAGATAGATACGTGGTTTGTTTTTCGTGATGACGTCAGCAGGTGCCGATGATGAGGTGGTGGCAATTTGTCGTCGTCGTCGTCGTCCTTGGTGCTGCGAGAAAATCCTTGGGCCTGCAGGCCGTGTTGAACTATCGGGTGCACGATGGGTCGATGCACTGGGAGCTCGCGCGCGAGATGGAGGCGGGCGAGGAGCGCGAGGGCGGCATCGTCTCCCCCGAGAAGGTGGAAGTGGTGAATGCGCGCGGCCTCGAAAAACGACTCGACGCGTGCGGGTTCGAGTTGGTGACGGCGGAGACGCAACTGCGCACGGCCGACTTTTATGGTCCGGGCGTGGCGGACGTGTACTACGCCGAGGTGGCCGAGAGCCTCAAGGCGGCGTTCGGAGCGGCGCACGCGTTCGTTTTTTCCCACGCCGTCCGGAACGTGGCGCGCGCGGGCGAGAGCGACGCCGGCACCGTCGTGCAGGCCTACGGCCTCGCGCCCCACATCGACGCAGCGCCCCACGAGTCGCGGGCGATCGCGGAGGGGCTGTTGCCGCGGGCCGAAGAAGACGCGGGGAGACCGCTCTCGCCGGGTCGCGTCGTCTACGTCAACGCGTGGCGGAGTATCTGCGACGAGGCTCCGGTCTCGGCCTTTCCGCTCGCCGTCTGCGACGCGACGAGCGTCGTCAAGCCGGACGACTACGTTAACTTCCGCCTCGAGACCGACTCGTACGGCATCGACCAGTGGCACCTTGCCAACGTGCACGCCGCGCGTCATCGATGGTTCTACTTCCCCAACATGACCAAGAGCGAGCTTCTTGTCTTTAAGCAGTGGGACTCGGATCCCTCCGTACCGGCGCGCGACTGCTTCCACTCGGCATTTGACGATTCCTTTCTTCTGAACGGCGGCGGCGGCGGCGGCGGCGCCTCGCGGGCGACGACGACCCCCGTCCGCCAGTCCATCGAGACTCGCGTCCTCCTCTTCTTCCCGGAAGAAAAACAACAACAAAAACACGCCGCATTCCCAACATCTCGTCGACGGGCCTGCGGCGCAGACGCTGCGAGCTAGCATGCGTAGGAGACACGACGGAGTCCCGCCGCCACCACCACCACCTTCGACGACGACAATAATAATTAATGATGAAGCCACTCTAAACCAATCTCCTCGGAAAGAAAAGGATAGAGAGAGAGGAAGGGAGAAACGCCAGTCGCTATTGCCGTCCTCGTCGTCGTCGTCAGATATAACTCTAAGGATGATAGTCTGCTGCTGCTGCTGCTGCTAGAGGGGGGCACTTTGTTTGTCCGAGATCCAGCGGGACTTTTGCTGTCGCTGGGCAACGTGGGCCGTGAGGACCTGGCGCATGGTGTCCGGCGTGAAGAGGGCGCCCTCGGTGCGGTGGGCGGCCGACTGCCAGGCGATGACGAGCTTGGCGATCTCTCTGCCCGAGAAACCCTCGGTGGCCTCGACCGCGGCCTTCAACTGGTCCTCGCCGATGCTGTCGAGCTTGACGGTGGCGCCCGACTTGGGGTCGCCAAAGTAGGCGTCCAAGTACAAACGGAGCATGCGGTCTCTTTCGTCAGAGGTCGGGAGGTGGAACTCGATGATCTCGTCTATACGGTCGTTGATCGCCCAGTCGAACTGCTCGGGGGCGTTTGAGGCGTAGACGAGCATGTAGTCGGTCGAGACGTCGCCGGTGCGGTAAAGAAACGCGTTGAAGGCGTTGCGGAGGTCCTCGGACATGGCCTCGGTCGTGCGCCTGCGCAAGAAGGCGTCGGCCTCGTCGATGAAGAGCAAGAGGCCGCGATGGGAGGTGCGGGCCCAGTCGAAAAGCTTGTGGATCTCGGTGACGGCGTCCCGGCCGAGGGGGGCGACGTCGCCGCCCGTGAGGATCGCGTAATCGAGGCCAGACGAGAGCGCGAGCTTCTTGGCGAAGAGAGTCTTGCCCGTGCCCGGGGGGCCGTGGAGCAGGAGGTGACGAAAGGGAGCGCGATTCGCCTTTGTGTTTTTCGTGGCGACGGCGATGCCCTCGAGGCGGCGCTCGAGGGAGGGCGCGAGGACGACGCCCTCGAGAGCGCTCGCCGGCGCGTCCTTTCTGGCGAAGGGCGTCGCGCGCGACGTCTCGCGAACGAGGCTCGGCTTGCCTAGTCGTGCTTCGACGTAGCGCGCGGCAACGCCCGCGGCGGACCGCGCCCCGAAGATCCCCAAGGCGATCGCCGAGCAGACCCCGACGGCCGACATCATCTGCGAGGGATTGTTGAGGAAGTCGCGCGCGGCGCCGCCGGCCATCGAGAAGCCGAGGCGCATCGAGGCGAGCAACGTCTCCCTTTTCTCGCGCATTTCCTCGCGCATCAGCTCGAGCGAGAGGTCGTGGTTCTCGCGGTCGGTCCGCGCCTTGGCGTCCGCCTCGGCCTTTGCCCGCGCGAGCTCCGTCTTCTCGCGCAGCTCGGCCTCGTACACGATCGTCTTTCGACGCAGTTCCTCCTGCCGCTTGGCGCTCTCCTCGAGGCGCCGCAGCTCGGCCTCGCGCACCTCCCTCTGCGCCTGGATCTGCGACGCGTACCGGTGCCGCTCGAGGTCGTCCTGGTACTTGGCTTGACGGTTCGCGTGCTCCGTCTGCGCCTCGAGCGTCTTGCGGGCCTCGGTCGCCTCCTCGGCGAGCCGCCCGAGCTCGTACTGTCTCGCCTGCATCTCGTACGCGGCCGACCGCGACGCGTGTTCCAACTGCTTTGTCACCTCCTGCTGCTGGATCACGTCGAAGGCCAGCGACGCGTGCTCCGACACGTCGATCTCGCGCGCTGCCTTGGCGGCGCGCTCGAGCCCCGTCGGGTCGAACCCACTTCCCGAGTAGCTCCCGGGTTCTGCTTCCTTCGCCGACTTCAACAACGCCTCGCCGGGGGCGCGCTTCGCCGGCCCGAACAGACCCAGCCACCCAGACATCGCTTCTTCTTCTTCTTCTCGAGTCGCCGAAGAGGCAAATGATGTGCACCTGATGATGCTAACTAACCCTCCCGTTTGTCCCCCGATTTAGGGTAAGGATCAGGTAGGCGCGAGAGTAAGGATCAGGTAGGCGCGAGAGCCAGGCATTGATCCTCCAAGCCGTCCACGGCGACCTCGCAGACTATTTCCACGACCCGCGGCGGCTCTTTCAGCGCGCCATTCTCACGCCCCGTCGAAACGATGTTGTCGATGCTGACAACGCGCGCGTGACCGCGGCCTTTTTTTCCCGGAGACGAGGCGTCGGAGTTCTTTTCGGCCGACTAGGTTGGGTCGGAAGACGACGCCTCGCTCTCAAGAGTCGAGTTTTCAACTCCCTGACAACCAACGGCATGCTGACTTTGATCGCGAGCTTAAAGTCTTCGCAACCTCGACCCGTCGCACGGCCACTGCAACGGTACCAGATACATGATCGATCGTGTCGTTGTCACCGAGGCTCCTCCAACCTGTATCCCTTAAGGCCCGCCGACGCCAAACGATCACCAAGAGCCAGGGCCAGACGCCCCGCGAGGTCGGCGTCCTCTTGGCGAAGCCCGTCTTCTGTCACGTCCAGCTCTACGTGGCTCTCTGTCGATCGGCAACCCCGGGGATATGCTCTTCTGAGTCGACGACTCCACCCTACCCCACACGTGCTGCGCAATACCGATAAGCCCCCTCCCGGCGTCTACACGCGCACTGTAGGTGAACTTACTTGGACCAGGTGAACTTACTGGGGTTTGAGATTGGGACTAGGTGAATATAGTGACCAGGTGAACTTACTGGGACCAGGTGAACTTACTGGGGGGTTTAGAGTAAACTCAAAGATTAGCGGCGTGTGCGGATCGAAGCAGCTTAGATTGGCGGAGGCGACAGCGACGAACTCGAAGGAGTGGTGTGAGCACGAGTGGGTTTACGCCGAACTTACTGGGGTTAGAAATTTGGACTCGGTGAACTTACTGGCCAGGTGAACTTACTGGGACCAGGTGAACTTACTGGGGTTAGAGATTGGGACTAGGTGAACTTACTTGTGTTTACCTACGAGCGATGGTGGGTTGACGACACTGATCGACAGGAGGACGACCTGCGGCGCCCCGATCGTTACCAGCGCTTTTCGCAGTTGCCGATACGTCGAATGCCTGACCGCGCACGCAACGGGCGCCGCGAGGACTCGCGGTGCGATGGTCGAGACTACCCATTGCACCGTTCTCTGTCGCCGAGGCGACGACTGCCTGGCGCACGGGACAACTGGCGGCGCGACGGTCGAGACTTACGCGGTTCGCCGGGGCAACAATGGAGTGAGATGCAGCGCCGCGGCGACGCCCGCCACTACGACCGTTTCAGCGTCGACACGAGCCACGCGCGAGCCATCAGTGACGAGGCACCACGATGGCAACAAGTACAGTGGGGAAAGCAGATGACGGGCCGCGGTGCGACTCCCGAGACGATACTTTCACTCTTCGCGGCTCAAGGCGACAAATTCAGCACTCTTAATTTATCGACTGCCGCGCACCGTGTTGCCAAGTTTGGAGGCCGACGCCGCGACGTGCGACGCGATCGCCGGTTGATGGCCCTCGCGGACGCTTGTCGGCGCCGTGTTCGCGAGTTCAAGCCGCAGGAGTTCGCCAACACGGCGTGGGCTTTCGCGACGGCGCGCATCGAGGCACCTCAGCTCTACGCTGCGATCGCTGTCGCGGCTCCTTCGCGGCTTAGCGAGTTCAAACCGCAAGAACTCGCCAACACGGCCTGGGCCTTCGCGACTGCGGGCGTTGAGGCAACTCAGCTCTTCGCGGCGATCGCCGACGCGGCTCCTTCGCGGGTGGGCGAGTTCAATGCACAGCAGCTCGCCAACACGGCTTGGGCCTACGCGACGGCGGGCGTCGAGGCACCTGAGCTCTTCGCGGCGATCGCCGGCGCGGCATCTTCGCGGCTGGGCGAGTTCAATCCTCAAGGGCTCACCAACACGGCGTGGGCCTTCGCGACGGCGGGAGTCGCAGCACCTCAACTCTTCGCTGCGATCGCTGGCGCGGTTCCTTCGCGGGTGGGCGAGTTCAATCCGCAGGACCTCGCCAACACGGCGTGGGCCTTCGCGACGGCGGGCGTCGAGGCACCTCAACTCTTCGCGGCGATCGCTGACGCGGCTCCTTCGCGGGTGGGCGAGTTCAATCCGCAGAATCTCGCCAACACGGCGTGGGCCTTCTCGACGGCGAGTGTTGAGGCACCTCAGCTCTTCGCGGCGATTGCCGGCGCGGGTGCTTCGCGGCTGGACGAGTTCAATTCGCAAGGGCTCGCCAACACGGCGTGGGCCTTCGCGACGGCGGGCGTCGCGGCACCTCAGCTCTTCGCGGCGATCGCCAACGCGGTTCCTTCGCGGGTGGGCGAGTTCAATCCGCAGAATCTCGCCAACACGGCGTGGGCCTTCGCGACGGCGAGTGTCAAGGTACCTAAGCTCTTCGCGGCTATTGCTGGCGCGGCTTCTTCGCTGGTGGGCGAGTTCAATCCGCAGAATCTCGCCAACACGGCGTGGGCCTTCGCGACGGCGGGCGTCGCAGCACCTCAACTCTTCGCGGCGATCGCCGACGCGGCTCCTTCGCGGCTGGATGAGTTCAATCCGCAGGTTCTCGCCAACACGGCGTGGGCCTTCGCGACGGCGGGCGTCGAGGCACCTCAGCTCTACGCGGCGATCGCTGTCGCGGCTCCTTCGCGGCTTAGCGAGTTCAAACCGCAAGAACTCGCCAACACGGCGTGGGCCTTCGCGACGGCGGGCGTCGAGGCACCTCAACTCTTCGCGGCGATCGCTGACGCGGCTCCTTCGCGGCTGGATGAGTTCAATCCGCAGGCCCTCGCCAACACGGCGTGGGCCTTCGCGACGGCGAGTGTTGAGCCACCTCCGCTCTTCGCGGCGATTACCGGCGCGGGTGCTTCGCGGCTGGACGAGTCCAAACCGCAGGACCTCGCCAACACGGCGTGGGCCTTCGCGACGGCGGGCGTCAAGGCACCTCAGCTCTTCGCGGCGATCGCCGACGCGGCTCCTTCGCGGCTGGATGAGTTCAATCCGCAGGACCTCACCAACACGGCATGGGCTTTCGCGACGGCAGGCATCGAGGCACCTGAGCTCTTCGCGGCTATCCCCGGCGCGGCTTCATCGCGGATGGGCGAGTTCAATCCGCAGGACCTCGCCAACACCGCGTGGGCATTTGCGTGCGTCGACTGGAAAATAGACCCCGAGTTTTTTGCCGAGCTCGCGCAGGGAGCTGTCACTGATCTGGATGCCCTCGGTGATCGTGGACTGTCGCAACTCCACCTTGCTTCGCTGCACTTTAGTCTTGAATGGCCCAACCGTAGCTCCGCGCTTTCAAACCACAAGCAGATGCTCCAGCTAGCTTATCAACGTCAGGACCCATCACCGTCCCAACTCCAGCGCGACGTTGCGACCGCGCTCGACCGAGTTGGCTGGACGCCGCACATCTTCGAGCACGTGACCGAAGAGGGACTGTCGCTCGACATTGCGCAACCTGACACGAAGCGCGCCGTCGAAGTCGATGGGCCATACCACTACCTCAAGGGAACGAAGGTTGAGAATGGCTCTACGCGCTTCAAGTCCCGATTGTTGCGGCGGCTCGGTTGGGACGTTGCCCACATTCCGTTCTTTGAGTGGGACGCTCTCGACGACGAGCGAGCAAAGGACGACTATCTCCGGGAGAGACTACAGATGTTTGGAACAGCGCAAGCGTGAAGGGTACGGCGTTCTGAGACGCTCTGTGCTGTATGTCTTGGAGGTGCGCCAAGTTCAAAGGCAAGATCGTTCGCATCCCCGAGAGATCAAGAAGAAGAATTAGAAATCGAACTCGCAACTCACCCCGTGTGTTCGACATCGACTCACGGCCGAACCTTTGAGTCGTTCAGTCCCTACTTCTAAGAAAGGAAGTTTGTTTGTTTGCATAATTGGATGCCTGAGCCCAACTTCGAAACGCGGGCCCTTCGCCCGTGATGACGCGTCGCGTGTGCCGCGCGTGGTCGCGATACGGGTGTCGGAACTTCGCCGACGCACACCGAAGCACGTCGGCCGGCCATCGCCGAGGCCATCTCGGGCAACGCGACCACCTCCAGCGAAGCAGTCGAAATCGAGGATCACGAAGGACGCACTTCTCGCGTTGCGTGGGTACTTCAAACGTTGTCGGAGAATAATCCCTCGGTGTCGACGCTCCATTTCAGCACCGAGTTCCATTGTGCGAAGCTGCATCCATCGGACGCAGCTCGGCGAGCCGACTCCTCCAGCTCTGTCGACTCGTCAATCTTCCTCTTCGACATCCTCCAGCACGTCGCCATCGGCGACCTCCCTCGCCGCTTCCTCGACGAGAGTCACCATCTCGGGCGTTGTAGTCTACGAGGATTACTTTAAGCACGGGGCAGAGCCCCTCAAGGGGGGCGAGATTATCCATCTTGCTTTGGTCTCCGAAGCCACGCCAGGGTTGCGCTTCGAAGCACTGTCGACGAGCGGGAGCGGGATGTCATCCTAGAGCTGGTTAACCGCCCTGTGTGTGGCAGTGATGACTTTGGTGGTGCTCGACGGCACCCAGATGAAGTGTTCGCTCGGCGTCGAGACATGCATTGCCCGGCGAAGAAGGTGCGGGCTGGCAGCTGGAAGAGGAGCTCGACGTCGGCCGTCGTCACGTCGAGGTCGCTGCGCCGATTCAGCTCGTCAAGCCCCGCGCTGAGTCCGGGGGGCCGAGGACGAGGTGGAGAATACTACGAGCTTGCATTTGTTTGCGACCAGCTGTGCGGATAGTTGGCTTCTTTCCTTGTTCTTCGATACTGGATCGTGCGAGCCATTGCTGTGCCTTATCCTTTTTCGATGTAAGCTGCGGTATCTGAAGCACCGAGAGACTGTGGAGCAATGGCCAGGCGCGGTCGGAGTGGGGGGGTGGCGCGAGAACACGACGAGAACACCCCCAGCACGAAAGCTTAGCGCTGGGGGGTCGGTATCCCCCCCCCTAGGCCTTTCCTATATCGCTGGGGGATCGGCGACACCCCTCCCCTAGGACGACGGGCACTGCAGGACCAGAATGGCTCTACAAGGTAGGCTGCAGTTTGGCAGGGAAATTGGGGTTCGAGGGGGGTGCGTGGCGACGCTGAATGGGTCACAAGGAATGTGGCGGCCTCACGGCGGAATGCGGCGTCTCCGAGGTCCATGATGTAGTCGCGGGGGTTCGGTTCTCCTCGGGAGCGGGGCTCTCATCTTCCTCCTCCTCCTCGAGGGTGGGCTCGTCGACGGAGTCTGGCTCGTTGGCCTCGCCATGTTCACCGGGGGCGGTTCGTTGTCGTCATGGTGACCGTCCCAACCTTATGTAGCAAAAACTGTATGGACAATCAGGCAGATCCGGAGAAGCCACCCATCTTTTCCCTGCTAGAGTCATCATCGCCGTCTTGAGGACAGGACGCGTACAACACCTCGTCGAGTTTTGCGGCTCGGAGTCGCGCGTATGGCTTAGGCACAGTGATTTCCCTGCAGCCGCGCTCCCTCTGGTCCGATTCATTAACGCCTATGCCCGCGAAGAGCGCGAGGCTCGCAGAGGCGCTCCATTCCGGCCGAGTCGCCGGCACCCAGTCCGTGGCCGTCCGTAGGTCTATATCTCTGCTGGCCACCTGGGCGCCCGGCAAGCATTTAAAGCACCTTCTAGCGTGCGCGCGCGATGGTCAGAGCGCGAAACTTGCGCGCTGGGAGGTCGCAGACCCCCCACGGGCACAAAACTTTAGCGCTGGGGGGTGGCGCTGAGCAAAACGCTGTTCTCGTGCCCCCCCCCTCGGATGCGGCTGTCGTCCAAGCAGACATTTTCTTCTTCTTAAACTCTGGCGGCGGCGCGACAGGGTTGCGGTTCAAGCGACTGAGTGCTCGGTATGTTGTACGTAGTCGCAGGCTCTCCCGAAGACACGAACTCTTGCACCTGCCAGTGAAGGACAATCCTTTTACGCTCCGACTCATGAATGAACGAGGAGATCGCGCGTTGTAAAAGCGCGCAGGCTATTTTTCAATCCTGTGAAGCGCGCCTCGCCGACAGCAGACAAAGTCGCACTCTGAAGCCGGCGATAGCCGCGGACTTTCATAGAGATATTAGTATAGGCTTGAAGACTCCGGCAGGACCTCACAGCGTGTGCCCATTGCCGCTTGGCTTCAGAATTCGGCGCGGGTGCTGGACAAATCAAAGGCAGCGAGTCCAGTGGGTCTTCCTAAGCGAATCGAGTCAAACGCCGCTGACGGCCAGTGCGATGGCATCATCAGAGAGAGTCGAAGTGATGGGCCTGAGAACTATCGCCGCTTTATGAAAACCGAGTTGTTTGAAACAAAGTAAGCCCTCGAGTCTCCAGCGGGAGTATCTTATCACAGGAGCAGTAGTCACGACCGCCTCTGCAAGCGCAGGCTCGGCGACGTCGACGATCCGCGATGTTCAAAACGTTTTTCTCCCGGAACGGAACGAACAAACATCTCCGCGTGCGTGCAGTGAGCGACACCTTGAATCTGCGAGCCAATCGACCCTTTGTCTCTCGTTCGGAGTCAGCGCCGAACGATCAATCTCTGGCGATTTCGGCGCCCGCGGACGGCAGGAGTCCTCGTTTCAGACCAGACCCTCGAGTCATCACGACCCTAAAGGCCAGACAAACCAGAGGCCTACTAACGCACACAATGACGAGAGAGGCGGTGGTCGGTCAGAGTGCGAAAACTTAAGTTCGTTGGTCAAACACCCCCATCACCACCGGCAAACATGGCAACCGGGGTCACCTTCTGCCGCATTGATCGCAGTGACTAGTTCGAATATAGGTTGAGACACGAGGGATGCCTGGAAGGCGGTATCCCGTTCAGGGGTTGAAGACGTGAGGGATACCGGAAAGACAGGGTCATCGCCGAGCTGCTAGGCAGGCGAAGAGAGAACGGGCCCCGCCAATAGCGTATGTGCGGCGAAGTGTCATGTCCCGCGGGCCGCATGGGTGGGCGGCGACGTGGCCGAGGGCGGTTCACGAGGGCACAGCCGTGGGTTATCAGCCGCGTGGAAACACAAGCGCAGTGAATGAAGCCACCTGCAAGGTGTTGAGCGAATTGCGTCCTCGCGCTTGGAACCGCGGGTGGCGCTCAAGGCGGAAACTGGTCCTTCACCCGCCCACCGTCCTTGAATAAGTCGGGCAGGAACGCGCGGGGTGGCGCTGAAGGACACTAAGTTCACTTCCAGCAGCCTTATTATGAACTCATTAGACGTCAGCAATCTTGCATTCCACGTCAGTAAGTATCCTTTACTTTGGGGGAAAAGTTGAAAGTAAAGAATTATATCTTACAACCCATCATGAAGGGTTCGGGGGGGGGTAAGGTCGACTGCGAAGAGGGTGGGGGTCGTCGTCGCAGTGTCTGGACACGCGCCGGCGATGAGCTGCTGTTTCGACGACGACGACGACGACGAAACCCGCTGCGCTGCTTCTCGATGCCGTGGCTCTTCCAATCCTCCCACCCTCGCGCCCACCCCGCTCTCGCCTCGCTCAACGCTCTGATCTGCCGCTCTGACACCTGCCCCCCTTCCTTTTTCGCGCTCTCACCCTTACCCTCTGAGTCAAAACCCTTTTTATGGAGGACGATGGTGTCGTGGAGGAGACGCGGTGCGAGCGGCGGAAGCGACTGCGGCGGTGGCGCGAAGCCGCCGAGGCAGCGCGCGAGCGCCGAGATAAGGCACGACGATGCGCGGCGCGGAACGTTGTGGTGGAGGGCGGCGTGATTGTGATGCGCGGCCAGCCCGGGCGAGGCACGAACAGGGTCGTCATGATGGAGTGGGAGCGCGGGTACATGGAGACTTTGGTGGCGAGTCTGGATCTCACTGCAGACGACGACGTCCTCGAGATCGGGCTGGGGCTCGGCCTCTCGGCGGCGGCGATCGGCCGGCGCGAGCCGCGGTCTCACGTCGTCGTAGAGCCCGCGCCGCGCGTGCTCGAGACGGCGGCGAAGACCGTCCTTCTCGACGTCCGGTGCGACACCTGGCAGCATTTTTGCGCGACCGCCGAGGAGGCTTCCTTCTCGGCCGTCTTCTTCGACGACTTTCCGCTCGCGGCGGAGGACGACCCGGATCCCGATCCGTTTCGCTCGCGGTGGCCCGGTTTTCTGCGCGCCGTGTCCCGGATCCTCCGACCCAACGCGCGAATTACGGGGTACCTCGCCCACGAGAGGGCGCTGGAGGCGGTCCCCCCGTGCTTCCGGGTGGAAAAAATCGAGACATACGAAGCGGAGGTTCCGGCCGAGTGCCCGTACCACGAGAAGGGTCTCGACGCGTGCCTCGTCCCCCGAATCCGGTTCAGCCCCGCGATTTACTAGTGTTGCTGGCGGAGGTGGGCGAGGTGGCGGAGGAGGGTGGGGGCGTCGATTGTGCAATTGGTGTTGTTGTTGTTGAGTTCGTGGAGGATCTCGAGTTGGGCGCGTTCCGGGAGGTCGAGGTACAATTCGACGAGGTCGCCGTCGACGAAGCCCCGGAAATTTCCGTTGATGGGGGTAGCGTCGTTCCGGAAGGAGCGCCATTCTTGGTAGTCGCCCAAACCCCGCGCGAAGGGGACGCGGGGGAGGACGAGCGGGGCGAGGCGGGTGAGGATGTCGAGAATGTCAGAATCGACCGGAAGGACGCAGCCGATCCTGCCCGAGGTGCAACCGAAGAGCTGGGGGGGTGTCCCCCCCGGCGGTTGATGAAGAGAGAGCGACCCAGAAGCGAAGCAAGTCGCGTAGTCTCCGAGATGCATCTCCGCCAGAGTCTCGAGACACCTCGAGTCCTCGTTCTTTCTCAAGGCGACGAGGTTGTGGGAGGCCTCGGCGCAGAGGACAGAAGAGTCGTCGTCGGTCAATGCCGCGATTGCAGAGATCCAGTTGGCCGCGTAGTCGCGCGCGACCTCGAGGATTCTCGGAGAGGATTCGACTTCTACTTGGAGAAGAGCGACCGACCGCATGAGATCGCCGACAAAAAGCCGGTTGGGCGCCGGGGAGGCGAGCCCGAGGGCTACCACAAAGCCTTCGAAGCAAGATATTTGGCGGCCTTTGTGGTCGTATAGGACGACGGCGTGGTTGACGGCGGCGGCGATATACGGTCCGACGGGACACGCGTCGTAGACGGCGCCTCGAGCCTCGATGGCCTCCTCGAGGGTCGCCATATCCCGCGACACCGAAAACACCAGCACCCGGCCCGCGCTCGGCTCGAACTCGCCGGGCGACTGGACCGACGTCCCGAAGACGACGCGAGACCGAGGACGTCGTCTAGGTACGCGGAGCGACGCCAGAAAACCCTCGACGTCGGTGGTCTTCTTCGAAGACGAAACCGAATCCGAATCCGAATTATTATCCATCACCCGGCAGCAGAGAGGTTCTTCGAAGTCGTCGAGATCAAAGCTAGAAACGCGATCGTAGGGTTCGACGTCCGAGAGAAAACTCGAAACGCCGCCCTTCGTCGCGTGGTTGAGATCTGCCGCCGTGCCGACGGCCAGGACACCCGCCGCCGCCGAGTGGCAGACGCACCGCGGCTGGTCGTCGCCGCCGCCAGGAATCGCGGGAGAAGCACGCATACCTCGCGAAGACGCGGAGCACAGGGCGACGCGATCGCGACCGGAGATCGCGAGCCTCCCGTCGCCGAGGGGAACCGCGCAGCACCAAGCCCAGAGAAAATCCGGCGGTTCTTTCTCGAGGTGAACGGCCGCGCATGCGAGAGCCGCCGCCGCAGTGTTGTTTGTGCTCGAGACGATCACAGCGCGGTCGCCGGCGCACAAGACCTCGTCGTCTTTCAAGGCCCAGACGCGCGCGGGCGCGCGGCCGAGCGGGATGCTGAGTAGGACCTCGCCGCCGTCAACGTCGACCGCGTGGACGCCAGATAAGGATCCCACGACCAAGACGTTGTCGCGGAGAAAGGCGATCGACGTGACCGCGTCGTCGTCGTCGTCGTCGTCGTCGTCTCGAGTGCTGCTGCTGCTGCTGCTGCTGCGATAACGAGTCGTCGTCGTCGTCGTCGTCGGGCTATTCGTTAGGTCTCCTCGGAGGTGATAAACAGCCGAGTAAGTCGACCAGTCGGCCCAGGCGATTGCGCCGCGGCGCGCCGCGAGGCACGAGGGCTCGATGCCGTGGCGCGTCGCGATTACCGTCGTCAAAGTAGGGACCTCGAGCACGCGGAGGGTCTTGTCGCAGAGGGCGACGATAAGACGCGAAGCATCGCAAGCGGCGAGCGTCGCCCGGCACGCCCACCAGGAAGAGCCCTTGTTCGAGAAAGAAAAGGAGGCCACCCCGTTTGGGGTCACCTGCACGACCCAGTCTTTTTTCATCGCGCCGCAGAACACCGTCCTTTCGTCGGTCCGAAGGCCTTCCGGGCAAACGGGAACGCGCTCGAGCTCGTCGTTCGCGGTCGAAAAAAGCGCGGACGTGGGAATCGCGTAGGTGACCAGAATGACGCCGTTGTTCCCAATTTCCCAGAGCCCGCGCGGAGCGCTGGCAGCGGGAACCCAGACGCGCGGCTCGATTTGGACGCCCTCCCTCAAAACTCGCAGCCCGCCGTGGCACGCGGCGATAATCGCTCCGCGACGGCTCGCCGACGGCTGGACGACGCACGCGTCGAGGATTGGCCCGAGGTTTGGTATGACCACCTTTTCGGCGGTGATGCCCTCGGGCCCGAGGGTCGCGACCTTGGAATCAACGAATGCCGAGCCAACAAAAACTCTCGCGTCGCCGAGGTACGCGAGGCACGAAGGTCTCGCAGACTTTCCCAGAACCTGGAGGCGCGGCTTGCGCGGCGCCACGATCATCGCGCAGTAGAGGTTGCCCGCCTCGTCCCCGACCACCCACCGCCGCGCATCATCGAGCACTGCGCGCGCCGCGAGGGGCGCGACGTTCGCGGCGATCGCGACGCGCGAGAGACGAGGTTGAGGGTTTGCCGACAAATCGACGAGACCGAGCTCGCGCTCGCCAATCACCAGAAGAAGGTTGTCGCCGGGGGCCACCACAAATCGCGCCGTCGGGTCGACGTCCCGCACGACCCACGGCCCGGGCCGCGTCTCGTTGCTTCCCACCTCGTAACTAGAGACGTGGCGTCGTCCGCCGCCGTCGTCGTGCAGCGCGCACAACAGCGTTCTCGAGCGAGAAAAGCACAGGTCTATCACCCGGAGCTCCGTAAGCCGCGCGCACGAGGGTTTCCCGCCGCGAAACGAGCCGTCGGGCCCGAGACCCACGCACTTGAGGAGGCCGTCGTAGACGTGGCACGCGAAAACGTTACGGTCGACCGCCGCCACTATTTTGCCCGCCTCGAGCGTCCGCGGACCCCCCGGAAACTCGCTCAAGTCCGTGCTGCTGAGGGTCTCGAGCTCGGACGACATCACGCACGCCCGTCGCTGCTCGGTCACCACCACCGCGCGCTCGGTCGACCCCTCGTCCTCCTCGGAACGGAATACTAACAGCGCCGCGATTCGACCGCAGACGCGACTCGCGACAACAAGCTCGAGACCATCATCCGCTGCTGCGCGGCGGTACGCCTCGAGCGTGGTGCCCTTTGCCACCACGAGCCTCCTCCCCACTACCCCGCAGTGCGTCACGGCCGTCGCCGCCTTGGCGGTCGCGACATACCGATGATGATGAAGAACCATATTACTTCCTTGCTTACTCAACGGATAATAGAAACTCCTGAAGCACGAGGCGGCCGTCCCAGCCACCCGAGAGGATGGCGGACTCCTCCAGTGTCGTCGTCGTCGACGGCGTCGTCGCCAACCCGCGGACGTAGTCGGTGTGGGGCGCTAGGCGTCCCCGGACGCGAAAGGGAGCCCGGGTCTCGAGGAGGCCCACCGTGCAGTCGTCGGCCGCAGTCGCGATGAGGCCGGTCCCCGCGGGCGCGAGAGCGTGGACGCCTTCGCGGTGCGCGGCCACGACCGCGAGGGGTTGCCGCGTACTGCGGGTCTCGTACAAAGCGACCGTGCCGGCCTCGAGGCCCGCGACGAGGAGGTGGTGGTCCCCCGCGCAGAGGCAGAGGCAGAGCGAGCAGACGACGTCGTCGGCGACGACGCGAAGCACTCCTCTTTTTTCGCGCGGGTCCCAGGCATCGATCTGCCGGTCCGCGCACGAAAAGAGAGCCGTCGCCCCCCAGGCGACCGCGCAAACGGCATCGCGGTGCCGGAGGGTCCGCGTCGCGCACGCGGCATCGAGGTCCCATAATTTGACCGTCGCGTCGCTCGAGCCGCTCGCGAGCGCGCCGTCGCACCACGCGCAGCTCGCGACGCTGGCCTCGTGGTCGCCGAGGCGGGCGCTCGCGCTCCCGCCGGAGATAATCACGACGTCGCCGTCGTCGCACGCGACGGCGCACGCCTCGGGACCGCACCACGCGACCCCCGCGGCACCGCAGTCGAGGTCGATGCGATCGTGCACGCGCGCGAGTCCCGGGGTAGAGACGATGTCGACCGCGCCGCCCCAGAAATCTCCGTCGAGACACGACGACGCGACGGCGGCGAGCCCCGACGACCACGCGACGTCGTCGACGCGCAGCGACGCTCCGACCTCAACTTCGAGGCTTCCCGCCGACAACACGTGCTCGTCCATATTTCCGTTGGGTCATTTTCGGGATATGACGACCGAAATCCGGAAGATAGCGCCCAAATGGGTGGGGGACGCCGAGATCGGGAGAATGCTGGCGGAAACGAAAAGGAATCCCGACAAGGTCAGGACGCGGGTCGAGGCGTGGTGGCGCGAGGACCACAAGTCTCGAACCTCGGCCCTCGAGTCGACGGCCACCTTCGTCAAATGGCTCGAAAAACGGAATTCCTCTTCGTCCTGGGGAAGCGAGGCGGTGCGGCGCCCGCCCGAGGGCTACGTGCCGCCCGAGGTCCTCCTCCTCCGCAAAAACAAGGAGCCTCCCGCCAAGAAAGCGAAACCCCCCGAGTTAGAAGAAGAAGAAGAAGAAGAAGAAAAAGAAGAAGAAGATCCGGGCGGGGCGTCTACTACCGAGCGCCTCTTCCTCGCTGCCCCAAGACTCGAAACCTACGTCGAGGGCTCGCTGACCCCGCGCGAAATCAACAACGGCTGGCGCTACGGCCTCTGGCACCGCCTCGCCCGCGTCGACGCGGGCCCCGTCGTCTCTATAGCGACGACGAAGGAATCGACGGGGACCTTCGTGGAGGTCGACGGTGCCCTCGAGTACTATTACGTCGACCGAGACACGGTGCGACGCTCGAAGCGACCGAGCCTCGAGCCCTCGCACGTCGCCGTCGTCGCTGTTGTTGGTGACGGCGCTATCCGGGCCCGGATGAAGTGGTACGACGCGGCCGCTCCTCCTCCTCCGCCTCCCGCGCCGTCGTCGAATTCTAGGCTCGTCTCGAGCCTCAAGGACTTGTGGGATCGAGGCCTCCTCACCGACGTCGAGGTCCTCGCGAGCCGAGGAGAGGCCGTCGAAGCCCACGCCGTCGTTCTCGGGGCGCGCTCTTCGATGCTTTCCGCCGCTCTGGCTCGTAAAGAAAAAAAAAAGGCGACGCCGCCTTGCCTTCCGAACGGCCTGCGTCCGGTCTCGACATCGACGCCGCGGCGCTCGATCGACTTGAGCGAATACGACGTCCATACGGTGCGCCACCTCCTCGCCTTCCTCTACGCGGGTCGCCTCCCGTCAAAAACTCAGTTCGACGTACTCTGCGATCTCCTCGACTGCGCGGCGCGCTTCCACATCCCCGACCTCTTCTCGGCATGCGAGGACAATCTCTCCGGCCGCGCGAAAATCGAAAACGCGACGCGCCTCTACCACCTCGCCGCCAAGGCCAAGGCCGCCCGCATCACCGAAACCCTCGTCGACCTCGCTATCAACCTCGCCGACGCCGGGCCCTCCGGCATCCAAGCTCTCCACGACCGCGCCCCGCGTGACCTCCTCACGACCGACCGCGTCCTCCACAAACTCGCCGATTCCGCAACGAAAGACACTCTCATTCCGCTCACCGCCCTCGCCGACGCGCTCGAATCCCCCCACCTCAAAGCCGCCTGCCTCCGCGTCTCCCTCGCCGACCCCCGAGCGCGCCACAACCCCGACTTCCGCAAGGTCGCTGCCTCCACCTCCCTCGGGATCGAGATGCTCAGAAAACTCGCCGCCAACGCGGCCCCCAAAACAACGTGACGAAAACGACTCAAAACTGGCGAGCCGGACGGCCGAGACAACCGCGAGGACGTGGATGAGGCCGACGACAAAGTAGAGGAAAACGGCGCCGGGGGGGGTGGGCCTCGGGGGCGGTCAGGGCCCGCGCCGTGCTGCGGACGTGGCGCAGCGCGAGGCGGAGCCTCGAGACGTTCGCCGACTCGAAGACGAGGCTCGGCGAAAACGCGCCGCCGTCGTCGTCGTCGTCGTCGTCGACGCGCCACTCGCGGAGCCGTGCTCGACGACGAACGAGTCCTGCAACCACGCGCGCTCCCCTAGGACGTCGTAGCGCTCGACCAACACCGGAAATATCCGGCTTTCGACCACCTCCTCGAGCTTTTCGGGCACATCCCCCAGAAGATTCTCGACGGCGACGTCTGTCGCGGGGTACGACGCGTGCCGGTGCCCCCGAGGTCCGCGGCTCGGCCTTTGGTGACGTGGATCAGCTCACCCGCCTCGGTCGCGTTCACCACGCCGCGCTTGCGCACCACGTCCACGACCCGGTTCGCGGGCGACACCATCGCGATCACAAATGGGACCACAACGAAAGCGACGAAAAACCAAAACGATAATAAAGTGTTCTCCGAGACCCGCGTCAAATCCTTGTCGTCGCCTCCCTTCCTGCGCACGACCCGCCATGCCCCCACCGCGTCCACCAAAGACCACGGCACAGAGATCACCACCCACGCCACCGAGATGTGCTGTGCTATCCACACTGTATTTGCGCGCGTCGAACTGAGAATCTTCTTATCAGTTTTCTCGGTTGCGGCTTTCGCGCGGAACGTGCCTTTTCGTAATTGACCACAATTAATTTAACTGGCAAGGAAGGAATTCCTACAAATCGAAGCCCCCAGTGGTGAAAATTAAGGGGTGAGCAAATTTTTACGTACACGCGTTGTTGGTCAAATCAAGGGGATTGATTGATATTATCCCCTCTTGGCTGGGCCACTCTCTCCAATTAGCATTCTTGTCACATGATTATTATGTCTACCCTAGACTGCGCCGGGCGCTCGGAGGAGTGGGCGATGGAGTGGTTAGTAAACGCGCGCCTCTCCGAGAGGTGAGTGGCTTCCTGGGACTGAGGCGGCCGCGTGCGAGAACGAATACATAGATCCCTTGGCTCGGCGCAAAGGAACGAACCCATAGCTCCCTCGGCTCGAACGAGAATACATAGATCCCTTGGCTCGGCGCAAAGGAACGAACCTATAGCTCCCTCGGCTCGAACGAGAATACATAGATCCCTTGGCTCGGCGCAAAGGAACGAACCCATAGCTCCCTCGGCTCGAACGAGAATACATAGATCCCTAGGCTCGGCGCAAAGGAACGAACCCATAGCTCCCTCGGCTCGAACGAGAATACATAGATCCCTTGGCTCGGCGCAAAGGAACGAACCTATAGCTCCCTCGGCTCGAACGTGAATACATAGATCCCTTGGCTCGGCGCAAAGGAACGAACCCATAGCTCCCTCGGCTCGAACGAGAATACATAGATCCCTTTGCTTTTTGGCTCAAAGGAACCCGTAAATCCCTCGGTTCGGCTCGAACGAATACATCATCGATCCCTTAGCTCGGCTCAAAGGAACCAATAGCTCCCTCGGCTCGGCTGGAAGAAAAACATAGATCCCTCGATGCTCGGCTCTAAGGAAAACCCATAGACCCCTCGGCTCGGGTCGAAGAAAAACATAGATCCCTCTATGCTCGGCTCGAACGAGGCCGTAGGTCCCTACGCTCAGCCAAATCCCTAGTTTCCGCCTGAAAGCACTCGATATGGGGCCGCGGCCTGAAGAAGAAGAAGACGGAAAAGCGCGTTTAAGGCACGGCGTAATCCATGTCGTCGGGCCGCGCAACGCACGCTAGTTTGCATTAGAGGAGAAAAGAATTGAGGAGAATATTTGGCTGCAAGAGACGGTAGGACTTTTTTTCCGTTGTGGTTTTCCGTTGGGGACTTAAGTCTGGTGTGTCTGTCAACTCCCGCGATGGCACCGAACAAGTTGGGCGCCAAGTGGCAATTGGACGCAGCTCTTTTGTCGCGACCCGTGGACCTGACGACCTTGGTCTCGCTCTCGCAGACAGACCCCGAGGACTTCTTCGCCGACGATACGCTGGGCCGAATGGTGCGTGTAGGTCGTCGGCAGACCCAAGGCAGGCCCTGCAGGTGAAGCTCCTGCTGAACGCGACGGACGACACGCGATCCGATAAAGACACGCGGCTGGACGTCCTGACGATCTTGTCGAACCTGGCGGTCGCGCCCGAGCGTCGCGAGCAGATCCAAATGGCGCTTCACGGAGTGAACGAGTGGTTCGACGATTACATGGCTCGCGAAGAGGGGCGCGCGGAATCCAAGGATGTCGAGCCCGAGCTCCACAAATTGATGCTGCTGCTCCTGTCGCGGCTTTACGAGTACAAGCTCAAGACGGAGGACTTGCTGGAGCTCGTGCGGCTCGACAAAGTCCTCGGGCTCGAGACCGTGGTCGGCCTCCTCGAGGACGGCGAGACCTACACGACCGAGCTCCACCGCAAGCAAGCTCCCGCGACGGGCCGGATGGGCCAGTGGGAGCACAAGCTCGTGTGCCATCGCCACGAGAAACCCCTCGTCCTCCAGCTCTGCCGCTTGTTGCGCGGTTTCACGCTCCCCGCGTCCTATTTTGGGACCGAGCAAGACGCCGAGCTCACGGAACACGCCGTCAACGAGTTTACGACGGAGATGAACTTGCTGCTCGATATCACGCTCAAGAGCCAGCTCGTCGAGAAGCTCGCACTCGCGTGCCACGAGTGTCTCTTCGCGGCGGCGCTCCGCGACGACGACGACGCGGTGCCGCAGTTCTTCGAAGACGACGACCACCGGTCCATCTCGTGCGTGCATTCCTTCCTCCAAAACCTATACTTTTACGCGACGCACCGGACCGACGCGTTTCGCAAGCACCTCCTCGCCGATACGCTCCTCATCCCGAGGCTCGTTCTCCCGTACCTCGACCGGTCGGTACGCCGGGCCCTCGAGCTCAACGCCCGCGCCGATGTCTCCCACCACAAGGCGCTCGCGACCACCACCGACGAGAGCGACGACGACGAGGCGCGCCGCGAGAGGCGACTTCGGAGGAGTCGCGGAGCGGCCTCGCGGAAAGACTCTGGCGGCGCGCTCGAATGCCCGCCACTGGTCCAGGGCATTTCGGCGTCGCTGCGCACGCTCATCATCGCCTCGTTCCGCGCGCCGCCCACGCGCTTCATGCTCGAGCTCCTGCGACGGCTCAACCCGACCGAATCGCTTCTGCGCGCGTCGGCGTTCGTCGCGCGCAACGAATACGTTTTCGCGCTCCTGTGCCTGTTGAATGTCAACATGGGTGCGCTCGACCTCTCGTCGTCGCATATGCAGCAGCCGCCGCCGCCGCCGCCGGAAGAGGTTACTGACGACGACGACGACGACGACGACGACGAGGAGGAGGAGGAGGAGGAGAACGTCGACCGGCGTCGCGCGGCGCACGCGCTCCTTCACGCGCTCGCGCGCGTCCACCGGCGCATGGAGGCCGACGCGCAGGCGCGCGTGCTGCAGATCGTGACGACGTCGGGCGCGCTGCCCGTGAGCCGCGACACCCAGTCGTTCGCGGCGATGATGAGCGTGCTGCTCGGCGGAAGCTCGACGCGTCAACTCGAGTACGCGACGGGCGCGGGCGAGGACGAGATCGGCGCGGAGGAGGACCAGCGCGAGGCCATCGAGTTCCAGCAGCGCGCGCGCGCCGAGGCGAAGCGCGAGGCCAAGAACCGCGCCGAGTTGTACGACGCTAAACGATTGGCAAAGAGCAGCAGCCGCGAGGCAAAAAAAACGCCCCCTCGGGCGTCGTCAGAGTCGTTCCGGCTCCTCGGAGAGCTGCCGGCGGTTCGGGGTATCGTCGGGGGGGCGTGTCAGAGGACGGCCGGTTCGCTGCGCGACATCCTCGACGAGACGCGGCGATCGTCGGTTCCGGTCCAACTCCACCTCGAGCTCCCGGCGGGCGAAAACAACAAAAACAACACCACCGCCACCACCACCACCAAGAAAAAAGAGAATAATTTTCCGGTTGAGTTCGCGTGCGCGATCAACGGGCACATGATGAAGGAGCCGTGCAGATCGCCGTACGGGCACGTGTTCGAGAAGAGCACGATCATGCTGTGGCTGCAGACGCGCGGGTCCGTGTGCCCCATCACCGGGCAGGCCTTGGCGGTGGAGGAGCTCGAGGAGGATGCGGGGCTCCGATCGCGGCTGCTGCAGTGGCACATCAAGCACATGAAGGCGACGATGCAGACGTCGGTGTCGGCCATGCACGGGGACGAGGACGACCTCTACGCCTTTTGATGATGTGCAAAGGAGGCAAGGAGGTTGAAGTAGGGCCGAAAAGAAAGAAGAAGGAAATGCGGTGGCGGCGGCGGCGGGCGAGGGTAAAAAAGTAAAACAACTCGAGGCAGGAGGTCGCCAAGGGGGTGTTGTTGTTGTTCGTCGGCGCTTGGTGGTCAACACACAAGTGCGAAAAATTGCCCATCGACGGCTCTCCGCGCGCGGCGCCGGGCTCGCGATCGCAGGCGTCGCCGCGGTTGTCGGGAACGAGGACTCGTCGCACAGCAGCAGCAGCAATTTGACGACGACGACGACGACGACGAGCAGCGAGACGACGACGGCGAGGATGGAGAACGCGAGCACGACGACGCTGAGCCAGGAGTCGTCGTTGTCGTCGGCGGCGGCCGCCGAGGCGCAGTTGTCGTCGAGTCCTGAGCGCGGGTTTAGCGCGCGGCTGCGTCGGTTGAGCCTCGTCGCGGAGAAGGCGGACTCGTCGAGCGGCGAAAGCCGAGCGCAGTCGACCAAGCGCGCCATCAAGGAGGGCGAGGGGCACGTCTCCCGTATCTGGGGCACCTCGCGCAAGGGGTACAGCCCGTACAATCCGCGAAAGAAGAACCAAGACGCTATGGAGCTGTCGTGCGACGCGGCGACGCGGACGCAGACGATTCTGGTCCTCGACGGCCACGGCGAGGCGGGGGAGGTGGTCTCGTCGCACTTCAAGGAACACTTCTGCGAGCGCGTCTTCTGCCACGCCTCGTGGCACGGAGACACGAACGGCATGCGGATCGCGATCGAGACGGCGATACGCGACCTCGAGGCGGAGCTCGTGCGGGACGCGAGCGTCGACACCGAATTCTCGGGGACGACCCTCGTCTTCTGCGCGATGCGCGACGGCATCTTGCTGGTGGCCAACGTCGGGGACTCGAGGGTCACCCTCGGCACCGTCCGCGGGGCCGTCCCGATCTCGATCGATCACAAGCCGGACGTCCCCGCCGAGAAGGCGCGGATCCTCGGCGCCGGCGGCCGCGTCTTCGCCGTCGAGTACGACGACGGCGTCGACGGCCCCCCCCGCGTCTGGCTCGGCCACCTCGACGTTCCCGGTCTCGCCATGTCGCGTTCGATCGGCGACGTCGTCGCCCACACCGCCGGCGTCTCGAGCTCGCCAGAATTCTTCGAGAGACGGCTCTGCCGCTCGGACAAATTCATTATTTCCGCGACCGACGGCCTCTGGGAGTTCATGAACGACGACGAGGTCGTCGCGATGGTCGAAAAGATTGCGACCGAAACCGACGGCTCGGCGCGAGCGTGCGTCGACGCTCTCGTCGACGAGGCGAATAGACGCTGGATGAACAACGAACAGGTCGTCGACGACACCACCGTCGCTGTCTGCTTCCTCGCCAACCAAGACCACCCCTGAGCTCAGCCGACCCGACCCGACCCGTGGTGCACGCCGCCTCTGTGCAGTCCATTCGATCGACCCCACCCCTTCTTCGTTTATTTTTTTTCCGCGGCAAAAGCGCGTTATTCTTATTCGCGACGTTTTTTTTTCCATCAAAATTGGCTTCTTTTCTCCTCTCCACGCACCCCGCAATCACTCACTTACTTTCTGACGCACCAGGCCCTCGATTCGATCGCTGCCGCCCCCAAAACCAATGCGTCGTCCGCGCCGCCGCCGCCGCCGCGCGCCCCGTCTCTCTCTTTCGCGGCTGCCTCTTCTGCGCGTGGACACCTCGCCGCCGCCGCGCTCTTCTTTTTTTTCATCGTCCCCACATTCATTGCGCTCTCTCTCCTTCCTCTTATGGTGTCGATTGGCCACCCAGCTCCCCTTTGCGCATTCGTCCTTTTATTCTTCTGCCGCCCCCTCCGGCCGCGGCGCGCGGCGGATTTTACATGAACGCTCTACTCTCGAGCTGCGGCATTTGTATTTCTAATAATATCAATATTAAACGCCCGCCCCCTTTGATTATTCTCCATCCGCGCGCCATTTCCTCCTCCTCCTCCCATTGTGCCGAAGCTCGTTTCCTTGCGATGGTAGTGGTGGTGGGTGGTGGTGGTGCCGCCGCCGTTTGGCCAATATAGTACAAAACAATCGGGGACTTTTTTTTTTGCCTTGCCGGACGTCTTGCAAAGCAGGCCGCGCCGGCCGGCTTCGTGTGGCGCCGGGTAGATACAACATTCTCGACACACACCGCCATTTTTTTTTAATTAACTGAGACCCAATACTGCCGACTCACAGTTTCGAGCGAAGAATGACGTCGTCGTCGTCGTCGTGGTCGTCGTGTGTGCGCGCTACAATCTTTTGTAATAATCCGGGATCCTGCGAGATGGTCGTATTCTTGCCAAGTTCCGAATCCTATTCTCGAGGATGCGAGACATCCAGACCGCCTGCACCTAATCTAGAAGATAAACTCACTGGACTCCGCGTTCACGACGCGGCTTCCACGCTTTCGCGTCCTATGAACATACATACCCCTGGGGCATAGGAGCGTTCAAGCGAGGGCATATCTTGCCAAAACCAGCGAAGAATATTCTCCACACTTCCGAGACGGCGGCAGACTGCGTGTTGCGTTGCGAGTGCGCTCTAGAATCTGCCGACGTGCTTTTTGTCCAGGATCATGTCCTGCTTGATGAAACTGCTACAACCCCATGCCTAGATTTTGCTCGTCACACGACGACAGCCTCGTCCTAAGAGTTAGCTAGCTGAACCTATATATTTGGGGTATTTATTATCTCGATGTACTTCTGGCGGACTTTGAAGTGGTCGGGCTGAGCGACAACCGCTTCCAGATGGTGGGGAGGGCGCGAAAACACTGTGACAGGAACGAGGATTAGCGCACTCTCGTCTCACCCGGCTTCGACCTTGCCCTCGACGTCTCCTTGCCTCGACGTCTCGAGGGTGTTAAGCGGGTTGAGGAACCCTTCCGGCTGTCACACAACACCACCAGCTTCAGACCGTTGAACAAATGGAGCGGCCAAGTGGCGTCGTGAATGATTGCATCGGCTCTAATAATAAGTAAATCATACAAGTGACCCGAGAAGGTAAGGGTGGGGGGTTCCTGTGGACGACTTGGAGACGCTTGGGGGCGTCGCGCCCCGAGCTGGTCGCCTTAACGCGTCGTGCACCTGCGAGCGTGGGAGAAGCATAAATAAGAATGTCCGCGTTTGCCTGGGGGAAAACAAAGGGCGGAGGATCGCATCCGACATAGTATTGGTTGTCGCGGACAGGAAGGAAGCGACCATCCTTTTTTTTACTCGATGTCGACGTCGATCTTCTCGGGGAAATCTACCTGCTGAGAAGCGACGCGAAGTCGCCAGCTCGAGTCCTGTGTGGTCAGGTTTCGAAGGGCGGATGGGAGGAAATGAACAACGTGTTGAAGTCGACGTTGAGCGTTTTTTGTTTTTTTTTGGGGGGGGGGAGGTGCACGGCACGGAAGATGTATGGGGTCTTTGCGCGGGGGGTGGCGGGTCCCGCGCCACCTGGGAGCTTGGCCTTCAGCGCACAATGGCGACTCTCCCTGTCATTTCCGCGCTTGCGTCGTCGACCCGCACTAGCCGAGCGAGCGAGGCGATTTCGCCTTCGCGACCAACCCGATCGACACCAAGTTGCGCGGCTCGAGGTTTTATTTATTTCCGAGGGTTTTCTCTCCGTTCCGTACGGTTTTCCCTCACGTCCCATAATCGACCCTGTCCATTCTCCTTTTCCTCCGTCGGAGGAGTTGAGGTACACTGTGCGAAAACTCACGTTTCCGTCACGCTTGATGTCACTGCTTTGACTTCAATCCGAAAATGCGTGGTGTACGCACGTCATGCTTCGCGCGCCTAGTAATCGGTTATATCAGGGGCTGGTGGGTATAGCTGGTGGGTATAGATGCAGACTATCACAAGCTGGGGGTCTTTCTGCCAGGAAACGAGGTCTCCCAGTTTGTCGCCAAGGTGTCAGCCACTGCGCCAGCAAGTTCCAGCTTGCGAGAGGCTTGGCCAGGGTCGCAACGTAAGCCGCCACGGCCAGTCTTGTGCAGGCCAGTAAGTTGACGCCCCAGTAAGTTGGCCTGGTCCCAGCAAGTTGACCTGGTCCCCTGGTCCTAGTAAGTTCACCTGGTCCTAGTAAGCTGACCTGGTCTCAGTAAGTTCACCTCGTCCTAGTAAGGGCGGCTACCCGAGGACCTAGGCGTAGACGACGGTGCGCGTGTAGACGCCGGGAGGGGGCTTATCGGTATTGCGCAGCACGTGTGGGGTAGGGTGGAGTCGTCGACCCAGAAGAGGATATCATCGGGGTTGCCGACTCGACAGGGAGCCACGTAGAGCTGGAAGTGGCAGAAGACGGGCTTGGGCAAGAGGACGTCGACCTTGCGGGGCGTCTGCCCCTGGCTCTTGGTGATCGTTTGGCGTCGGCGGGGCTTAAGGGATACTGGTTGTAGGAGCCTCGGTGACACGACGCGATCGATGATGTATCGGGTGCCGTTGCAGAGGCCGTGCGACGGGTCGAGGTTGCGAAGACTTTCAGCTCGCGAGCAAAGTCAGCATGCCGTTGGTGGTCAGGGAGTTGAAAACTCGACTGTAAAGAGCGAGGCGTCGTCTTCCGACCCAACCTTGTCGGCCGAAAAGAACTCCGACGCCTCGTCTCCGGGAAAGGCCGCGGCCATGCGCGCGTTGTCAGCATCGACAACATCGTTTCGACGGGGCGTGAGAATGGAGCGCTGAAAGAGCCGCCGCGGGTCGTGGAAATAGTCTGCGAGGTCGCCGTAGACGACTTAGAGGATCAATGTTTGGCTCGCGCGCCTACCTGAGCCTTACCCTGGGGACAAACGGACAGGCAGGCAGACAGACAAACATGCTCCCCACAGTGTGTGCCACACACACCCCCCTCTTAGCAGTCGACATTTACAGAGAAACACACCCCCCTCTTAGCAGTCGACCTTTAAAGACAGACAGACAAACAAACGTGCACCACACACACACACACCCCTTCGCAGTCGACCTTTAAAGACAGACAAACAAACATCTGCCAATTTGAAGTAAAGAGTAAAGACATCCGAGAAAGCGAGAACCGACCCCTATCCACTTTGGGGTATCGTGACGTCTCGAAACGGGCGTGCCAGAAAATGATCCAAGAATATGGAGAAGCGTGGGACTTGGAAGACTGCTCACGGCGCGAAGCTTCCGTCGCTTCGAGGCCGGCACCTCACCAACTCCTCGCCGCCCTTGCCTCACGGCCTGCCACGGCAAGTGTTCTCGCCTCGAGACGCCGAGCCGCGGAAAATTTGCGATTGCGAAAAAGCGCCGAAACCTGTATGTATCAAAACCTGACGGCTCGCCGGCCCCGCTGTGAAATCGTTTGCGTCCGTGTTCTGGGGTAAGGATAATGACGCGATCTGGGGTCCTAACTACTAATCGACAGATGTTTGTCTGTCTGTCTGTTTGTATGTTTGTCTGTTTGTCCCTCGATTTAGGGTAAGGATCAGGTTGGCGCGAGAGTAAGGATCAGGTAGAAGCGAGAGCCAGACAGTGATCCTCCAAGCCGTCTACGGCGACCTCGCAGACTATTTCCACGACCCGCGGCGGCTCTTTCAGCGCGCCATTCTCACGCCCCGTCGAAACGATGTTGTCGATGCTGACAACGCGCGCATGACCGCGGCCTTTTTTCCGAAGACGAGGCGTCGGAGTTCTTTTCGGCCGACTAGGTTGGGTCGGAAGCCGACGCCTCGCTCTTTACAGTCGAGTTTTGAACTCCCTGACAACCAACGGCATGCTGACTTTGATCGCGAGCTTAAAGTCTTCGCAACCTCGACCCGTCGCACGGCCACTGCAACGGTACCAGATACATGATCGATCGTGTCGTTGTCACCGAGGCTCCTCCAACCTGTATCCCTTAAGGCCCGCCGACGCCAAACGATCACCAAGAGCCAGGGCCAGACGCCCCGCGAGGTCGGCGTCCTCTTGCCCACAAGCCCGTCTTCTGTCACGTCCAGCTCTACGTGGCTCTCTGTCGATCGGCAACCCCGAGAATATGCTCTTCTGAGTCGACGACTCCACCCTACTTCACACGTGCTCCGCAATACCGATAAGCCCCCTCCCGGCGTCTACACGCGCACTGTAGGTGAACTTACTGGGACCACGTGGACTTACTGGGGCTTGAGATTGGGACTAGGTGAATATAGTGACCAGGTGAACTTACTGGGAGCAGGTGAGCTTACTGGGGGTTTCAGAGTAAACTGAAAGGTTAGCGGCGTGTGCGGATCGAAGCAGCTTGGCGGAGGCGACAGCGACGAGCTCGAAGGAGTGGTGTGAGCACGAGTGGGTTTACGCCGAACTTACTGGGGTTAGAGATTTGGACTAGGTGAACTTACTGACCAGGTGAACTTACTGGGACCAGGTGAACTTACTGGGGTTAGAGATTGGGACTAGGTGAACTTACTGGCCTGCACTTGTGTTGTCTGTTTGTTTGTTTGTTTGTTTGTTTGTCTGTCTGTCTGTCCCTCGATTTAGGGTAAGGATCAGGTAGGCCCGCGAGCCAGACAGTGATCCTCCAAGCCGTCTACGGCGACCTCGCAGACTATTTCCACGACCCGCGGCGGCTCTTTCAGCGCGCCATTCTCACGCCCCGTCGAAACGATGTTGTCGATGCTGACAACGCGCGCATGACCGCGGCCTTTTTTTCCCGGAGACGAGGCGTCGGAGTTCTTTTCGGCCGACTAGGTTGGGTCGGAAGACGACGCCTCGCTCTCAAGAGTCGAGTTTTGAACTCCCTGACAACCAACGGCATGCTGACTTTGATCGCGAGCTTAAAGTCTTCGCAACCTTGACCCGTCGCACGGCCACTGCAACGGTACCAGATACATGATCGATCGTGTCGTTGTCACCGAGGCTCCTCCAACCTGTATCCCGTAAGGCCCGCCGACGCCAAACGATCACCAAGAGCCAGGGCCAGACGCCCCGCGAGGTCGGCGTCCTCTTTCCCAAGCCCGTCTTCTGCCACGTCCAGCTCTACGTGGCTCTCTGTCGATCGGCATCCCCGAGGATATACTCATCTGGGTCGACGACTCCACCCTACCCCACACGTGCTGCGCAATACCGATAAGCCCCCTCCCGGCGTCTACACGCGCACTGTAGGTGAACTTACTGGGACCAGGTGAACTTACTGGGGTTTGAGATTGGGACTAGGTGAACTAAGTGACCAGGTGAACTTACTGGGACCAAGTGAACTTACTGGGGTTTTTAGAGTGAACGCAAGGGCTAGCGGCGTGTACGGATCAAAGCAGCTTAGATTGGCGGAGGTGAGAGCGACGAGCTCGAAGGAGAGTGGGGTGAGTGGATGTGAGCACGAGTGGGCTTACGCCGAACTTACTGGGGTTAGAGATTGGGACTAGGTGAACTTACTGGGACCAGGTGAACTTACTGGGGTTAGAGATTGGGACTAGGTGAACTTGCTGGCCTGCACTTGTGTTGTCTGTTTGTTTGTTTGTTTGTTTGTTTGTCTGTCTGTCTGTCCCTCGATGTAGGGTAAGGATCAGGTAGGCCCGCGAGCCAGACAGTGATCCTCCAAGCCGTCTACGGCGACCTCGCAGACTATTTCCACGACCCGCGGCGGCTCTTTCGGCGCGCCATTCTCACGCCCCGTCGAAACGATGTTGTCGATGCTGACAACGCGCGCATGACCGCGGCCTTTTTTTCCCGGAGACGAGGCGTCGGAGTTCTTTTCGGCCGACTAGGTTGGGTCGGAAGACGACGCCTCGCTCTCAAGAGTCGAGTTTTGAACTCCCTGACAACCAACGGCATGCTGACTTTGATCGCGAGCTTAAAGTCTTCGCAACCTTGACCCGTCGCACGGCCACTGCAACGGTACCAGATACATGATCGATCGTGTCGTTGTCACCGAGGCTCCTCCAACCTGTATCCCTTAAGGCCCGCCTACGCCAAACGATCAACAAGAGCCAGGACCAGACGCCCCGCGAGGTCCGCGTCCTCTTGCCCACAAGCCCGTCTTCTGTCAGGGCTGTACGTGGCTCTCTGTCGATCGGCAACCCCGAGAATATACTCTTCTGAGTCGACGACTCCGCCCTACCCCACACGTGCTGCGCAATACCGATAAGCCCCCTCCCGGCGTCTACACGCGCACTGTAGGTGAACTTACTGGGACCACGTGGACTTACTGGGGCTTGAGATTGGGACTAGGTGAATATAGTGACCAGGTGAACTTACTGGGAGCAGGTGAGCTTACTGGGGGTTTCAGAGTAAACTGAAAGGTTAGCGGCGTGTGCGGATCGAAGCAGCTTGGCGGAGGCGACAGCGACGAGCTCGAAGGAGTGGTGTGAGCACGAGTGGGTTTACGCCGAACTTACTGGGGTTAGAGATTTGGACTAGGTGAACTTACTGACCAGGTGAACTTACTGGGACCAGGTGAACTTACTGGGGTTAGAGATTGGGACTAGGTGAACTTACTGGCGAACTTACTGGCCTGCACTTGCAGTGGTAGAAATCGATGAAAAAAGTGGTTGTTGTGTTGCTGCCACAAACACAGCGGAAACAACCCCCGGCACGAAAGTTTGCCACTGGGGGGTCGCTGACCCCTCAATAACGCAAGGGGGTTGGTAAACCCCCGCCAAGACGACGGGCAAAACTGCAGAGTGGCTCTCTAAGGTTGGCTACAGATTGGCAAGGAACTTTGGGTTCGAGGCGGGAGTTTGGCGACGCTCAATGCCAATGGGTGGGTCGCCAGGAATACGGCGGCCTCGTGGTAGAATGCAGCGCCTCTGAGGTCCATGAGGTAGCCGCGGAGGTTCTCCTCGGGAGCGGAGTTCTCCTCCTCCTCCTCGAGGGCGGGCTCGTCGACGGAGTCTGGCTCGTTGGCCTCGCCCATGTTCACCGAGGGCGGTACGTTGTCGTCGTCGTCATCGTCGCCGTCTTGAGGACAGGACGCATACAATACCTCGTCAAGTTCTACGGTCCGGAGTCGCGCGTAAGTCCGAGGCACAGTGCCCTCTCTACAGCCGCGCACCCTCTGGCCCGATTCTTCAGCGCCTGTGCCCGCGAAGAGCGCGAGGCTACTAGGGTCGGATAAGAAAACGAGACTAGCCCGCGCCGCAACGACGGGTCTTACAACGCGTGGGCTTTTTCCTTTTTTTGCGTGAGGGGACGAAAGGATGCCGACTTCACTATGGGGACTAGTTCCATCGCGACGATCTCGCGGCGTGGCGGCACATACTGCTTGAGTACAAATGAACATAGCTCAGCGATCCGTTGAGTATGTCTTAGTACAAACTGAAACATAGTTAACGGCTCGTACGAAATTTCTTATCCGACCCTACCCTGGCTAGCAGGGGCGTTCCTTCCTGGCCGCCCCAGTCCGCGGCTGTCCGTCGGTCTATTGCTCTCCTGACGCCTAGGCACTTGGCAAGCGAGGCGAGCAAGCCTCGCTTTAAGGCCTCTCCTAGCTGCGCGCGCGCACCCTCCTAGCACGAAACTTTGGTCCGCAGACCCCCGGGCACAAAGCTTTAGCGGGGCGCCCACCATCCGTAAACCCCGCATCCAAATTGCATCCAAATTGCCAGAAGACTGCGTCATTTCGAAGTCATGCAAATATAGTTGAGTTGGTCAAGGGTAATTCGATGGATATCGGGTAATGCGTCTCTTGGTTTGGCTGGCGGCCATCGCTGTTGCCGGCGGCGACACGTGGGGGTCTTGGTTCCGGCGGCGCCTCGACTCGCCGGAGCAGCAGACTCCGACCGCGTCGCCCAGCTCGACGGTAGGGCCCACGTGGGTTCCGAGCTTGGAGCCCACGCCGTGCCCGTCGTCGGCGCCGAGCGCCACGAACGTGCCTAGCTTCCAGCCCTCGTCGGAACCGACAGATGCGCCGAGCGTCACTCCGACGGTCCAGCCCTTGTCCGCCCCCACGCTGCCTCCGACCGGCGTACCCTCGGTAACACCGACGGTCCTACCCTCGCCCATTTCCACGCTGCCGCCATCTGGCATTCCGTCGCCCTTGCCTTCCGCGGCGCCGTCACCCAGCCCAACACTGCCTCCGACAGGCGTCCCGTCGCTGTCGCCAACCAGCCTGCCCACGGACATCCCTACTCTTGACCCCACGGGTATCCCGTCGACGGTTCCGACAAGCCTCCCCTCAGACATCCCTACGTTTGACCCGACTGCTATCCCTTCAAGGCTGCCGACGAACACGCCAACCGACATCCCAACAAGCGATCCCACGGCCATCCCGTCGATACCGCCGACAAACCTGCCCACAAAAGTCCCAACGCTGCCTCCTACGGCCATCCCGTCGATAGTGCCCACGAACGTGCCTACCGACATCCCTACTTCTGACCCCACGGCCATCCCGTCGAACGTGCCAACAAACCTGCCCACGGATATCCCAACGCTGCCTCCGACGGCCATCCCAACGCTGCCTCCAACGGCCATCCCATCGATGGTGCCTACAAACCTGTCTACCGATGTCCCTACTTCTGAACCCACTGCGATCCCGACGATGATGCCGACGAAACTGCCCACGGACGTCCCAACTTTTGACCCCACGGCCATCCCCACGTTTGACCCCACTGCAATGCCATCTGCTGTGCCGACAAACCTGCCCACCGACATCCCTACTTTTGACCCCACCGCGATCCCATCGGCTGTGCCGACAAGCCTGCCCACCGACATCCCAACGTTACCTCCGACAGCCATCCCGTCGATGGTGCCCACGACCCTGCCCACCGACATCCCTACGTTTGACCCCACTGCGAGCCCATCGATGGTGCCCACGACCCGGCCCACCGACATCCCAACTCTGCCTCCGACAGCCGTCCCGTCGATGGTGCCCACGACCCTGCCCACCGACATCCCTACGTTTGACCCCACTGCGATCCCATCGATGCTGCCCACGACCCTGCCCACCGACATCCCTACGTCTGACCCCACGGCCATCCCTACGTTTGACCCCACTCCGATCCCGTCTTCTGTGCCGACGAACCTGCCCACCGACATCCCTACGTTTGACCCCACTCCTATCCCATCTGCTGTGCCAACAAGCCTGCCCACCGACATCCCTACGTTTAACCCAACTCCGATCCCATCTGCTGTGCCAACAAGCCTGCCCACCGACATCCCTACGTTTGACCCCACTCCGATTCCATCTGCTGTGCCAACAAGCCTGCCCACCGACATCCCTACGTTTGACCCCACTCCGATCCCATCTGCTGGCCCCACTCCGATCCCATCTTCTGTGCCGACAAGCCTGCCCACAGACCTCCCTACGTTTGACCCCACTCCGACCCCATCTGCTGTGCCGACGAGCTTGCCTACCGGCATCCCTACGTTTGACCCCACTCCGATCCCATCTGCTGTACCGACGAGCTTGCCTACCGACATCCCTACGTTTGACCCCACTGCGATCCCATCTTCTGTGCCGACAAGTCTGCCAACCGACATGCCCACTGAAGACCCCACTCCGATCCCGTCTTCAGTGCCGACAAGCTTGCCCACCGACATGCCCACAGAAGACCCCACTCCGATCCCATCTTCTTTGCCAACAACTCTGCCCACCGACATGCCGACTGAAGACCCCACTCCGATCCCATCTGCTGACCCCACTTCGATCCCATCTGCTGTGCCGACAAGCCTGCCCACCGACATTCCTACTTTTGATCCCACTCCAATCCCATCTTCCGTGCCGACTAGCCTGCCCACAGACATCCCTACGTTTGACCCCACTCCGATCCCATCTGCTGTGCCGACAAGCCTGCCCACCGACATTCCTACTTTTGATCCCACTCCGATCCCATCTTCTGTGCCGACAAGCCTGCCCACAGACCTCCCTACGTTTGACCCCACTCCGATCCCATCTGCTGTGCCGACGAGCTTGCCTACCGGCATCCCTACTTTTGACCCCACTCCGATCCCATCTGCTGTACCGACGAGCTTGCCTACCGACATCCCTACGTTTGACCCCACTGCGATCCCATCTTCCGTGCCGACAAGTCTGCCTACCGACATTCCTACTTTTGATCCCACTCCGATCCCATCTTCTGTGCCGACAAGCTTGCCCACAGACATCCCTACGTTTGACCCCACTCCGATCCCATCTGCTGTGCCGACAAGCCTGCCCACCGACATTCCTACTTTTGATCCCACTCCGATCCCATCTTCTGTGCCGACTAGCCTGCCCACTGATATCCCTACTTTTGACCCCACTCCGATCCCATCTGCTGTGCCGACGAGCTTGCCTACCGGCATCCCTACTTTTGACCCCACTCCGATCCCATCTGCTGACCCCACTCCGATCCCATCTGCTGTGCCGACAAGCCTGCCCACCGACATTCCTACTTTTGATCCCACTCCGATCCCATCTTCTGTGCCGACTCGCCTGCCCACAGACATCCCTACGTTTGACCCCACTCCAATTCCATCTTCTGTGCCGACAAGCTTGCCCACCGACATTCCTACTTTTGATCCCACTCCGATCCCATCTGCTGACCCCACTCCGATCCCATCTGCTGTGCCGACAAGCCTGCCCACCGACATTCCTACTTTTGATCCCACTCCGATCCCATCTTCTGTGCCGACAAGCCTGCCCACAGACATCCCTACGTTTGACCCCACTCCGATCCCATCTGCTGTGCCGACAAGCCTGCCCACCAACATTCCTACTTTTGATCCCACTCCGATCCCATCTTCTGTGCCGACTAGCCTGCCCACAGACATCCCTACGTTTGACCCCACTACGATCCCATCTTCCGTGCCGACAAGTCTGCCTACCGACATGCCCACTGAAGACCCAACTCCGATCCCATCTTCTGTGCCGACAAGCTTGCCCACCGACATTCCTACTTTTGATCCCACTCCGATCCCATCTGCTGACCCCACTCCGATCCCATCTGCTTTGCCGACAAGCCTGCCCACCGACATTCCTACTTTTGATCCCACTCCGATCCCATCTTCTGTGCCGACTAGCCTGCCCACAGACATCCCTACGTTTGACCCCACTCCGATCCCATCTGCTGTGCCGACTACCCTGCCCACCGACATTCCTACTTTTGATCCCACTCCAATTCCATCTTCTGTGCCGACTAGCCTGCCCACAGACATCCCTACGTTTGACCCCACTCCGATCCCATCTTCCGTGCCGACTAGCCTGCCTACCGACATGCCCACTGAAGACCCAACTCCGATCCCATCTTCTGTGCCGACAAGCTTCCCCACCGACATTCCTACTTTTGATCCCACTCCGATCCCGTCTTCTTTGCCGACTAGTCTGCCCACAGACATCCCTACGTTTGACCCCACTTCGATCCCATCTTCTCTGCCGACAAGTCTGCCCACCGACACCCCTACTTTTGCCCCCACTCCGATCCCATCTGCTGTGCCGACGAGCCTGCCCACCGACATCCCTACTTTTGCCCCCACTCCGATCCCGTCTGCTGTGCCGACGAGCCTGCCTACCGACATCCCTACTTTTGACCCCACTCCGATCCCATCTTCTGTGCCGACAAGCTTGCCCACCGACATGCCCACTGAAGACCCCACTCCGATCCCATCTTCTTTGCCAACAAGTCTGCCTACCGACATGCCCACAGAAGACCCCACTCCGGTCCCATCTTCTTTGCCCACAAGTTTGCCTACCGACATGCCCACAGAAGACCCCACTCCCATTCCATCTTCTGTGCCGACAAGCCGGCCGACGGACATGCCCACTGAAGACCCCACTCCGATCCCATCTTCTGTGCCAACAAGTCTGCCCACAGACATCCCTACGTCTGACCCCACTCCGATCCCATCTGCTGTGCCGACAAGCTTGCCCACCGACATGCCCACAAAAGACCCCACTCCGATCCCATCTGCTGACCCCACTCCGATCCCGTCTGCTGTGCCGACGAGCCTGCCCACCGACATCCCTACTTTTGACCCCACTCCGATCCCGTCTGCTGTGCCGACGAGCCTGCCTACCGACGTCCCTACTTTTGACCCCACTCCGATCCCGTCTGCTGTGCCGACGAGCCTGCCTACCGACGTCCCTACTTTTGACCCCACTCCGATTCCATCTGCTGTGCCGACGAGCCTGCCCACTGATATCCCTACTTTTGACCCCACTCCGATCCCATCTTCGGTGCCGACAGGCCTGCCTACTGACATGCCCACCGAAGTTCCCACGGCTGTCCCGTCAATGGTTCCGACCGGTGTGCCCACATCTCGTCCGTCGAGCTCGCCGACACCCATTCCAACTCTGCCACCAACGAGTATCCCGTCGTCCTTCCCGAGCTCGCTGCCGACCGACGACCCGACATCTGCCCCGACGTCGAATCCCACCTCTGCCCCAACCCGAGATCCCACACCGGTGCCCTCGCCTGTGCCGACAGGCGCGCCCACCTCGATGCCTTCCATGGACCCAACGCCCGTGCCGTCGAAATATCCAACGCCCGTGCCATCAGGCTTCCCGAGCAGCCTGCCAACGAGCATCCCATCATCACTGCCGACGGTGAGGAGGAGCCTTTTGTTCGTTCGTTCGTTCGTTCGTTCGTTCGTTCGATCTTGATAATGATAGGAAGCGTAGGCCGCGCCGACATCTTGTCCCTCACCGCTTCCGACGTCGAGTCCTTCGTCGCTTCCGACCGACGCGCCGACGTCGATTCCTTCGTCAGTGCCAACGCATTTACCCTCGTCGTTGCCAACGGATGTGCCGACGTCTGTCCCGACCCCTGATCCGACGGCGGCTCCCACAGACAAGCCGACGCCCGCGCCGACCGAGCTGCCGTCGCCCGCTCCGACCCCGCTGCCTTCGGGCGTTCCCACCGGCACACCAACGGCGTACCCAAGCCCGCTCCCGACCCCGCAGCCTTCGCCGCTCCCGACCCACTCCCCGACCGCGGTTCCATCGGGGAATCCAACCGACGTGCCGAGTGCGGTCCCGAGCTCGCTCCCGACCGCGGTTCCATCGGGGAATCCAACCGACGTGCCGAGCGCGGTCCCGAGCTCGCTCCCGACCACGGTTCCATCGGGGAATCCAACCGACGTGCCGAGCGCGGTCCCGAGCTCGCTCCCGACCGCGGTTCCATCGGGGAATCCAACCGACGTGCCGAGCGCGGTCCCGAGCTCGGTCCCGACCGCGGTTCCATCGGGGAATCCAACCGACGTGCCGAGCGCGGTCCCGAGCGCGGTCCCGACCGCGGTTCCATCGGGAAATCCAACCGACGTGCCGACGAGCGAGCCGTCGGGGATACCGTCGCCCGCGCCGACGGCGCTGCCGACAACCGTGCCCAGCTCGCAGCCCACGTACAACAGCTTCGTGGAGTTGGGGGGGTGCACGTTCGAGGACTACGAGATGTGTCTGTGGACGTCGGGCGGTTCTCGGGCGTACAACTGGACGCGGACGACGGGGGAGACCCGGTCGCCCAACACGGGGCCGTCGACGTGGTGGGGTTACTACATGTACGTCGAGGCGAGCGACCCGTACAACCCGAACGTGGGGCCCTTTGTTCTCACGAGTCCGCCGTTCAACGTCCGGTCGCAGCTGGAGGCGGCGTACGTGTCGTTCTACTACCACATGTACGGCGCGGGAATGGGGAGCCTGTGGGTCGAGTACTTCAACGAGACCGCCTGGGTGTTTCAGGGATTCAACAGGACCGGAAATCGCGGGGACGAGTGGTTTTTTTCGGGCTTCCTCGAGGTCCCCCCCGAGGCGATCCGCGTGCGGTTCGTCGGGTATACGGGAGCGAGTTTCTCGAGCGACATGGCCGTCGACAACGTGTCGTTCGTCGCGTTCAAGCCGACGTCCATGCCGACGACGAGCTTGGTTCCGTCGGCGGGGCCGACCCCGGCCCCGACCTCCAAGCCAACGGGCCGGCCGTTTTCGGCGCCGACGCGCGCCCCGACCCTCTCGCCGCGGCCGACGCTCGAGCCGACGACCTCCCCCGCGCCCACGTCGACCCCCGCGCCCACGTCGACCCCCGGACCATCCGATACACCGACGGCGGCCCCGACGTTCGGGTCGATTTACGAGGTGTCGTGTTGGTTCGAAACGCCGTCGCTGTGCTCGTGGACGAACGGCGGCTACTTTTCCGACGACGACGAGGACGAGTTGACGTGGACGCGACACACGGGCGAGACGTCGTCGGCCAACACGGGGCCCTCGACGTGGTGGGGCTACTACATGTATATCGAGGGCTCGGGATCAAACAACCCCAACAAGGGACCCTTCTACCTGACGTCGCCGGGCTTCCACGTCCGCACGTCGTCGCACCTCACGAACATTCACGTCGCTTTTCAGTACCACATGTACGGCGAGGAGATCGGATCGCTGTCGCTTCAATTCTACAACGGCACGGGCTGGGTCGAGCAGGGCTTTTACCAAGAAGGGAATATGGGCGACGCCTGGTACGATTCGGGCTACCTCGAGCTGCCGCGCGACGCCGAGCAAATCAGATTCGCGGGATATACGGGCGACGGCTTCCGATCGGACATGGCCGTCGACAACGTGACGCTGGTGACGCGGGCGCCGACGGCGGCGCCGACAATCTTGCCAACCATATCTGGGGCTCCCACGGGCAGCCAAGCGCCCACCGCGTCCCCCCCCCCGAGTCTCTCCCCGACCACCGTCAACGTCCAGACATACGACCGCCTTCGCGGCGCGATCGAGGCCGGTTACGAGGTGCTGACGGTGGAGGCGGTCGTTTTTTATTTCCAAGCCGAGATTTCGGTCACCTCGTCGGACGTGGCGATCTCGGCGGTCAACGGTACCATGGCCACCTTCGACGCGGGCGATAAGGATCAGTGCCTGTCTTCTGACTACGCGACGACGCGCCTCTTCTACGTGAAAGGCAAGACTCTAGTGCTCGAAAATATCAGAATCAAAGACGCCTCGGTGGCAACCGGGTACGGCGGCGCTATTTTGGCCGAAGGCGGAGCTTCGATTGTTTTGACCTCTTGCGCGGTCTCGTGCTGCTACGCGGCGGCCGGCGGCGGCGCGATTTACGTCGCGTCGAGCACCTTGGAATTGACGAACGCGACGTTCGACGAAAACCTCGCCGACGGCGCGGGCGGCGCCGTGTTCGCGGCGTCGTCGGTTTTAACGGCGACCGCCTCAAAATGGAAGGGCAACGACGCCAAGGCGTACGGGGGAGGCGTCCACGCGACCGATTCTTCGATGTTCGAGGCCGTCGATTGCGCGTGGCGCGACAACATCGCGAGCAGCGAGTACGTCAGCGACAACCGCGGCGGCGCGGTTTCGGTCAACGCGTCGAGCACCTTCGACGCGACATCCTGCATATTTGCAGGGAACGTCGCCGCAGAGATCGGGGGCGCTGTCGGCGTCTACGACTCGAGCGAGTTCGACGCGACGGACTGTTCGTTCTCCGACAACTCGGCCATCTTCGACGGCGGCGCCGTCTACGTCGCCGACGACAGCACCCTCGACCTCACGGCCTGCCACCTCTACGACAACCTCGCGAGCCAGTACGGTGGTGGCATCATTTTATCCGGCTCGGAGGCGACCGTCAGGAAGACGAATTTCACGAGAAACCAAGGCCTCGATGGCGGCGGAGGGTTTGTCATCGGCGGCATCAGCAGCCTTCAGCTCCATCACGTCGTCTTCAACGCCAACCTCCCCGAGGGCAGCGGCGCGGCCGTCTACTGCGTGTCGTCGAGTACGGTTTACGCCGCCTTCAGCGTCCTCGACCAGTCCCAGGACTTGAACCTCGCCTCGTCGTGCACGACCTTCATGTATCTCACCAACGACAACGGCACGGCCGCCTTCAACGACGCCGTCCTCGGCTCGGTGTTTACGGGCGCGGGCACGGCCGTCCGCACGTACTGGACCTTCCCGTGCTTCGCCGGAAGATACAGCACCGACGGCCTCGAGCACGGCGATTTGGCGTTGTACGAGGACGCCAACGGTTACACGATCGACACCAACGACCCTACGTGTAGCAGTGCCTCGACCTCCTCCCCCTGCTCCGATAGCTGCTCGACCTGCCCGTCGGGAAGGTACGTCGAGTTCACGCTCGACAGGTACAGTTTGATCGGGGAGTCGTCGTGCGACACGTGCCCGATCGGCAAATACTTAAACGACTCCTCCGCCGACGAGACCAAGCACGACAGCGCGGACGACTGCTCGGCGTGCCCCCCCGGAAAATACTCCGACTCGGTCGGCTCGAGCGTATGTACCGACTGCCCAACCGGCAAGTACGCCAGCGATTACGAATCGATCTTCTGCACGACCGCCGAGCCTGGAACTTTTGTGAGCGAGGTCGGCTCGAACTCGAGCACCGACTGCCAAGCCGGTCGCTACAGCGTCGGCGGCGACGACGAGTGCACGCCCTGCGACTCGGGCACCTATCAACAAGAGACGGGGCAGACCACCTGCGACTCGGCGAGCCCGGGATACGAGGTATCGGCCGACGGCGCGTCGGAACAGACCGCCTGCGAGCCGGGATACTACACGGCAGGCTCGGGCCAGTCCAACTGCGAAGTCTGCGACCCGGGTACCTACGCCGCGAGCGAAGCCTCCACATCCTGCTTGTCCGCCAGCCCGGGATATTACGCCTCCGACGAGGGCGCGACCGAGGAAATCGCGTGCGCGGCCGGCAAGATATCGGCGGGTTCGGGCGCCACCGAGTGCACCAACTGTTCGGCTGGAACCTTTGCCGGAGACGTCACGTCTTCTTCGTGCTCGACGGCCAGCCCGGGCTACCACGTGCCGCTCGACGGGCTCGCGAGCCAGACGGCGTGTCCGGCCGGCAAGATCGCCGCCGGTTCGGGTGCAACCGAATGCTCCCCGTGCTCGGCGGGCTCTTTTAGCGCGAATAACGCGTCGTCTTCGTGCTCGACGGCGAGCCCGGGCTATTACGTCCCGGGCTCGGGCATCACGAGCCAGACGGCGTGTCCCGCCGGCAAGATCGCCGCCGGCTCGGGTGCAACCGAATGCTCCTCGTGCTCGGCGGGCTCTTTTAGCGCGAATAATGCGTCGTCTTCGTGCTCGACGGCGAGCCCGGGCTATTACGTCCCGGGCTCGGGCCTCACGAGCCAGACGGCGTGTCCCGCCGGCAAGATCGCCGCCGGCTCGGGTGCGATCGAATGCTCCTCGTGCTCGGCGGGGGCCTTTAGTGCGTTGAACGCATCGTCGTCCTGCTCGTCAGCAGAGCCGGGAAGCTACGTGGCGAGTGCCGGTGCCACCGAACAGGCTGAGTGCCCCGCCGGCAAGATCTCGGCGGGTTCGGGCTCCTCTGAATGCTCGGAGTGCAGCACCGGGGAGTTCGCAGATTCGGCGGGCAAGAGCGCTTGCGATCTTGTCGACAGCGGGAGCTACGTGAATACATCGGGCGCCTCGGCGCAGATTTCGTGTCCCGCGGGCCGGACGAGCGGCTCTGGCGCCTCGTCGTGTGATTCGTGCTCGGCAGGATCGTATCAACCACTACCTGGGCAGACCAGCTGCGAGAGTGCTATTCCTGGATACTTCGTGAAGGACGACGGCGCCTCAGAGCAAACTGAATGCGAGTACTTCAATCTTACCTGTCATCATTTGATATTTGTTTGGCTCACTCGTCGCGCGACGCAGGCCCCAACGGAACAATCTCCGCTGGCTCTGGAGCCACCGAGTGCACAAACTGTACTGCGGGATCCTATGGTGCAAGCCCCGGCGGCTCGTCGTGTGCGTCGGCTAGTCCTGGCTACTATGTACCTCTAGATGGGTCGGCATTCGAATACGCGTGTCCCGCGGGCAAAATCTCTGCGGGATCGGGCGCCTCAGAATGTTCAGATTGCAGCACTGGAGAATATGCTGCTTTTTCGGGCGAGAGTGCATGCGATCTTGTTGACGGCGGGAGCTACGTCAACATGTCCGGCGCCTCGGCGCAGATTTCATGTCCTGCGGGCCGGACAAGCGGGTCTGGTGCCTCAGCCTGTGATGCGTGTTCAGCAGGATCATATCAACCACTGGCCGGGCAGACAAGTTGCGAGAGCGCGGTTCCTGGATACTTTGTGAAGGAGGACGGCGCATCAGAGCAAGTTGAATGTGAGTTATTTTCTCGCCCTTTGCTACTCTTTCTTGCGTTGCCTAAATCCAAGCCACGTATTAGGCCCGAATGGGACAATATCTGCTGGCTCTGGAGCCACCGAATGCACAAACTGTAGTGCGGGATCTTATGGTTCCAGCCCGGGCAGCTCGTCGTGTGCGTCAGCTAGTCCTGGCTTTTATGTACCTGTCGATGGGTCGGCGTTCGAGTATGCATGTCCAGCTGGCAAGATATCGGCTGGTTCGGGCGCCTCAGAGTGTACGGATTGTAGCACTGGAGAATATGCCGATTCAGCGGGCGAGAGCGCGTGTGATCTCGTCGACGGCGGGAGCTACGTCAACACTACGGGCGCTTCGGCGCAGATTTCATGTCCTGCTGGCCGGACGAGCGGGTCTGGGGCCTCGACCTGTGATGTGTGTTCAGCAGGATCATATCAACCACTGGCCGGGCAGACCAGCTGCGAGAGTGCCGTCCCTGGGTATTTCGTGAAGGACGACGGCGCTTCGGAACAAACTGAATGTGAGAATTTCATGCCATTTTTCTCTTCGTACCTGTCTTTTGCCTATTTATTGCCTAATGTAGGCCCCAACGGCACAATCTCCGCTGGCTCTGGAGCCACCGAGTGCACGAACTGTACTGCGGGATCCTATGGTGCAAGCCCCGGCGGCTCGTCGTGTGCGTCGGCTAGTCCTGGCTACTATGTTCCTCTAGACGGGTTGGCATTCGAATACGCATGTCCTGCGGGCAAAATCTCTGCGGGATCGGGCGCCTCAGAATGTTCAGATTGCAGCATCGGAGAATATGCTGCTTTTTCGGGCGAGAGTGCATGCGATCTCGTTGATGGCGGGAGCTACGTCAACAAGTCCGGCGCCTCGGCGCAGATTTCATGTCCTGCAGGCCGGACAAGCGGGTCTGGTGCCTCAGCCTGTGATGCGTGTTCAGCAGGATCATATCAACCACTGGCTGGGCAGACAAGTTGCGAGAGCGCCGTTCCTGGGTACTTTGTGAAGGAGGACGGCGCGTCCGAGCAAACCGAATGTGAGTTATTTTCTCGCCCGTTGCTATTCCGTGCTACGGTGCGTGAATCCACGTTACTTAGGCCCGAGAGGCACAATATCTGCTGGCTCTGGAGCCACCGAATGCACAAACTGTAGTTCGGGTTCCTATCGTGCTAGCCCTGGCGGGTCGTCTTGCGCGTCTGCTAGTCCTGGCTTTTATGTACCCCTCGACGGGTTGGCGTTCGAGAGTGCATGTCCAGCTGGCAAGATCTCAGCTGGTTCCGGCGCCTCAGAGTGTACGGATTGTAGCACTGGAGAATATGCCGATTCAGCGGGCGAGAGCGCATGTGATCTCGTCGACGGCGGGAGCTACGTCAACACTACGGGCGCCTCGGCGCAGATTTCGTGTCCCGCTGGCCGAACGAGCGGGTCTGGGGCCTCAACCTGTGATGTGTGTTCAGCAGGATCATATCAACCACTGGCCGGGCAGACCAGCTGCGAGAGTGCCGTTCCTGGGTATTTCGTGAAGGACGACGGCGCTTCGGAACAAAATGAATGTGAGCGTTTCGTGTCACTTTTATTTCTGTATATGTCAGTTTTTTGCGCGTTTGCCTTTGTTGTCACCTGCCTCAATGCCACTTAGGCCCGAATGGGACAATATCCGCCGGCTCTGGTGCCACCGAATGCACGAACTGTAGTGCGGGATCTTACGGTTCCAGCCCGGGCAGCTCGTCGTGTGCGTCAGCTAGTCCTGGCTTTTATGTACCTGTCGATGGGTCGGCGTTTGAGTACGCATGTCCCGCTGGCAAGATCTCCGCTGGTTCGGGCGCCTCAGAATGTTCGGATTGTAGCACTGGAGAATATGCCGATTCAGCGGGCGAGAGCGCGTGTGATCTCGTCGACGGCGGCAGCTACGTCAACACTACGGGCGCTTCGGCGCAGATTTCATGTCCTGCTGGCCGAACGAGCGGGTCTGGGGCCTCGACGTGTGAAATGTGTTCAGCAGGATCATATCAACCTCTAGCTGGGCAGACCAGTTGCGAGAGCGCGGTTCCTGGGTACTTCGTTAAGCACGACGGCGCGTCAGAGCAAACTGAATGTGAGATTTTATGCCATTTTTCTCTTCGTACCAGTTTATGCCTATTTATTGCCTAATGTAGGCCCCAACGGCACAATCTCCGCTGGCTCTGGAGCCACCGAGTGCACAAACTGTACTGCGGGATCCTATGGTGCAAGCCCCGGCGGCTCGTCGTGTGCGTCGGCTAGTCCTGGCTACTATGTTCCTCTAGATGGGTCGGCATTCGAATACGCGTGTCCCGCGGGCAAAATCTCTGCGGGATCGGGCGCCTCAGAATGTTCAGATTGCAGCACTGGAGAATATGCTGCTTTTTCGGGCGAGAGTGCATGCGATCTTGTTGACGGCGGGAGCTACGTCAACATGTCCGGCGCCTCGGCGCAGATTTCATGTCCTGCGGGCCGGACAAGCGGGTCTGGCGCCTCAGCCTGTGATGCGTGTTCAGCAGGATCATATCAACCACTGGCCGGGCAGACAAGTTGCGAGAGCGCGGTTCCTGGATACTTTGTGAAGGAGGACGGCGCATCAGAGCAAGTTGAATGTAAGTTATTTTCTCGCCCTTTGCTACTCTTTCTTGCGTTGCCTAAATCCAAGCCATGTATTAGGCCCGAATGGTACAATATCTGCTGGCTCTGGAGCCACCGAATGCACAAACTGTAGTTCGGGTTCCTATCGTGCTAGCCCTGGCGGGTCGTCTTGCGCGTCTGCTAGTCCTGGCTTTTATGTACCCCTCGACGGGTCGGCGTTCGAGTATGCATGTCTCGCTGGCAAGATCTCCGCTGGTTCGGGCGCCTCAGAATGTTCGGATTGTAGCACTGGAGAATATGCCGATTCAGCGGGCGAGAGCGCGTGTGATCTCGTCGATGGCGGGAGCTACGTCAACACTACGGGCGCCTCGGCGCAGATTTCGTGTCCCGCTGGCCGGACGAGCGGTTCTGGGGCCTCGAACTGTGAAATGTGTTCAGCAGGATCATATCAACCACTGGCAGGGCAGACTAGTTGCGAGAGTGCTGTTCCTGGGTATTTCGTAAAGGACGACGGCGCTTCGGAACAAACTGAATGTGAGCGTGTCGAGCCTTTTTTTTCCTTAATTTGTCTGCCTTTCGCCCGTTTGCCTTTGTTGTCACCTGACTCAATGCCACTTAGGCCCGAACGGGACAATATCCGCCGGCTCTGGTGCCACCGAATGCACAAGTTGTAGTGCGGGATCTTACGGTTCCAGCCCGGGCAGCTCTTCGTGTGCGTCAGCTAGTCCTGGCTTTTATGTACCTGTCGATGGGTCGGCATTCGAGTACGCATGTCCCGCTGGCAAGATCTCCGCTGGTTCGGGCGCCTCAGAATGTTCGGATTGTAGCACTGGAGAATATGCCGATTCAGCGGGCGAGAGCGCGTGTGATCTCGTCGACGGCGGCAGCTACGTCAACACTACGGGCGCTTCGGCGCAGATTTCATGTCCTGCTGGCCGAACGAGCGGGTCTGGGGCCTCGACGTGTGAAATGTGTTCAGCAGGATCATATCAACCTCTAGCTGGGCAGACCAGTTGCGAGAGCGCGGTTCCTGGGTACTTCGTTAAGCACGACGGCGCGTCAGAGCAAACTGAATGTGAGATTTTATGCCATTTTTCTCTTCGTACCAGTTTATGCCTATTTATTGCCTAATGTAGGCCCCAACGGCACAATCTCCGCTGGCTCTGGAGCCACCGAGTGCACAAACTGTACTGCGGGATCCTATGGTGCTAGCCCCGGCAGCTCGTCGTGTGCGTCGGCTAGTCCTGGCTACTATGTTCCTCAAGACGGGTTGGCACTTGAATATGCATGTCCTGCGGGCAAAATCTCTGCGGGATCTGGCGCCTCAGAATGTTCAGATTGCAGCATTGGAGAATATGCTGATTCCTCCGGCGAAAGCGCGTGTGATCTCGTTGATAGCGGGAGCTACGTCAACACGTCCGGAGCCTCGGCGCAGATTTCATGTCCTGCTGGCCGGACAAGCGGGTCTGGTGCCTCAGCCTGTGATGCGTGTTCAGCAGGATCATATCAACCACTGGCCGGGCAGACAAGTTGCGAGAGCGCGGTTCCTGGGTACTTTGTGAAGGAGGACGGCGCGTCCGAGCAAGTTGAATGTGAGTTATTTTCTCGCCCTTTGCTATTCTTTCTTGCGTTGACCAAATGCACACCACTTAGGCCCAAAGGGTACAATATCTGCTGGCTCTGGAGCCACCGAATGCACAAACTGTAGTTCGGGTTCATATCGTGCTAGCCCTGGCGGGTCGTCTTGCGCGTCTGCTAGTCCTGGCTTTTATGTACCCCTCGACGGGTCGGCGTTCGAGTATGCATGTCTCGCTGGCAAGATCTCCGCTGGTTCGGGCGCCTCAGAATGTTCGGATTGTAGCACTGGAGAATATGCCGATTCAGCGGGCGAGAGCGCGTGTGATCTCGTCGATGGCGGGAGCTACGTCAACACTACGGGCGCCTCGGCGCAGATTTCGTGTCCCGCTGGCCGGACGAGCGGTTCTGGGGCCTCGAACTGTGAAATGTGTTCAGCAGGATCATATCAACCACTGGCAGGGCAGACTAGTTGCGAGAGTGCTGTTCCTGGGTATTTCGTAAAGGACGACGGCGCTTCGGAACAAACTGAATGTGAGCGTGTCGAGCCTTTTTTTTCCTTAATTTGTCTGCCTTTCGCCCGTTTGCCTTTGTTGTCACCTGACTCAATGCCACTTAGGCCCGAACGGAACAATATCCGCCGGCTCTGGTGCCACCGAATGCACAAGTTGTAGTGCGGGATCTTACGGTTCCAGCCCGGGCAGCTCTTCGTGTGCGTCAGCTAGTCCTGGCTTTTATGTACCTGTCGATGGGTCGGCATTCGAGTACGCATGTCCCGCTGGCAAGATCTCCGCTGGTTCGGGCGCCTCAGAATGCTCGGATTGTAGCACTGGAGAATATGCCGATTCAGCGGGCGAGAGCGCGTGTGATCTCGTCGATGGCGGCAGCTACGTCAACACTACGGGCGCTTCGGCGCAGATTTCATGTCCTGCTGGCCGAACGAGCGGGTCTGGGGCCTCGACGTGTGAAATGTGTTCAGCAGGATCATATCAACCATTGGCCGGGCAGACTAGTTGCGAGAGTGCCGTTCCTGGGTATTTCGTGAAGGACGATGGCGCCTCGGAACAAACTGAATGTGAGTGTTTTAGCCATTTTTTGTTTCGTTATCTGTCTAGCTTTTGCCATTGTTCTAATCTGACTAATGCCGCGCAGGCCCGAACGGCACAATATCTGCTGGCTCTGGAGCCACGGAGTGCACAAACTGTACTGCGGGATCCTATGGTGCTAGCCCCGGCGGCTCGTCGTGCGCGTCAGCCAGTCCTGGCTATTTCGTACCTCTCGATGGGTTGGCATTTGAGTATGCATGTCCTGCTGGCAAAATCTCTGCGGGTTCGGGTGCCTCTGAATGTTCGGATTGTAGCACTGGAGAATATGCCAATTCGGCGGGTGAGAGTGCGTGTGATCTCGTCGACGGCGGGAGCTATGTCAACGCTACGGGCGCCTCGGCTCAAATATCGTGTCCCGCCGGCCGGACAAGTGGCTCAGGGGCCTCGACCTGTGACTCGTGCGCAGCAGGATCATATCAGCCACTAGCCGGGCAGACAAGCTGCGAGAGTGCCGTTCCTGGGTATTACGTGAAGGACGACGGTGCCTCTGAGCAAACTGAATGTGAGCTTTTCAGGCCCATGTTTATTCTTTCTTGTGGGTAGGCCTGACTTGACGCTTCTTAGGCCCGAGAGGCACAATCTCTGCTGGCTCTGGAGCCACCGAATGCTCAAACTGTAGTTCGGGTTCCTATCGTGCTAGCCCTGGCGGGTCGTCTTGCGCGTCTGCTAGCCCTGGCTATTATGTACCCTTCGACGGGTCGTCGTTCGAGTATGCATGTCCTGCTGGCAAGATTTCGGCTGGTTCGGGCGCCTCAGAATGTTCGGATTGTAGCACTGGAGAATATGCCGACTCAGCGGGCGAGAGCGCGTGTGATCTCGTCGACGGCGGCAACTATGTCAACACTACGGGCGCTTCGGCGCAAATTTCGTGTCCTGCTGGTCGAACGAGCGGGTCTGGGGCCTCGACCTGTGATGTGTGTTCAGCAGGATCATATCAACCACTAGCTGGGCAGACCAGCTGCGAGAGTGCCATTCCTGGTTATTTCGTGAAAGACGACGGCGCGTCGGAACAAACTGAATGTGAGAATTTCATGACCATTTTTGCTTCTTATCTGTCTTTTGCCCATTTGGTTCCTGACTTAATGCACCGTAGGCCCGAACGGCACAATATCCGCTGGCTCTGGGGCCACCGAGTGCACAAACTGTACTGCGGGGTCCTATGGTGCTAGCCCGGGCGGCTCGTCGTGTGCGTCGGCTAGTCCTGGCTACTATGTTCCTCTAGACGGGTCGGCATTCGAATACGCATGTCCTGCTGGCAAAATCTCTGCGGGTTCGGGTGCCTCAGAATGTTCAGATTGCAGCATTGGAGAATATGCTGCTTTTTCGGGCGAGAGTGCATGCGATCTTGTTGATGGTGGGAGCTACGTCAACACGTCCGGCGCCTCGGCGCAGATTTCATGTCCTGCTGGACGGACAAGCGGATCTGGCGCATCAGCCTGTGATGCATGCTCAGCAGGATCATATCAACCACTAGCTGGGCAGACCAGTTGCGAGAGCGCGGTTCCTGGGTACTTCGTTAAGCACGACGGCGCGTCAGAGCAAACTAAATGTGAGAATTTCATGCCATCTTCTCTTCGTACCTGTCGTACCTGTCTTACGCACCTGTCTTACGCCTATTGACTCAACGCAATGTAGGCCCCAACGGCACAATCTCCGCTGGCTCTGGAGCCACCGAGTGCACAAACTGTACTGCGGGATCCTATGGGGCTAGCCCTGGCAGCTCGTCTTGCGCGTCGGCTAGTCCTGGCTACTATGTACCTCTCGACGGGTCCGTGTTCGAGTACGCTTGTCCCGCCGGCAAAATCTCGGCGGGTTCGGGTGCCTCAGAATGTTCAGATTGCGGTACCGGAGAATATGCTGCTTTGTCTGGCGAGAGCGCATGCGACCTCGTTGATGGCGGGAACTACGTTAACACGTCCGGTGCTTCGGCGCAGATTTCATGTCCTGCTGGCCGGACAAGCGGGTCTGGTGCCTCAGCCTGTGATGCGTGTGCTGCAGGATCATATCAACCATTGGCTGGGCAGACCAGCTGCGAAAGTGCGATTCCTGGATACTTTGTGAAGGAGGACGGTGCATCCGTGCAAACAGAATGTGAGTTTATTTTACGCCCTTCGCTGTACTTTCTTACAGTAAATCCACATCATTTAGGCCCAAAGGGTACAATATCTGCTGGCTCTGGAGCCTCCGAATGTACAAACTGTAGCGCAGGATCCTATCGAGCGAGCCCCGGCGGATCGTCTTGCGCGTCTGCAAGTCCTGGCTTTTATGTAGCCCGCGACGGATCGGCATTCGAGTACGCTTGTCCCGCTGGCAAGATTTCGGCGGGTTCAGGGGCCTCGGAATGTTCAGATTGCAGCACTGGTGAATACGCTGAATCAGCGGGCGAGAGTGCATGTGATCTCGTTGACGGCGGGAGTTTCGTCAACACGTCTGGCGCTTCTGCGCAGATTTCGTGTCCCGCCGGCCGTATAAGTGGATCGGGGGCTTCGACCTGTGACTTGTGCTCAGCAGGATCATATCAACCACTGCCGGCGCAAACCAGCTGCGAGAGTGCCGTTCCTGGTTACTTTGTGAAAGACGACGGCGCGTCGGAGCAAACTGAATGTGAGCGCTTAGTGCAAGTGATTGTTTGCTTTTTATGGGTACTTGACTCAACACCTTGTAGGCCCAAATGGCACTATCTCCGCCGGTTCTGGAGCCACCGAATGCACAAATTGCAGTGCGGGCTTCTATCGTGCTAGCCCCGGCGGGTCGTCATGCGCATCTGCTAGTCCGGGCCTTTTTGTGCCTGTGGACGGGTCGTTTTTCCAGTCCGCATGTCCCGCTGGCAAGATATCGGCTGGTTCGGGGGCCTCTGAATGTTCGGATTGCAGCACTGGGGAATACGCTAAGTTAGCCGGGGAAAGCGCATGCGATCTCGTCGACGGCGGAAGCTACGTCAACACTACGGGTGCCTCAGCGCAGATATTGTGTCCTGCTGGGCGCACGAGCGGCTCGGGTGCCACTACTTGCGACTCGTGCTCAGCAGGATCGTATCAACCACTGGCTGGACAGACCAGTTGCGAGAGCGCCATTCCTGGTTACTTCGTGAAGGACGACGGTGCATCGGAACAAACCGAATGTGAGCATTTCAGGCATTTACCATTCTTCCTCATGATGCTTAACTCAATGCGACATAGGTCCCAACGGCACAATCTCTGCGGGCTCTGGAGCCACGGAATGCACGAATTGTAGTGCGGGGTCCTATGGTTCTACGCCCGGCAGCTCGTCATGTGCGTCAGCTAGTCCAGGTTTTCATGTACCTTTCGACGGGTCGGCGTTCGAATACGCATGTCCCGCGGGCAAGATCTCAGCGGGTTCAGGTGCTTCAGAATGTTCGGATTGCAACACTGGGGAATACGCTGAGTCAGCGGGCGAGAGTGCATGCGATCTTGTCGACGGTGGTAGTTACGTCAACACAACGGGCGCCTCAGCGCAGATTTTGTGTCCTGCTGGCAGCACTAGCGGGTCGGGGGCCACTTCTTGTGATATTTGCTCAGCAGGATCATATCAACCACTGGCTGGACAGACCAGTTGCGAGAGTGCCATTCCCGGGTACTTCGTGAAGGACGACGGTGCATCGGAGCAAACTGAATGTGAGCATTTCATGCCCATTTCTATTCGTTCTTAAGGTCCTTGACTCAACATGACATAGGCCTGAACGGCACAATTTCTGCCGGCTCTGGAGCTACCGAGTGCACCAATTGTAGTGCAGGCTCCTATGGTGCTAGGCCTGGTGGCTCGTCATGCGCGTCGGCTAGTCCTGGCTTTTATGTACCCTCTGACGGTTCGGCTTTTGAGTATGCGTGTCCTGCAGGCAAGATCTCGGCGGGATCTGGCGCCTCTGAATGCACGGATTGCGGCATTGGGGAATACGCTAATTCGGCGGGTGAGAGCGCTTGCGATCTCGTTGATGGTGGAAGCTACGTCAACGCCTCGGGCGCCTCCGCGCAGATTTCGTGTCCTGCTGGTCGGACCAGCGGGTCTGGGGCCTCGACCTGTGACTTGTGTTCAGCAGGATCTTATCAACCACTCGCTGGGCAGACCAGCTGCGAGAGTGCCGTTCCGGGGTATTTCGTGAAGGACGACGGCGCGTCGGAGGAAACCGAATGTGAGCGTTTAAAAACGTTGTCCAAATTTTCTTGCTTGTCTAAGGTCGTTGCGACGTAGGCCCTACGGGAAAAATCTCTGCCGGCTCTGGAGCCACTGAATGCACAAATTGTAGTGCGGGCTACTACAGTGCTAGCCCCGGCATGTCGTCATGCGCGTCTGCTAGTCCTGGCTTCTATGTACCTTTCGATGGGTCGGCGCGTGAGTACACATGTCCTGCTGGCAAGATCTCCGCTGGTTCGGGCGCTTCGGAATGTTCAGATTGTGGCATTGGGGAGTACGCCGATTCGGCGGGCAAGAGCGCGTGCGATCTCGTCGACGGCGGAAGCTATGTCAACGCGACGGGCTCCTCGGCGCAGATATCTTGTCCCGCTGGCCGGACAAGCGGGTCTGGGGCCTCGACCTGTGAATTGTGTTCAGCAGGATCATATCAACCACTGGCTGGACAAACCAGTTGCGAGACTGCCATTCCTGGGTACTTTGTGAAGCATGACGGCGCGACGACGGAAACGGAATGTAAGCGTCCCTTCTCGTGTCGTTGCCGATGTTGTTTGACAGAACTGCTCTTAGGCCCGAATGGCACCATTTCTGCCGGCTCAGGTGCCACTGAATGCACAAACTGTAGTGCAGGTTCCTACGGTGCCGGCCCCGGCCAATCCTCATGCGCGTCTGCTAGTCCTGGCTTCTACGTCCCCTTCGATGGGTCGGCGTTCGAGTACGCGTGTCCGGCTGGCAAGGTGTCGGCTGGTTCGGGCGCCTCGGAATGTTCAGATTGTAACTCTGGGGAATATGCTGATTCCGAAGGCGAAAGCGCATGCAGTCTCGTTGACGGCGGGAGCTACGTCAACGCGTCGGGCGCCACGTCGCAGATTTCGTGTCCTGCGGGCAGCACAAGCGGGTCTGGTGCCTCGACCTGTGACTTGTGCTCAACAGGATCTTATCAACCACTGGCTGGACAGACCAGTTGCGAGAGTGCCGTTCCTGGGTACTTCGTCAAGGACGACGGCGCATCGGAGCAAACTGAATGTGAGTGTCTCGAGCCTTTTTACCTTACTTGCCTGTCTTTTGCCCTTGGTACTCACTTGTCGTCACACAGGCCCGAGTGGCACCATATCCGCTGGATCTGGAGCAACGGAATGCACAAATTGCACTGCAGGCTCTTATGGTGCCAACCCTGGCGGGTCATCGTGCGCGTCTGCTAGTCCTGGTTTTTATGTACCTTTGGATGGGTCGGCGATCGAGTACGCGTGTCCGGCTGGCAAAATCTCGGCGGGGTCCGGTGCGTCGGAATGTTCGGATTGCAGCGCTGGAGAATATGCTGATTCGGAGGGCAAGAGCGCCTGTGATCTTGTTGACGGCGGGAGCTACGTCAACACTACGGGCTCCTCGGCGCAGATTCCGTGTCCCGCTGGCCGGACGAGCGGTTCTGGCGCCTCTACTTGTGATTTGTGCTCAGCTGGATCATATCAACCTCTGGCTGGGCAGACCAGTTGCGAGAGCGCCATTCCTGGCTACTTTGTACAAGTCGATGGCGCGTCGGAACAAAATGAATGTAAGCGTTTCCGGTCACTTTTCTTTCTTATTAGTTTTCTTTTTCAATTTTGCCCGTCCTTTGCTTGTTTCGTTGCTTGAGCCAACAAAACATAGGCCCGTACGGCACCATCTCCGCCGGCTCAGGAGCCACCGAATGCACGAATTGTAGTGCGGGCTCCTATAGTGCCAGCCCCGGCGAGTCGTCCTGCGCGTCTGCTAGTCCTGGTTTCTTCGTGCCTCTGGACGGATCCGCGTTCAATTACGCATGTCCCGCTGGCAAGATCTCGGCGGGTTCGGGCGCGTCCGAGTGTGATGATTGCAGCATAGGCGAATACGTCGCGTCCGCTGGGCAGAGCGCGTGCAATCTAGCCGACGCAGGCAGCTACGTCAGCTCTTCCGGAGCCTCATCACAACTATTGTGCCCTGCTGGCAAGATCTCGGGCTCTGGTTCTTCCGAATGTTCTAACTGTAGTGTTGGAACCTACACAGAATCGGACGGCGCGACGTCGTGCACGCTCGTCGATGCGGGCTACTACGTTGACTCCGATGGGGCGTCAGAACAGGTGAAGTGCCAGGCGGGTACCTACAGCGGCTCTGCAGCATCCGAATGTTTGAATTGTTCGAGTGGAACGTACGCAGAAGACACGGGTTCGACTTCGTGTTCCCTTGCCGATGCCGGCAGCTACGTCGGGTCTGACGGCGCAGCAACACAAACTTTGTGTCCCGCCGGGAAGTATAGCGGTTCTGCCGCATCGGTGTGCGTGGATTGTGACGCTGGAACTTACGCAGCATCGTCTGGAGCCACTTCGTGTTCGCTAGTTGACGCAGGTTTCTATGTGGGCAGCGATGGTGCCTCAACACAGATGGCATGCGAGTCAGGGACGTATAGTGGCTCTGCGGCTACGGAATGTATAAGCTGTTCGTCCGGGACGTATTCCTCCGATGACGCTGCGACATCGTGCGCGCTTGTGGATGCTGGGTATTTTGTCTCCAGCTCTGGTGCCTCAGCACAGACGAAATGCGCGGCCGGGACGTATTCGGGTGCTGGCGCAACCGAATGCTTGAAGTGTTCGACGGGAATGTATTCGACCTCCGGGAGCGCAACATGTACGAGCTGCCCCGCCGGCGAGACGACAACAGTTGAGGGATCGAGCGAGTGTTCGTACTGCGAGGCGGGCTCATACAAGGGCGATGGCTCAGGGAGTTGCACGAAATGTGAGACGGGCACGTACGTCGACAAGGAAGGTTCGAGCACTTGCTTGATTGCCGATGCTGGTAGCTTTGTCGCGACGACGGGTGCATCGGAACAAACACCGTGTGCGGCTGGCACGATCTCGGGTAGTGGCGCAACGGCTTGTACAGATTGCTCCCCTGGTACTTTCTCGTCGTCATCAGGCTCGTCGAGCTGCTCGCTCGCCGACGCTGGATCCTTCGCCGAATCCGCGGGCTCGTCGGAGCAGTCGCTGTGCGCGGCAGGCACTTACTCTGGGTCTGGTGCCAGCGAGTGTGCGGATTGCTCGGTGGGGTATTACAGCAGCGAGGGCTCATCGACTTGCACGGCGTGCCCCGCCGGAGAGTCGAACAGCGTTGCTGGTTCTTCTGAATGTACGGACTGCGTAAAGGGCAAGTACAAAGGAGAGGGGTCTGGCAGTTGTACCAGCTGCGATGCAGGGACCTTTGCCGACTCCGCTGGACAAAGCACGTGCAAATTGGCCAACGCCGGATACTACGTTGGGACCGAGGGCGCTTCGGAAGAGACCGCGTGCCCCGCTGGCTACTATTCCGGCTCGGGCTCGAGCGAGTGCTCTGCGTGCGCTGCGGGCACATATAGCGACGATAGCTCGTCCACATGTACCAGCTGCCCCGCAGGGCAGACGAGTCTCACGGCCGGCTCAAGCGGATGTTCTGATTGCGAAGCGGGAAGATACAAGAGCGAGGGGTCCGGCAGTTGCTTGGAGTGCGACCTCGCAACATACGCACCCGAGGATGGGGCCTCCACATGTCTTATTGCCGACGCCGGCGGTTACGTTGATACGACGGGCGCGTCAGAACAGACGGCATGTTCAGCTGGGACCATCTCGGGGTCGGGCGCGACGGCGTGTACGGACTGTTCCGCTGGAACGTATTCTTCATCGCCGGGCGCCACCTCTTGCTCGCTCGCCGATGCTGGGTACTACGTCTCAAGCTTGGGTTCCTCGGAGCAAACAGCTTGCGCCGCTGGAAACTTTTCGGGATCGGGTGCAAGTATCTGCTCACGGTGCCTGGTCGGTACCTACAGCGATTCGGGAAGTGCTACGTGTACAAGTTGTCCGTCGGGTCAGACGAGTCTCTCAGCCGGCTCGAGCGAGTGTTCGGACTGTGAAGCTGGGAAGTACAAAGGGGAGGGCTCTGGGTCGTGCACATTGTGTTCGATCTCGACCTACACCGACGAGGAGGGCCAGAGCTCATGCAAAATCGCCGATGCTGGAAACTTTGTCAACGAGACAGGCGCTAAGCAACAGTCGAAGTGCAATGCTGGCTTTTACTCTGGGTCGGGCGCGAGCGAGTGCTCCTCGTGCAGTGCCGGCACGTACTCCACTGCAGGGTCGTCCACGTGTACGAGCTGTCCCGCGGGCCAGACGAGTCTCACGGCCGGGTCAAGCACGTGTTCGTATTGCTCCGCAGGCCGGTACAAGGGTGAGGGCTCGGGCAACTGTGAAGACTGCGACACTGGCACGTATTCGCCAGTGGATGGCGCAAGTACATGCATAATCGCGGACGCCGGAAATTTTGTAAACGAGACGGGTCAGTCCGAACAGATCGCATGTCCTGCGGGCAGGACGTCGGGTTCGGGTGCGACGGATTGCTCGTACTGTGATACGGGCACCTATACGTCGAGCCCGGGATCGACGAGCTGCACACTCGCGGACGCTGGATACTACGTTTCGAGTTTAGGTGCTTCGGAGCAAACGCCATGCCCAGTCGGCTCGTATTCCGGCTCTGGCAGCTCGTCCTGCGCGGAATGCGATGTCGGAACTTTCGCGTCGAGTGAGGGCTCGACGAGCTGCACGCTGGCTGGCGCAGGCGACATTGTCGCGACTACGGGAGCAAGTGCTGACACCCCGTGCGAGGCTGGTCGCATCGCTGCGGGCTCTGGTAGCTCCGCATGCACGGACTGCGAGGCGGGGCGCTATGCGAGCGACGAGGGGAGTACGTCGTGCACTCTTTCGGATGCAGGATCGTATGTGAATGCGTCCGCCGCGACGGCCCAGGTTGATTGCGAGGCAGGAAGCTATTCGGGCTCGGGGGCAACATCGTGCACGTCGTGCTCAGCCGGGACGTATGGTTCGAGTGCCGGAGCGACGAGCTGCACTTCAGTCAGCGCGGGCTACTACGCGTTGGGGGAGGGGTCGACCGCACAGACCGCGTGTGCTGCGGGCACGATATCGGCAGGCTCGGGTGCGACGACGTGCACTTCGTGTTCGGCGGGCACGTATGACGCGACGCCGGATGATGCGTCGACCGAATGCTCGCTCGCAAGTCCTGGTTACTATGTTTTTGAGAGTGGTGCGACATCCCAGACGGCCTGCCCAGCTGGCCGCTACTCGGGAACCGGGCAGACATATTGCTCCAAATGTGCCACTGGTACGTGGAGCGATGAAGGGGACTCGGCCTGCGTGTCGTCGTCGGCCGGCACTATCTCGCCATCTGGGACAACGCTCACCGTCTCCATAGAGTCGGAGCTCGTGGCCGTCGTTAACCTCACGCAGTTTGCGGGTGATACGGCCGCCCAATCTGGCTTCGAGACGGCGCTCACCTCGACGCTGTCCGACTTTAGCGACTATGTCACGCTCCCGTTGGTCGTGACTGTGCTTAAGTCTGAGCGTCGGCGTCTCGATGAAAGCCTCGCGGCGAACGAGTCGGTGATCTCGTTCTTGGTCGAGACCAACTACTCAGCCGCGTCCAACGAGAACACCTCGACGGTTCTTGAGCTGTTGACACTTGAGTTTATCGACGATCTCGTGGCCGACCTTCAATCTGGTGCGGTCCAAGAGGCGCTCGATGCCGAGGCTGGCAACGACACCGTGCTCGCCTCTGCCATGGTTGTGGTAGGGGCAAGCGCCGACGTGGTCGAACAGACGACAATTGCCGACGTCATCATGGAGTACGGCTCGGACGACGAGGACGGAGTCCAGGAATGTCCCCCGGGCTATTACTCGCTGAGCGGCGCGAGTAGTTGTGTTGCAGGTGCCAGAGTCTTGTGCCATCGATGATTCAATCTCGTGTTGTATACGTATCTTCGAAAAAACACCTTGGTGTAACGCAAATATACAACACAATAGGCGTGCGTCGTCGGAACGTTCAACCCATACTGGGGCCAGACGAGCTGCATCCGCTCCGCTGCCGGGTTCTTCGCCAACGTAACGGCTCTGACGAGATCATTCCAGTGTCCTCCAGGGTCGTATTCAGCCGGCGAGGGTGCGAGCGAATGCACGGAATGCGCGCTCGGAGCCTACGCGGCGTCGTCTGGGCACACATCGTGCGTGCTCGCGTCGAGCGGATACGTGGTGCCGACGCCTGGCGCGACTTCCCAGACTGCGTGTTTGACTGGATACATCGCTGCTGGCTCTGGCGGCGTGAATTGCACGCCGTGCACCGCGGGAGAATACGCCGCGAGCTCGGGCCTGTCGAGTTGCACGCTCGCAGACGCGGGCTACTACGTCGGCACGAAGGCGGCGTCTTCTCAGGTGGCGTGCCCCCCAGGTTACATCAGTGGCGCAGCCGCGTCGGCGTGTAGTCCGTGTTCGGCTGGGTCATTTCAGGCGTCATCGGGGCAGGCAAGCTGCGCGCTTGCTTCCGCAGGGATGTATGTCGGCGCGACTGGCGCGTCGAACCAGACAGAGTGTCCCGCTGGATCGTACAGTGGCTCGGGTGCCAGCGAATGCGAGCTGTGCTCCCCGCCATTCTACAACCCCGATGTGGGCCAGACGGAGTGCACCGCCGCAGCGGCCGGTACGGTCGTGTCAGATTACGGCGCGACGGCCGAGACGGAGTGCCCGCGCGGCTCGTGGAGCTCTGCGGCCTCGACGTCGTGCACCTTGTGCGAGCTCGGCGAGTATAATAACAAGACGCGTCAATCGGACTGTTCGGTGTGCTCGTCGCCTCTGTACACAACGAAGACGGGCTCGTATTACTGCGATGTGAGGAGTGTTGTTTGTTTTTTTTTTTGTCTTTGTGCTCTCAGGGGCGACATTGAACTCGCGGCATAGGCGTGCCGCAAGGGCTACTACTGGGATACGATTCACTGGGAGCTCTATGGCAAAGATGCGCTCGAATCAAACGACGAGCAGTGTACCGACTGCTGCGTCGATTGCGACGACGACGACGGGCTCGACTGCGACACCGACGGCGTTGTGCTCGAGGGTTTGGAGGTAAAAAGTGGATATTGGCGGGCGACCGCGCTCAGTACAAAGACATACGAGTGCTCGCTGAGCCATGCGTGCGAAGGGGGTAACGACACGCGCACGTCGGTTCAGTGCTCTCACGGCAACAAGGGCGCTTTGTGCGGGTGCGATGCCATCATAATCCGCTGTCTGTCTCATCACGCATCGACCGTCGCAGCGCGTGCAAAAGAAACTACGACTTCGATCCCGTCGCGAATAAGTGTCTCAAATGCAAAACGTTGGCCAAGCAGTTCGAGGGCGCCGGAGTGCTCGTCTGCGTTTTTCTGCTGTCCGTGGTAATCGGGATATGGTCGCTGAAAAAGTTCCTCACGAAGGAGCGATGGGCGCATTTTAAAAAGATGGCGGTGCTCGTGGGGACGGGAAAGTTCAACATGCGCGACGCCGACAAGTTTGGCGAGATGTCGTCGTCTCGCAGAAAACAAGCTGAGGAGGAAGCCGAGGAGAGACAAAAGCGCCTCCAAAAGTCGATCATGACCAAGGTCAAGATAATCGTCGCGGCCTACCAGATCGCGACGTCGACGCAGTTCGTCATACCCCAGGTGAATTTCCCCGACATCTTCAAGACAGTGCTGCGGGCGAGCAACATCATCGGCCTCGATTTCATGAGCCTTGGCAGTACGGACTGTTTGATCCATCTAAGCTATTTTCACAAGCTCATGGTGACGACACTATCCCCGTTCGTCTTCACGTTTCTCGTCGTCATGTTTGTCATCGCCCGTCTTCGAATCAAGTACGGTCTCGGGCATTACCCCGACATCAAGACAATCAACAAGAAGGCAGGGCACGCACTCATGTACTTCTTCCTGCTGCTTATCTACGTCGCGCTGCCGACGTGCAGTACCAATACGTTCCGCTACTTCTCGTGCGTTCGCTACGACCGAGGACACGGGCGCGGGGACCTCCACGCGCTCCAGTCGGACCCTTCAATCCAATGCACGACCGCGCGGTACAAGGGCTGGCTCTGGTATGTGCTGCTCATGATCGCCATCTGGCCGATCGGATTCCCGCTCGGTCTGACAATTCTCCTCTATTGCTACAAGGAGCGCCTCAACCCGCGTCTCGATGCCGAGGAAGAACGCGCTATCATGGCGCACCTCGCTAGGGTGAGCCACCCCGCGGCGCAACGAGCGCTGCCGCCCCCAGAGGACTCGGCCACCAAGGAGGAGGATGATGAGGATCGTGACGACGTCGACGACGACGACGACGACGACGACGACGAAGAAAAAAGTAGCGAAGATTCTCTGTCGACGCCGAAACCCCGCGAAACGTGCACGCTCGAAGATCCCGAAAACGCGTTCATGCACTGCCGCAACAAGTACGCTGCGGCGCTTCGAGAGATCCGAAAGCTAGAGATCCGAGATGAGGATCACGACCTCGAGAAGATCGCCTTTGTTTACGAGGAATATGAGCCCAGATGCTGGTGGTAAGAGCACCGCGAGACTAACGCGAGGACGCGCGCAGGTTTCCCGTGTACGAAGCCCTGCGGCGCGTTTTCATGACCGGTGTGCTCACGATGTTCTTTCCCGGCTCGCTGAGCCAGGTCGCGATGGGCCTCGTATTTGCGCTCGTCTCCCATCGCGTCTTCTCCGAGTACGAACCCTATATCGAAGACGACGACGACCTTATCTCGGAGGTCGCGCAGACGCAGTTGATCGTGCGTTGTGGTCGATATACGTACGTTCGTAGGATGACTGACTGCTCCCCGCAGATCGTTTACTTTGCCGGTATGGTTATATACACCAGCACGGTTGCCGAGAAGAAGGAAGCCCTCTTTCAGTCGAACGTGTTCGGGATATTCCTCATTTTGGTGTTCACCGCATCCTTCAGCCTCGCCGCCTACATCGTCATCGTCGACTCGTTTGGCAAGGAAACATTTAACTATCTCGGCGAGACGGCAAAGAGCAAAATGCTCAGCACCAGGGAGAACTTGAACAGACACATGTCGACCGTCTACCATTCGACGGCAGGCTTAATGCGGCGGAGCTCGGACATGGGGCAAAATCGAAGAGGTGACGACCGGGTCGATATCAAAGACGATGCTTCGGACGCGGACTCCGCCCCCCTCGTTGATATCCACATTGGTGATTTGACCACCCAACCGACCGCCGTCGACGACGCGGACGTTGAAGACACCTCGAGCGTGGAGATCGACAAAGCGGAGAGAGGACGTCGCGAGGAGTCCTCCGGCTCAACCAACAGCGTCGCGTCGAATTCCATCTACCTAGTTTCCTCGAGTGCGGCGAGTGATTGCCGCCACGACGACGATCAGACATGGGCGGTTGCCGTCGACGATGACCTCGTATAGTAGTAACATTATCCCGCCGGTATCGTTGTGCGGGCCCTTGCTTTAGCTAACTCTTCTACCCCCGATTATGTAGTAGCGTGCGTGCGCGTGACTGATCCAAGCTGCCAACCCACGCATCTTTTTCGACCACCGACTTGCGATCTTAATATTTCCTCGCCCCTCGAAGGAATGGGTCGCGATGGAGGAGTGGAGTTGACCACGGTGTCTTATGAACTCGGTTCTCCTGTGGCGGTTGGCAGCAGCTGTTCGGCTCCCGAACAGGCAGGGATGTTCGCAATGGGACGGGGTATGGCCGGCCGGGGGACGCAGACGCGCTAAGTTGATTGCCAGTCGAATCGCGAACTCCGCGTCGCATGGCGACAGACCCTCGAGTCTCCCCGACTCTCCAGGATTCTGCCCATCTCCTCTGAACGCCCTGAGAAACTCTGATCCCGCGATCTACTACAGCGGAGGGATTGGTCTACGCCTCATCATATGGAATGGGCTGGCGGCCTTTTGATAGTGATGAGTTTTTTGGCAAGAATTTAATTGAGAGATATAAAGAATTGTGCATTTTTTGTTTGTGTGGCGACATTTTCCTTACTGTACAAGGTGTGATAGATGCATGCATAGATGCCGAATTCGCCTGAGGGCATCGACGAAGGGCAAAACAATAAATGGACAATGTTTATGTGTGGGGGGGATTCAACATCTAGCTTCTAGGGAGCCCAAAATGTAGTGATGGCGAACGAACTGAGTGAACACATAAGAAGCAGACAATTAATTACCTAATAATAATAATAATAAGGGATCCGTCAAGTTTGGTCAAAAAGTTTGGTGAATTTCTTTCATGTTTGCTCGATTTTGATGTATGATTAAGGAAAAACTCACATGTGTGGTCACTTTCCATAGAAGTTAGGTCAGTTAAGTTTGGTCACTCCGAAGTTGCATTAAGTTTGATCAATCAACCCTTCAAGTTTGATTAATTTCCTTGTAAGTTTGGTCAACAAGTTTGATCACTACTCCTCAAACTTCCACAGTATTGACCAAACTTCGGCTTTTTTAATCAAACTTAAGAAGGCTTTTCAAGGGGGCGCGTGAGCGCTTTTGGTGCGAAAATGCTTTAAAAACGAGAGCTAGGTGCTGCAGCCACGCAGAATCTACCGTCGCGTTACACGCGCGGCATGGGCACCCCCATGACCGCCTTAGAAGGAGGTCCATCCTAAGACAGCGCGGCGATACGCAAGGAGAGCGGGTAGCGACGCGCGGCCTCGAGAGCAGATTCCCACGGCTTGGCGTATTTAAGCTGGGCCCATTCTCGTACCTTCCATCGTTCGTAGAAGCCACCCAAACCGCGACTCACCACGGTGGTGTTGCCGTGGTCGTGCGTCATTCTTCAACAACAAGCGGACATAGGACACCAGACTTACACGGTCTGCGTGAGACGGATCACCCCATTCTGCATCCCAAAACTCGAGAGGGAGCGCGTCTTTGATAATCGACTCGGGGTTGAGAACGCGAAACTCGACGACCTCGAGAAACTGCGCGAGCAACGCCCCTCAAGCACCCAAAGATTGTAGTCCCACACTTGTGCGGGACCGTACAGGACCACGTTCAGGAGTTCCTCACCGTCGCGTACCCGATCCGGAGTTAGCTGTCCAGCTTGATCATGGGACGGCAACGCGAGCACGTGCCGTTACGCCAGCATAAACAACTCGCACGACCGTAAGAGAACACCTCCTTATCCTCCTCCTCGCGCATCTCGACAACCCCGCCCTGCCGCAAGATCTCCCCGGGAGCTGCTGCTGCACCGTCGAGCACTGTACGAGAAAGTCGGCAAATACAAGCTGCGGCGCGAAGGGATGTCAAGACGTCGACAGCCTCGTTCCGGAAGATCGCCGACACCACCCCTGTGTAATTCTAACCCAGTCATCAGTACGAGTCTAAAATATGACAAGTTTGATGTGATTGTTCGAAATTTGATCACACCAAATTGAATGCCTCCAAGTTTGACCATACACACGCATCAACATGCGAACACTCGCAGAACAACATATACAAACAAGGCCTGCGCAAGACAACGCTGATACCACGCTGTTTCGTCGCCCAAGATTATTCGGATGCGCCTTATTAGTTCGATGTTTATGACAGACTACAGCGAACGATCCCGGTTCGTCATCTCGTGCCTTTAGCGGATGACATTGTTGCAGATGTCTATCAAACGCATATGCCGAGAAGAGCCGCCTGACTGACTAACTAACTAACTAATTTCAGACCTCTCCCGAGCATGGGAGCCAGGCCGGACCGGCAGGAGCCGGTACGGAATCACGGAGGAAAATCACGCAGTTGGGGCAGAGGCGAGGGACGAGGACGGACTTGTTGATGGTGGACCGCCACTGCGCGGTCTTGTGCGAGGTCGTGCAAAAGCGTCGCAGGCCGCGGACGTGTTGGTCCACGAACAATCGACCTGTCCGTCGCGCTCTGCCCAACCGAGCGAACCCCATCCCAGCGCGGACTTTCCGGGTGCTAACCGGCCAGCGAGCCGCCTGACTTGCCCTCCATAAAGCCCTTGATGAGGACCGACACGGCCTCGCAGAAGTGTGCTTCGCGCGATAGCTGGATCTTTGTCGGCAAAAAGGTTCGGAGCAGGTGTGCCTTTTAGCACATGTGACGGTATTGTCTACTTGCACATCACAACGACCAGCACGCACATAAAAGCTGCATCTTACATATAGCACTTGAACGACAGCGCTGTCGCGCAGTAGACCATGATGCTGTACGCGCCGTCAACTTGCCGCCCGTGTCGAACATCAGATGCTGCTGCAAGTCGGCCTCGAGAACACACATGCTGAACTTGGCATCTTGGCTAGATCGAATAAAATGGAGCCTCGCATTTGCGCGCTCTGAGCTGCGACAGCGTACTCGGCGATCTCTCGTAGTCGTTTACCTTCGTCTGGGCACGCGACTTCTTGTTTTCTTTCTCGGCGTCGTGGTCAACCGACGTCGGCGTGTTACCACCACGCTCCCGCTCGACCTGAGCGACGAAACCCGCATCGATACCGTGTTCGTTTCGAAGTCGAAGGACACTCCGGAGTCTCAGTGCGACGTGCAGAACCGCTGAAAGCTTGATCACGGCGGGCCTTGTTTTGTCAGCGAACAGTATGTTTGCTCTCTAAGAGTACAAGTTTAGTCAGCCAAGATACGGATTGACTAAACTTAAGTGACCAAACTTGTTGAGGGTTTACGGTGACCAAACATATATGGTCGTTGGAAACTTGACTTTTCCCTAATAATAACTACCTGGTTCAGGGAGTTGCGTGCTTGCCACAATGTAATAATACTCTGAGTGCTTACGTAATTATTATTGGAGATAATGCCGTTTTGGGTCCTTGTGTGAGGTCGTGGTGTGAACTCGCGGGGTTCAAAAATCTCAGATGGATGGATGGGATCATATTACAGAAGGTGCTGTTGGTCGTCGCCGGGCAACGGAAATGGCGACTCCGTAGTCCCCGGCTGTCTCAAGAAGAGGCGGACGCTCTTGTCGTCGTCGTCGTCGTCGTCGTCCGAGGCGTCTTTGGTTTTTTTTTTTTTGTGTCGCATCCACCTCCAGCCTGCGCGTTCGTAGGACGGCGCGAGGAGATCGATTTGGTCCATGTGAGTGGCAAACTCGCCAATGATCGAGTTGAGCTCACTGTGGAATCTTTGCTTATCAGCGGGCTGGAGAAGGTCTGTCGGGCATTCTGACGCTGCAGTGAGCGTGGAGTCGATCGTGTGGTCGGTTTGCTCCGGGTCGACGCGGTGGTGGTGCTGGGCAAGTTCCACCTCGCTCGTTTTTTGCTCGTCGTCGGCGCTCGTCTTTTGCTCGTTGGCGTTAGGTATCTGGTTGGGGGGCACTGCTGAATCGTGGTGTTCGTCGTCCTTGCGGGCGGCTATCTCGTGGGTTAAGCGCACGTAGGTCCGGCCGAGGCAGAGGAGGACGACGAGGGCAACGAGAGGATAGATGCAGAGAAAGAGGGTGCTGGTCTTATTTTGGCGGACGTACCTCTTGAAGCGGCGCCAGGCGCGATGAGACGAGCGTACGCCTCCACGCTTGGTAGAATCGGTGGTGAGATTGGTCGCGTTGACCAGGAGAACCATCGTCGGCAACACCGGTGATGTCGGGAAAGTGTCGGGCGAGAGTGTCGACGGCAACGGCGCGGGAGAGTTCGAGGCAAAAAACGTCGAGGAGGGCAGTGCTATGAGCGTGGGTATGGGTGTCGGCAAGGGCGTCGGAATTTTGGTCGGCGCGAATGTCGAGGTTGGCACGGAGCTCGGGTCGACGACCAGCTCGGACGACGACGAGGGTTCGGGTCGCGACGACGACGCGGTCGCTGCGAGACTCGGAACGAATGAGAGGCAGGGGGTCGGGAGCGGGGTTGGCCATATCGATGGGGGAGAAGTCGGCGGCGGCATCGTCGTCGGACGCGCCGACGCGTTTGTCGCGTTCGGGAAGAGGGAGGTCGCCGTCGGGGCTGGCCCGACCGTCGGTAGCATGGTACTGATTGTTAGGTTGGGCGTCGTCGTCGTCGTCGTCGGGATGTTGGATGGTCGGGTGGTGGTGGTATTTGTTCGGTTTTTATCGTCGTAAACGAGGAGCGTCGTGGGAGCTGGCGACGGCAGACTGGTGGGCGGCGTGCTGTTAGTAGTCGCGTTGAATATGATGAATAAGGTGGTGGTCGGCAAGAATGCCGATGGAGTGTGTGTAGTGTTTGGCAGCACCAGAAGCGATGTGGGCGGTCCCGTTATGTTGTTGTTGGGGGTCGGAGCTCCAGTCATAGCGCTCATCGTCGTCGTTTGAACCCGAGAGAACGAAAAATTCCGTCCGTTCCAACCGACGACGACGAAACCGCTTTCTCGAAGAAGAAGAAAGAATAAGAAGAGAGAAAAGATGCACGTCGGCGTCCAAGTTGGTCCAATCACCATGATCATCATCGTCTTGATAATCGTTTTGATGATGATGATGATGATGATGATGATGATCGTGGTGGTGTACGCGAGAAGAGAAAAAGAGGACCCCCTCAAGGCGTCGTTCCTGCGACGCGCGGGGTCGCGATACGGGTACGGCGGCGAGGCGTGCGGGCACATCGACCGGTGGCGAAGTCGCGAGTTTCCGGGACTCGGACACTACCTCGACTACGCTGGCGCGGGAGTGGCGTCGGCGTCGCAGATCGCGAGCATCGCGAAGACCCCGGTATTAGGAAACCCGCACACCATCGGGCCGTCGTCGGACGAGTCTGTCCGGCGCATGGTCGCGGACCGGTTCGGGGCGCGAGGGTACGGCGTCGCCTGGACGTCGGGGGCGACGGAGGCGCTGCGGATCGTGGCGGAATTCGCGGATTCCCCGGCGCTCGTTTATGGCATCGACAGCCACACCTCGGTCGTCGGGATGCGGCGGGTGTTTCTGGAACGCGGCGCCCGCGTGTTCCGCGTGCGAGACTGGAAGGAGGCGCCGCCGGGACCGGGCCTGGCCGTCGTGACGTTAGAGAGCAACGCGAGCGGCGAAAGGTGGGATGTCGTCGCGGATCTCCGGCAAAGGGGTTGGCTCGTGTGCGCCGACGCGGCCAAGCTCGCGTCGACGGCGACGCTCGATATCGCGGCCCTCGGCTCGCCCGACTTCGTAGCCGTCTCGTTTTACAAACTGTTCGGCGCTCCGACGGGCCTCGGAGCTCTCCTCGCGAGTCCCGAGGGCCAAAGGCTGTTGACGTTGTCGAAGCGCGATCGCGGGTATTTTGGGGGCGGCGCCGTCGACCGGGTCTCGGTGACGGGACCCGACGACGACTGGACGGTGGTGCGGTCGGACTTCGAGGCCGCCATGGAGGACGGAACGCCGCACTTTCGGGGGATCGCGCATCTCGTCCACGGGTTCCGCGAACTCGACCGCGTGGGCGGGCCCGACCGCATCGAGCAGCACGCGGGCGTCCTCGCCGACGAGCTCGCCGACCGGCTCTTAGCTCTTTCGCCGCGAGCGCGCGTCTATCCTCGGCGTCGCGGCTCGTCGATCGTTCTATTCAACGTATTCCGCGACGACAACAAAGTTCTGAGCCCATCGGCAATCTGCGGCCTCCTCGCCGACCGGGGTATTCTGGTGCGCGCGGGCTGCGTCTGCAACGTCGGCGCCTGCGGCCTCGCTCTGGAGCTCTCTCACGCCGACATCGTTCGAGCGTGGACCAGAGGCGCGGCGTGCGGCGGCGCCGACGACGTCGACCCCGACGGCCGACCCCTCGGCTTGTTGCGCGCCTCCTTTGGCAAGGACTCGGTCTGGGAGGACCTCCACGCCCTCTGCGCGGCCGTCGAGACCCTCGCGACGACGCGACCGATGGAAGGGCCGGGAGGACCCTACCGCCTCGACGAGATCAAGGTCTACCCCGTCAAAGGCTGTCGGGCCCTCGAAAACTCGTCGTCGACTTGCCGCCTCGTCGATGGCCGCCTCGAATTCGACCGACGTTGGGCGATCCTCGACGATCGTCTCGGCCATCTCGTCGCCGCCAAGTCGCATCCGGCGGTCGCGAGAATTCGCGTCGCCCTCCGCGACGACCGCCTCCTCCTCTCCACCGATGATGATGACGACGGGATCGCCGTCCCGACGACGACGACCACCTCCGATGAGGTCGATAGGACGACCGTCCGGGTCTGCGGCGAGACGACGACCGCCTTCGCCCGACGCGACCCTCGTATTTCGCGCTTCTTCTCCCGAGCGCTCCTCGGAATCGACGACGGCTCGTCTCGCTTCCGCCTCGTCGAGGGTTTCTTCGCAAACTCGGCCCCCCTCCTCCTGGTGTCGCGCCGCTCCGTCGACCGCCTCAATCGCGCCCTTCGGGACGCCGGCGAACCCCCCGTCACCGCCGACCACTTCCGACCTAACCTCGTCGTTTCTGACCTCCTTCCCCCCGCGACCGACCACCCCGAAGACCACTGGACTTCCCTCGACCTCCCCGACGCCCGCCTCCGCGTTTCCGGCCCCTGCGACCGCTGCGCGGCCATAGACGTCGACCCCCTCACCGCCCAACGCACCTCCAACGCCCTCAAGGTCCTCACGGCCTACAGGCGCGACGCGCGAGCCGGCCGAGTCACCTTCGGCGTCTTCCTCGAGCTCGACGACGATGAGGAGGGTGCGCCGGACCACCACCGCGTCGTCCACCTGCGACGAGGGACGATACTCCATCCCAGGACGACATGAGATGCTATATCTTTCTTCGACTCTCTTCTTCTAACAAGCCATGACAGTATTATCGAGGGGTGGACGGGGGACCTCCCCGAATCTCGGGGCACCGGGGACGCAGCAGACGATGTTCTCGCCACCACATTTCTTGAAAGCTTTGCGTTCGCCAAATTGAGTCAATTCAAAGCCATCTTCCTTCCTTCCTCCCCCCCTTCCTTCCTTCCTTCCTTCCTTCCTTCCTTCCTGGACGTCGCCGAGGGTGAGCCGGAGGACCGGCCGGGGATCGGGCTTCATGGCCTCGAGGCGGGCGAGCGACTTCTCGCTGATCTCAAGCCATTTTTTTTCGACGCAGCAGTTGCGAGCGACGGTTCCTGGGCGCTGGTGCAGGAGCAATTCGTCGAGGATCGTCCGCTTGGCGACGCCGTTGCGTCCGGGTCAGCACGAGGATCTGATCTGATCTGATCTGGATCTGATCTGGGATCTGATCTGATCTGATCGGATCTGATCGGATCTGGATCTGATCTGGGATCTGATCTGATCTGATAGGATCTGATGGGATCTGATCTGATCTGATCGGATCTGGATCTGGGATCTGATCTGATCTGATCTGATCTTCCACTGCAGGTTATCGATGAAGTGAACGACGTCCTTCGAGCCAGCAGTCCACGTTTCTGCAGTCGGCCGGTCCTAGACACGAGAAAGCCTGGCGGAGTACGTTCTCGAGTGTAGCTCGGCGGCTCCTGTAAAAATCAAAGACGGGTGGAGAAAAGCGGAGGCCATCTTGTTGATTATGGAGAGTCTGACGCGAGTCTGATGACGCGAGTCTGATGACGCGAGTCTGATGACGCGAGTCTGATGACGCGAGTCTGATGACGCGAGTCTGATGACGCGAGTCTCATGACGCGAGTCTGATGACGCGAGTCTCATGACGCGAGTCTCATGACGCGAGTCTCATGACGCGAGTCTCATGACGCGAGTCTCATGACGCGAGTCTGATGACGCGAGTCTCATGACGCGAGTCTCATGACGCGAGTCTGATGACGCGAGTCTGATGACGCGAGTCTGATGACGCGAGTCTGATGACGCGAGTCTCGTGACGCGAGTCTGATGACGCGAGTCTGATGACGCGAGTCTCATGACGCGAGTCTCATGACGCGAGTCTCATGACGCGAGTCTCATGACGCGAGTCTGATGACGCGAGTCTGATGACGCGAGTCTGATGACGCTCGCAAAGCATAGGAGCAAGCAACAAAGTTGCACCGAGCAGCCAGAAACCGACCCGGCGACTGGGACGACTGTATTGCTACCAACCGAGGGCGCGAATACTCAGTTGGTGATTCTGCGTCTACGCTCGACACTTATGGCGGGCGTCGCGCACGGACCGCCTGGCACCGTTTTGACTCGGCCAGCACCGCGTCGGCGGCTAAGACATACACGCAAGCCCGTCCAGGTTTCTAGGGAGAGCTCCCTTCAGGGAATGCGACCAAGGGAGCGGGAAAGGATGAGGGCCCACGCTGTTTAAAGGAGGTCCTGCTTCTCTCAAGCCGACTGGCTGCGTGAGGACCCAGGTTCTTCTCTTCCCTCAAGCTTGCTTCGTCAAAAGGCCCAGGATCTAACTAACTAAACTACCTTCGGATCAAAACAAGAAAATACGAAATTTTACATATTTTACCACGCAGGGTCGACCACCTTCCTTCAGGCTAAAATGAGGATGCCGATTCCTAAAGAGCAGGCCATCAGAAAGCAGGAAGTGGCCTTCGTTGTGCGTGGTTGTTCCGAAACATCATGATTGCAAAAAACCACCCATTGCAAAAAGAGCAAGAACTAAATATGAACACACTGGAGGCTCGAATCGGACCGGATCGGGCGGGATCTCCTGGCGAAAGCCGCCGCCCATTCGTCGTCGTCGTCGTCGTAAGAAGAGAAGATATCTTCTCGGCGGCATCTCGCTGCTAGGAATCTCGCGCCCAGGTCTGTGAGCCGCGGCGACGGCGGGCGCCGTTGGTGATGCGCAGGAGGACGACAACTAAATAGGTGAAGGAGGTCATGACGACGGCGTTAAGGAAAAATGTTTGATCGGGTTTTGAGGAGAGATCTTTGCTGATGTACTTCATGGGAACCCGTCGCGTCTCGGGCTTGCCCCTGGTATTCGAGATCTTGAAAAACCACAGGATTTGCGTGAAGTGCCAGTGGGCGATGTGGCCACCGGTCGCAGATAGGATAAAGAGACTGAAGGTGTAGAAGAGCCATATTTCCTTGTGCACGCGAAGGAGGATCTCGGAAAACACGTGAGCGTCTTCGTGGCGCGAGACCAATTCGCAGAATCCGAGCCGCTTGAGGTTGACAATATCGCGGAAGTTACCGGACTCCACGAGGCGGTCAGCCTCGCGCGCGAGGACTTGCTTCGAGTAATCGAGCACGCTCCGGAGCCTGGGGTGGCGGCTGACAATCGTGTCGACGACGGCTCGGTCAAAATTGATGAGGAATTCGACGCCCACGGCGTTGAGCAGCATCTCGAGCGGCGTCGGGTTGAGTCGGAACGCAATGTAGGTGATGAGGACGATGGCGTAGGTCGCGCAAATATTGGTCGCGAGGCCCACGGCTAGCGGCCAAAGCCGAACGTTATTCGCGCAAAATAAAAAACGGAATTTGTCGACTTTCTGGCGGTGCCAGGTCGACCACGCGAGCCACGCCAAAAACGAGGCTGCCATTTGATCACACAAAACGTTGTGGAACCATTTGACGCGCCGAGGTGTCTGCTTGCGGCCGTGGTGGAGGCCGGGAGCGACGAGACGGGGCCGCGAACGCGTCACCAGATTCACCGCCGTGACGACGGGAATGAAAATCTGGACACTCACCACGATCAAACACACCATTTTCATCAAAAACTGGTTGTCATTATGAGGCTGACGCACGGCGTGAATGAAGTGAAACGACGGTGTCTCGACGGCTTCTTTGACATCTCTGAACCCCGCCCTGAGGTCGCCGCGCATCAGAGGTGAAGCCGCGCCGAACTCGAGCCGCGACCCCATCTTCCCCTTCATGTTTGGGCCCTCGAATGGCTCTTCGCTATCCATGGTGTTCTCCTCGTCTTCCTCCTCATCTTCAACAACTTCGTCGTTCCCATCTGGGTACACGACAATGCCCAGGCTCGATTTCGAGCTGAACATCCCCCTCATCCACCTTGACTGCCGCTCGAGCTCAGCCTCGAGCGAATCCACCCGAACCTCGAGGGTTGCCACGTCCATTCTCCTCGGCCAATTACGTCAGCCTCGAACTCGAGGCGTCCTTGGGCTCTCAAGCAGGCTACAATTTAAAGTGAAAAGGTAAACTCCGAATTCCTACATTACGCTCCGGGATTTTTCTCCGTGAAATTGTTGTCTCTCTTTTCAATGCGTTCAACGGCCAAGTTACTGCTGACATTGGGGGGATGCGCGTGGGTGCGTGAAGGTTTTGGTGTGTTGTGTGAGGATGTGCCTGAAGGGCGTAGATAGGCATGCGAGGCCTAGTCGGGGTCATCGCCGAGCTGCGGGGCAGGCGAAGAGAGGACGGGCCCCGCCCGAAGGTCGTACGCATGCTGCCGCCGGACGTATGTGCGACGAAGTGCGACGTCCTGCTGAGCGCGGGCGGCCTGGGTGGGGCTGCCCGAGGCGGCGACATGGCTGAGGGCGGTGAGGGCGCAGCGCGCCCGGCCCAATGCGTTGGCGATCCCCCACTCGCGGTAGATGCGGCGAGTTTGGGCCGCCTTTGCCTCTGTGAAGTTGGCTCAGCCGCTTGCCACCCAGGTTCGCGCAGCGATGCGCTCTGCGCATGTTTTGGCGAGGGCGTGGCATGCCGCGCTGGCCTCACCGGAGGCACTTAAGAAGAGGCCGGCGACGGTGTCGTCGCTACGTAGCCGCTGCTCGACAGGGCCCGAGAAGCCAGGCGGTGGCGCCGTACTCGGCTGGGCGATGATGGCGTCGATGTCGCGAGCGCGAGCGAGGTACTCGGAGTGGACTTGCGCTGCGCGCCGATCGACAGGCGACGGGTGGGCAGGGTGGAGGGCGTGGGCGGTATAGAGCGAACCCAAGCGAGGGTTTTTAGGTCGTAGAGGTGCTTCCTGTTGTTGAGCAGGGTGAGGATGTCCGGGACGACGTGGCGTTCGGCGAGATTGCCTCGATACCGGCCGTAGAGGCACGTGCGAACGGCAGGGGCGACGACGTCAGCAAAGATGCAGAAAACTCGGACAGGGCTGGGATGCAGGCTCTTTGACGATGGAGAAGGCGCATTCGAGTAAGCCGTCGTGCCAGGTGGTCCGCGCTCCTCCGCGGTTGAAAAGGTTAAGGTGCGTGAGAAGCGCCTTGCCGTGGGCGTCGAGAACGACATCAGTGCCCAGAATGCGAGTGCCCACGAGGCCCGAGCAAGCTGGAGAGGGGTAGCCAAAGTATTGGGCACACATCTCGGCCGAGTAGCGGTTGGGAATTTGAGTGGAGGAGCTGGGCAACGAGCTGATGAACGTAGTCGATAAGCGATCCCATGAGGACGCTGCTACTCGAAGAGCATCGGTGATAGGAAGGGTGGCCGCAAGGCGCCGAAGTGCAGCGGCCCAAGCTGTCTCGCGGTGGGAGGTTAGATCTAGCACGCTGGAGCTGGGGTATGAGCACGGGTGTCGAGACGGTGGGGTCGACGAGGACGCCCATGGAGACGAACTCGTGGACGAGAGGACCGTCGACGAGATGAACGTTGGCGGGGTAGCCGGAACCAGCGCCGCCGTGGGAAGCCAGCGGGGTACGGAGATCAGCGCGAAGTCTGACCCACGCAGTCTCGAGTGCTCGCGCGAGGCGGCAACCGGATGCGAGGAGGTGGTGCCAACGGTGCTACTCGTTACCTGTGCGAAAAGAGGTGGCACCCAGGACCGAGGCGCGGCGGGGGAGGTAGGCAGGGACCTCGACGTCACCCGTAGGATCACGAAGGTCGACGAGGTGTGGAAGGGCTTGGGCCGCCGTGCCAACAAAGGCGGCGGGGCTGAGGTCGGCGCAGGAGCGAATGCCGCCACCCCCATTTCGAGCAGGAAGGCGGAGGCGTTGGAGGACGATGTCGGTGGAGTCAAAAACCTGACGCGGGTCAGCGCCAAGTGCTGTGGCGACGAAGTTGAGGACGGCAGCGTCGAAGCGGCGGAGCGCGCTCAAGGCATTGGTGGGGTAGCAGTGCTGCGCGAGGTAGTCCATGCGCGGGGCGATGCAGTAGCGACCCAAAGAGTACACGCAGTGGAGAGAGGCGTCCTGGAGCTTGGTGCGAATGGCGGCCATGTAGCTAACCTGATCGTTACTGCTGTTTCTGATGCGGAAAGCAGCCACATCTGAAAGCTTTTGCCACACCCCCCCCCGGGTCCGATGCGTGAGTCTATCCGAGTCGGCGGCGGAGTGTCAGAGTGGACGTAAGGCTCTCGTGTCCTCGGCGAGCTCTTGGGAGGAAACCACCCATTCTAGTCGCCGAACACCGAGGCGGGCTCGTGCATCAGCGGCACGCCGCTTCGCACGTGGACCACTTAGACTGAGACATTGGCCGGGTATTTGCAGACACGAAGGAAGGGAATTGCAACATCATGGGATTTGAGTAAGAGTCGCGCGATGATGACGAGGGACGGTTGCAACTTCCAACACACTGGCCTCTTGTGGACCCACGAAGCTCCAGTCGTCTCGTATTTTTGCAGAGCATTTAGCATGCAGTGGTAAGTCACCTGGGAAACCATCCCGTCTCATCATGAACGTCTGGAAGGTTAATTCGGGGAATGAAAGGTATGTTCCCTATATCCTCAGAACACGACAGGCGGCATCTAGAGCTACACGAGAAAGGTTAAGTGTATAGTGCTATATACCTCGGGACGCGCTAGACCATGATGATGAGCTTGAGCACAAATCAGAGGACTAATTGACTGTGTAGATGAAAGGGTAAGGAAGAGATCACGTTCTCAACGGACGGATAAGGGTAAGAGGCATCAGATTTCTCTGCACCCTATTCAAGGCTATTGTCCGAGAAACCTACATTTGGGATTTTACAGCATTGTAGGCTGAACGTCAATTAGCCAAACGCGGCATATATTGTTAGATTTAGGCGGAGGTTTGGGGGGAGTATTAGGGGATACCGTGAGTGACGTCATCCGTCCTCGGACCCTCTCGAGATGTCTTAAGCGCAAGGTGCGACTATAGAACTTCTCTTGAGAAAGATGATGATGAAGGAAAGAAAAAAAGAGTATACAGTCTTGATGACCGCAGATGTCACATACGAAGCGTCAAGAGAATAGAAGGAGTGTCTTAAGGCTTAGGTTTGGTGGAACAGATTTGATGCTTTTGACCAGAACGTTACGAAACACAGGTACAACAGACAGTGTGTTAGGGTTATCTGAGGTGGTAGACATGAAGTTAGTTAGTTAGTAGACATCGTTACTGGTTCGAGAGTGTTGGAATCGTCGTCAGCTTCTGCTGTAAGGTGGTGAAGACCAATAGCTGAATGGTGTGGTGCCATGCGAAATGTGAGTGCAAGTAAAGCATTCAGTATGGATGGATCAAGCGAGTCAAGTTGTAAGGTGTCCAGTTGTAAGGTGTCCAGTTGGTTTTCCAATAAGTTGGACTCGGCGAACGGGTCCGTGAAGATAGAAGAGTCTTCCGATTCGCATGAGAGAGGAATACTCTGAATACATGAGAGTAACTTGTCACGCAGATGAAGAAGGTGATCGTCCGGGGAAGGGTGATTGGAGGAATGTTGTTCATGTGCGGTTAGTGTTAAGCGAGACAACAGCTCCGTGATCTTGTACAGTGTTATAAGTAACACATGAGCGTTGGCTGTAGGAGGAAAGAGCCGGCTCTCCAAGGAAGTGATTGAAGCAATAGCAGCCTGTAGATCTGTACGTAGGGACATATTCTCAGCACTGAGAGCGTTGACCTTGCGAATATGGACTCGAAGAGTTTCCTGGAGCTGTTCGACTTGTTGACGCAAGGCGTCGAAATCAGCAAGCGAAGCAGAAGACGTAGGATGTGACGATGGCGAAGATATCTCCAGAGTAGGGTCTGGCGTGGAGTGTAAGTAATTTAACGACGTTTCGGTCAACACATGCTGTGCGAGTGGAGGGCATTTCGAGTTTAAAAAGCGCAGAAAGTCTTGATGTTCTGCCTGAGTATAAGTGGGGCCGAACATTACATCCAGGAGTGACGGCGGTTTTGTATCATCTGAAGATGATACGTAGTCGTCAAGATGTTGTACCTAAGATTGAGCAACAGTAGTGACCACATGCTGGATAGTTCGAACATAGCCTGAGCTTTGCGACTCTGTGTTCGAACAAGAGTCACAAGGAAATTAAGATGCTCAAGGTGCATCTGTGTTATAAGCCGAAGATCCAAGTGCGAATGGCAATTGTGTGGTGGGATCAGTGGCTAGAGCGGATACGGATAAGACCAAGCTAACAAGTGACGGGTGCTGAGCTAACATACTTGTCAAAAGAGTATATAACTCCCTTGACAAATGATAGACGCGTATGAGGGTAGCGCGTATATGACCAGCTAAGCGCGCATCACACGGGAATTGGAAAGAAGTATCATTGCGAGCATATACGGTAGGTTGCGTAGGCACCTGATCAGTATTTTGACACGCGAGGCACAAGCCAATTGTAATAGCAGAAATGCGAATGTGACCATTCTTCTTATGGTCGTCCATGTTGAGGTGACTCAGTACCTTGGTAGGTAGTTCACGAGGCGTTTGCGCCTTGGAACTATAGGTAGTTGAGTCGAGGAAAGTCGGTTGTCCAAGATCATTGAGGCATTGCGCACAAAAGGACGACAAAATGAAACGTTCGCGTTTGGGGCCTCTATAGCAGCCAATAGAAGCAATAGCAGGAGCAGCTTCCCAAGGGATAGTAATGGGTAAACGCATAGATATGAATGTAGCCAATTCCACAAATAATGAAGAGTCATTAGACTCATAAACGGAATGAAGAGCAGTAATGATTTCCACTCGCATAAAAGAAGAGAGAAATGGGGTGACAGGGACACGGTAGTTCTCAAAGAGAGAGATTCCTCGCTCGTACGCAGCATAGTCAATGCTGAGGCAGTCCTGGAACGTCAGCGACTGAGGTGAGACATGCACGGCTGGTGTCGGTGCAACAGCAGCAGCCTGTGTGGTAGCAGCAGTCATGGTTTGTCGCTTTTGCGACAACCTGGGGGAAGGTTCGGCCGTGGAGAGCGAGCGTGGGACTGTCCTTCGAACGACTGGGGAGAAGCCGCGGCCACGGGAGTGCCAAGAAAAGGACATAGGCGACACACTCACACGCACAAAAAAGTTTGTGGCAAAAGAAGGTAGGGCCAGGGCTAGTTTAACGACGTTGCGGTCACTGGGGTTAGGCATCTTCAATCCTGTAGAGGCTTGTCATCAGAGGCATGATGCATACCGAGTAGAGAACGAAAAGTGGAGAACTCAGCAGCAAGTGGCTTTGTAAAACCATCAGCCACGTTTAGCTTGCCGGGAACATGATGGACTCGAATTTTCTGTAGCGAGATGTACTCACGGATCTTAAACCATCTGGTCGACAGTGCCTTGGAGCGAGAGGATCCATCTGGGTTATTAGAGGTGTGAACAGCAGCAGCATTGTCAGACAAGAGAGGGAGGCTTCTGATGAAGCGCATATCTTCAGCAATTGGGTTGTCATTGTCATCGAAGTCAACAGGATCAGCGGTGTTCTCACCATTAACATTGTTGACGTAGAAGGTGGGGTTGACGACAAAGGAGAGTTCCAACAGCAGCTTGCGTAGCCAAACAGCTTCATCAGCACAAATACTGAGGGCAATCAACTCAGCTTCGTGAGTTGAGCAGGAGACAATCGGTTGAAGCTTGCTTTTCCAACAAATAAGGCAGTTGAAAAGATAGAAGACAAACCCGGTGGTAGATTTCCTATCTTCCTGTGCTAAGGAAGGGGCATTGTCAGCGTCGACCATGGCTACTAAGGGATCAAACTGTCCAGTGGATACATCCTGCGGTTGGTAGTCAACCACAGTAGAGAGATCAATTCGATTAGCGGAAACAGTGCGAAGGTGAGCTTCAATAGCATTACCTTTAGGATGAAACCAGAGGCGAAGTGAGCGGTTTCCGGCTTCCTCGGGTAGCGGAGCAGGTGTTCTAGCATCTGGACTACATAATACCAGCTTGCCAAGGAGGGTGGCAAAGTGCGAGTTGATATACAACTCTGTTTCAGAGCTGGGAGTGCCATCTTTATACTTGAAGGACGAGGACATAGGATATTTAAGCGGAGTAAGTTGCTGCAAGACAGGATGATCAGCGAAGAGTTCATCAAGCTTGGCTTGCACATCCAGGGAAATGGATCCATCAGATGTACGACACACACGCATGCCTAGGAGAGTATGGACAGGTTCAAACTGCTCTACAGCATACCGTTTGTGGAGGGCATCCTGTAACTCAGTACGAAGAGTGTCATCATTGGACACAATAACAATGTCGTCTACAGACAGACTGCATACGACGAACTTAGCATGTGCGGATACTCGAGCATATAGGCGAGGGTCCGAATGCAGGCGCTTGTAGCCAAGGCTACGGAAGAAGCCGTCTATCTCTTTGTTCCAAAGAGATGGCGATTGCCGAAGTCCATAAAGTGACTTCAGCAGTTTCGGTAGGCGTCGGCCCTTGTACTTAGCGTCATCGGGGTCGATAAGCTTGATGCCGTCTGGTAACTGAACATAGACGTTGGCATCAATGTCAGACTGAACGAAGGCGTTCGGGACGTCTGCGTGGTAGACAGGCAATTGCTTGTATGCTGCAATCGCCAGTAGTACCCGGATTGCGGTCATTGTGGCCATTGGGCTGAAGGTGCCAAAGAAATCGGCGCCAAGGGAGGCTAGGAAGCCACGTAGCACGAGGCGAGCCTTGTGCTTAACGTATTTGCCTGCAGAGTCCGTTTTAATCTTCAGCACCATCCTGCTGTCAATAGGGCGAGAGACACCGTCGGGTAATGAAAGCTTGAAGCAGCCAAAGCGGACAATGTCGTGGAGTTCCTTGGCGATGGCCTTGAGGTAGGCGTGCCTGTCTTCAGGCGACATACCGTGGAGGCACTTGAGCTTGTATTCGTCGATGGAAACGTCCGCTTCTTGGACCTTGTATTCATCAGGACCAACAGTGGCTGGTGAACTATAGTTTAACGACGTTGCGGTCGAGGCAGTGTGCGCGACTTCGGGATAAGCGGAAACAGCGTCAGTAGGAGGGGTAGAGGAAGCAGATTCCAGTTGAATATGGATAGTAGGGTCGGCATGTAAGACCTGAGTGATATACTCTGTAGAGACCAGAAGGTATTCCTCCAAGTCAGACAGAGATGCAGAATTAGCGCCAAACTCGGAAGAATTGTGATCGATAAAGCTGGTCGGCGCCAGATACGTAAGTGCATACTGTAGTGAAGAAATGCCAAAGGCAGCAGCGTGCTCAGTGAACGCAGCTAAAAGAGGCTGAGGAATGGAGCGCGTAGGTGAACCATCAGCAGTTAGAAAGGTTGCGGCTGGGATGCTGGATGCGCACTTAGCGTGGGCGAAGTAACCATCGACGTGAGGGTAACGGGCAAGTAAGTCAGTGCGCAACGGGAGAAGAAGACGAGCTAACAACGCATGTTCCCCCTCTGAGCAGATAGCAGACCAGAGGATACCACCATTGATATGAAGGGCGGAGAGGGCGGGAGACTTGAACGTAAGAAAGTGGTGGCGAAGATCCCAGCGGAAATCGGCGAGTTTGCCACCAGCGGCTTTGTAAGCACCAATAGTAGACGCTTGCAGCCGGGCTTGGATATTTTTCATGGAGGTTGCCTTGCGGTTGTTAGGTTGTTTGGAACCTGGGACAAGAATGAGGTCATCTTGTGCAAAAAGGTCTTTGTAAGAAGGAAGCAAGGGCGGCGGTGGCATAGAGCCAGAATCGTCGACGGGAGCGTCGGAAGGAGGAGAAGCAGGAGCAGGGGACGAAGAAGGAGCTGAGGGAGGTGGAGAGTGCCCCCTCTGAGGATGAGGTGTCCGTGCCCCCCTCTGAATGAAATGGTCTTGGATAGCAGCGTGGGGTGTGAGCGAGAAAGGCGCGGGAGGAGCGTGAGGCGGAGGAGCAAGTTCAGGATCAGGAGTAGGATGCTGGAGCATGTAGAGGAATTGCAGCTTGGACGAAACACGGATTTGTCCGTTTTCAGGGTTGAGGACGACGTCGGCAATATGGTCAACACGTGGGGAGACGAGCGGGTTTTGCGCGTTGGCGCAACATAGATATAAGTATTTGCGGCGGCACGGTTCCCACTTGTGGTGCTCGTGGGGTTCCAATAGAAGGTAGCATTCAGCGCCGAAGATCTTGAGCATGTCATGCTGGGGAGTGCTCAGTTGATTGTAGAGTAGCTGTTGCGGACTCAGGATAGCATGGTGAATGCGCTCGAGCGTGGCGTTCGGGAGAAGGTTGTAGCTTTGGATGGTGTGTATCACCGCCCAGGGAAACATGATGGCTGGTTCCACGATCTTGGAGCCACGATAATGAGCATTAAGGAGAGAACGAAGGCGAGTTGAGGAGGCGGAGGCGATGAAGCCGATGGCTGACTCAACTTCAAAGTTAAAGTGGTGCATGTACGGCGGGAAAGCGATGAGCTGAATGCCCTTATCGACGCGGTACGGGGCGGTAATGTGCTGGCTAAAATAGGGCTTGAAAGCATCGGAGTAGAGGGTGCGCAGGTGCACGTTGAGTTGTGTACGACAAAAGTCATACACAAAGTCCAGAGCTTGAGTGAACTCCGTGGCGTTGGTGGTGCGTGTAAAGTACACCAAGAGAAACTTCGAGATAAGTTCCTTGAACACAATAATATGTGTGAAGCCTCCCCATTCTGATGGAATTGTCACATAGCCGCCGTCGCACGCCCAGACTTCGCCGGCTTTGTGAGTTTGCTCAAAAGAGGGCTTGGTCGGATTGAAGTGCTTGTGCGGGTGGCGCTTGTTGTGCGCGATGCAGTCGGTGCATAAGTCGCGATACGGTAGATCTGAGGCAGAGAAGCCAGGGCGAGCCAGTACGTTGGGGGCCTTGGCTGCAACGTTGTCGGGGCAGTGGTGCACCCGGTGGAAGCGATTGGCACGTTCTTTGGCGTTGAGATATTCAGCGGATCCGTGTGCGAGGGATTTGCGAGTAATGGGATGAGCGGGGATATGACGTTTGCGCCGAACATCGAACTTGAGTTCGGTGTCCAAGGCAGGAGGAGGCGGTGCGTCGTCATCCTGGTGCGCAGCAGGGTCACTTGGAGGTGCGTCCTCATCATCACAAGTAGCTAGAGTATCTTCGTAGGATGACGAAGACATATAGTTTAACGACATTTCGGTCAAGCAGTTGCTGGAGATAGAAGTCATGAAGGCTTGTGCCAAAGACAAGGTATCTGTGCTGCACGTGGTGGAGGCCGGATCAAAGGTCAGGAAGGTGGATACATAGGATTTCTTCATCACGGCAGCAGCATGTTGGAAGGTAGGGTCCAACATAAGGGACTTAATATCGGCAACGAGGAGCGAGATGTTCTTGTGCAGTGTGCTGTACGTACCGGCAGGCAGAGCATTGCTGAGCATGTCACAGCAAAGGTCGTGGCGAAGAGACAAGAGGAAAGACTCCTGTTGTTTGGTGTGGTTGTTAGCACGAATCAACTCCGGTCGAGTGGGATAGCGCAATTTCCCGTTGCGAGGGTCGAGTAAGATAATGTTTGCATATCCTCGGACGGTGGGCAATGGAGCAAGCATGGAGTGGATTTTAGAGCCAAGTTTGCGGTCACTTCCAAGAAGATACCCTATATAGCGACTATGGGACAAGTGGTGATCTTCCAGAGCAAAGTGTGAATCTTTGTAGTCGAAAGAATTGTCGGTGGCCTTGTAGGTAAGGCAGCCAGGCATCACAAGAGAGGATCTGGACAAGAGCTTTTGTATGGCAGTGCCATAGGCGGCAGCGGAGCCAACTTGAGGAAGGGCTTGGATGATCCACAAGAAACCCACAAATGGCTCCAAATATACAGATCTGTCTCTGTCGCAGGGGACGCTGGAGGCAGCAAACGTATACGTGCCTCCAAACGCGTCAATGGAAGCATGATATTTGGCGGCGGCGTTTTCTATGGTGAGGTTGCCGTCAGTGTGGTGGCCACCGGTTAAGAAGTAGGTGTTGTGTGATGTTGATGAGGTTGTAAGTAGTAACAATCTGGCAAACAAGTTGTATAATATGGCGAAGGCCTTGACACGCAATGGATTAGTTGCATGTGGCAGTGGTTCCATGGAGGAGCGTTTGAAACACAGCTGATGATAAGTACACTCGGATTGAACAGAGTGCGTGCGTTGCTCGTGAGCCTGTTGTGAGTGAAGGCGGAGAAATAGTAAAAATTGAGTGTTTCGAGGTCAGCCATGGTAAGCTGAACAGAACCTGTGCGAGAGTAAGGTGCAAAAGTTTTAGGAACGGGGACATCTGGTGGATCGGGGAACACCCGGATCCAGTCTTTGGCAATATCTTAGGAAAGCCAAAGTCGTTTAGGAATGGCTTGTATGTCATCCACGATCTTAAAGAAGGGGCGTGGGTGGTGGATAAACCATGAGAGTATGTTGATTGGTCCAGTAGAATACCTGCGTGCGATGCAGATCCATCTTTCCCTAGATTGGTAGTCGCCACATAGGTAGGTCGGGAACCTGTCAACAACATCAACACAGTAATCGAGCGTGGAATAGATGAGATTGGCCACAGTTATGTGGTCTTGATGACAGTACTTGTGGGGTGGTGTCATCTCAGCCAGTAGTACCAAGGGTTGGAGAAGTTTGATGACAGACAGCATGCTGTCGAAAAGGGAGTCGTCGAGCAGGCTGTGTAAGTCTTCGGTCTTATGCTGCTTTAATAGATTCCTGTTAGTGCATGGAGGAGTTATCTCGATAATATCACAATAAAATTTGCGCCTTTCCTCTGGTGAGATTTGGTGAAGATGGTTGATAAAAGCGGGCAAAGATTCAAATAATAATACTGTAGGAAAACGGTGGCGTAACATGCGCACAAGCGTATCATCAGACTCAACAACAACTCTTACATTGATATTTAAGCCTAGGTCATTAGTGGCTTGAGACAGGAACGCTGGGGTTGACAAACCAGAACAAAGTAACATGACAGAGGGTTTGCGAAGATTGGGCTCTTGTGAGAGAAACACTGGACGAGAAAGCATTCATGTTAATGGTGGAGTGTTTTGCTGAACAAATTTGTTCTGTTTCCGAAGATTAAGAACCAAAGGGCGGATCCACGGGCGATCTGGTAAAACTCTTTGGAGTAGGTAGTTGTAGTATGCCAGTAGATCCCTGTTTTCATGGTATCGCTTGAGGGGAAATGCGAGAGAACGAATTTCGAGCTGCTTGTCGCGCGCGATGTTGTAAGTGATACAAGGGAGAGCGGGTAAATTAGCTGCGACATAGTGTATGGGTATACGAATATCTTTGTCTATGCGGCTCGTGACAGCGCTGAGCTTTGGCTCAGCTCGATCGTTGGACACGGTGGTAAGATTGGTCTGGTTCCATTCGAGCATGCTCAGGATAGCGAGATGTCGGTCATGCACTGGTTGAAGACATAAAGCGAAGTCGATCTTAACATAGCCAACTTGTGGATGATCTGGTAGGGGAATAACGATGTTGCGTGTTAACATCATTTGTGATGCCCGTTGTTGTCCTGTTGCCGTCTGAATAACAATCGGCGCGTATTTGGAGTCCAATGGAATTATATGATTGGGTATTGCGAAATCGTAGGTGGACATCAATGAGATGGTAGCACGAGAGTCAAAATATAGAAAAGAGCAATTTGGAGGGACACTGTTTACCTTTATGTAGTTGGTGAGGAAGGCATTTTACGAATGTGGGCAAGTAGTGGAGAGGCTGGCTGTGAAGAAGTTCTTCAGCAATAACAGATTCGTTGGAATAATAATCGGTTGAACAGGTGGTGATGGTCCGTCAGCCTCATCAGCCATGCCGTGCTTTTCATCAAATGACGATAGCGAAGTATGATCGGCATCCCTTTTGGTTTCGGCTTGTGATGGTGTGTTGAGGGCAGATTGGACCTGTGAAGATAGCGAGGACAATAATGCTGGTGGTAAAGCCGAGATGGCGGAAGCGGTAAAGAGGTTAGGCACAGTATTGGAAGGATTACCCTGTGTGTTTGTAGTAGGAGGAGTTGCCTTTGGGGTGGGAGCAGTAACAACAGTATGGTGTTGTGGCTCCACGTAGTTTAACGACTTTTCGGTCGAGGATAGATGAAGGTCTACATCATAAATGATGTCTTCTGCAAACATGAGCTGTTCGTTTAGACGAAGTAAACTACTGTTGTCCTCAGTAGATGTCGTTGACAGAATGTCAGCTGATTGTAATAGAGTCTCAAATAACTTGTTGATATTCTGTTGTAGCTGAGCCGTGGTATCATTATCTGTCACATGCTTCGTAAGTTCACTACACTGTTCTCGCAGGGTGTTTAAGGTGTGGTTTGTTCGATCTAATAATTTCATGTTAGAACGAGAGGACCTGTCAAAAGTGCGGGGGTAAATTGGACGGTCATGGGACTGTCCGGCAGTTTTCTTGGTGACGTAAGAATCACCAGGACGATAATACGATAAATCGCTGCGAGAGAAAGGCTGGCGAGCATCATTAGAGTTACGCAAGCGTCTAGCATTAAACGTGGAAGATGTACCAGGTTGGGACGAAGTGATGACGGCGAGTGTGTTAGCAGTTTGAGTCAGACTTTTGTCTGATGAGTCCAAAGTGTTTGTAAGTAGTAACTTTGGCTTTGGTTGAGATGATAAACCTTCGACATAGGGTTGCCAAGAAACAGGGCGTTCTAAGCGTCTTTTGTTCGACCCATTTGATACTACATTGTAAAGGTCTAATGCGTATTCTAAAATATAGCTAGGGTTGGTAGGGTGACACAATCGTTCAGCTTCTGGCACAGGTCGAGATGAAGATCGGGTTTCGTACATATAACGCCAATCTACCCAACCACGATCGTAGCGGTTGTTGCTGGTATTATCGACATAATGGCGATGTATCTCTTCATAGATTTTTCTGCAAAGAGTGCCAAAGTCGAATTGAAGGTCAGTCTCTTCCTGGTTAAGTTGGTAAGAGATTTGCCTAAATGCTAGGACAGCTTCGATAAATACATGGACATACCCTTACCCTGATCGCCGACCGCATGGTTGCGATGGAGGACGGTGCCTCATGAATCCTGAGCCTTCGTAGGGCACCTCCCTCGCACCGATTCGCCTATGGGTGGGCCGGTTGGCAGCCGGAACGTTCGTTGTGGGACATCGCGGTGGCCGGGCGCAGCGCAAGTGACGAGTTTTCCACCCACTTTCGGCGATGGCGTCGTGATTCGACTGGCGACGGTCCTTTCGGCGCCCCTCGTCACAGAGTTAACGGCTCCTGTGGTCCGGGGCACCATGCAAGGGAGGTCGAAGTTAGACTCGGCCGCTTCCCTCAAGTCGATCCTCCGCAAGAAATGACGGCATTGATTTCAAACGTACTGCCTTGCCCGTCGTTACGACAGTTTCTTTCTGACCAACTGTTCATTGGGAAAGCTCCGTTGGTGTCCTTCGCTGATACTGGGATTCATCACAGCTTGGATGTCAGAAGCCCTATCGCTCTCCCATTCCACGAAGACATCCAGTTTGCTCCGAAGGCTCTGGTTCCTTGCAACCGAGTATGCTTTACAATCGTTCTCAGGAATGGTCGTCCGCGGCCGTAACAATTGGTGTGCTTTATTTGGAAGGTCCTTCTCTTGATTGTGGTTGATGATTTCATCGTTACTCAACTACCAGGTCCTTCGTCTTCTTATCGCACCTGTGATCGTTGGGCGCACCCTCGTCTGCGTTGGTCTGCCAAGCCTTTTCGCCGTCCGTTTCACTGACGTCAATGAACTGTCTCACCTCTACGTTGGTCTTCAATCGGTGTCCCTTTCCCCACAATCCTGGTAAACCCCACTGGACGCTGGCACGCTTTATCCACACTCTGTTTATCTCAACGGTACTCAGGCATCTTGCCCTTGTTTTGGTCGCTCTCCCTTCGCTCTGTTTATTCCGATTCCCGCTGGGCCGACGACCCTGGACCGCCACTCCAAACTATTCCTTCTGCTGTGCTGACCCTGATTCGCCACTCCACACATCAACTTTGACTGGCTCTATGATCTACTGCTCCCGGGCATACTACTTACTGCTCCGTGCTGTATTCTATAGCCCAATGCTAATGGCTTGTCTTTACAATTTTCTGGCGAAGCTGAGTTGGCTCGCGACCCTCCCAAGGTACTTGCTTCACATGTTTTCAGGGACCTGTCCCACACCGCAGAGCATTTGCATTCGTTTTAAGTCACCTACCATCCCGTCCATCATGACGTCTCAAGTTTTAATTCGCCTTAACAAAAGGTATTTCCCATCCTCACACGACCGGCGGCATCTCGAACTACCCGAGGGAAAGTTGCTACATCTCGGGACGCGCTGACCTCTGTGACGTCACAAATCTGAGTCTTTTGATTGTGTGAAAGGAAGAGGGGTAAGGAAAATCACCTTCTCTCGGACGCATGTGTAAGAAGCTATGCACTTTCCCTGCACCACTCTCGAGGCTTGATCTTTCTTCAACGCTAGTCTTTCCCTCATCTTCTTCGTCACAATACCTCTCTCTTGTGAGACGCGTTCTTGATGTATTCTTGTAGTTTCCTTGCTATCATATTCCATCTCTCTATCTTGTTGAGAGGCTTGGTGAGCGTGAGCAAGGTGTGTGGCGAGCATACCCGACCCCGAGTCCGTGTTTTCCTCGTTCAGTGAGGTCTAGGACGAGTCGGTGAGTACCCCCTTTGTCACCCGGGGGTCGGGAAGGTTTTTCTGTGCCGCCATACGTGGTGGAGTACACGAGATCGTGCGACTAAATCGGTCGCCGACGAGCGAGTGCTGCCGTACGTGTTGTATTACGTGGTCCGGATTTGTACGTGCGCCCTGATCAAGCACACGGAGTTCCATTGGACCGGTTTGCGTTGAGAATATACGCGAACGTTGTTTGTGTTCGTACGATCCGAGTGACGACGAACACGCGTGCGAGTTGGAAATCGCAGCGCATTCTCCCGGGAATTGATTTTGGTATAGCTGAACGGTGGAAGCTGTTTAGCGAGTGGGATCGCTACCCACGGGCATTTTTGAATTGCCAGCGGATTGGAATTCCGCGAGTGCTGTTTTTACAGCGACAGATAGCGTTGTTGGAATCAACGTGAGTTACTTCGAGTGATCGGATCCGGACGTGTTTCGAGATTCTTGGTCGATATTTGATACAGTATGGAGATAAACGCAGACGTGTGTGAGGGAGAATCTCCTCCAGTTCTTCCCGCCGCCCATGAGATAGGCCGCGAGGAAGGTGAATTAAGAGAGGCCGAGGCAGTCGACGTTGCTGACGTGCCCCCTGATGTGCCTCCGGATACTGCCATTTTTTCGCCGTTGAGTCCAACGACACCGGACCGTGGCGAGCGTGTTACTATTGAGCGCGGATCTGCAGCCCGAAGTCGACTTCGTGAAGACCTCGAGCAGAGACGTCGCGAAAATGAACGATTAGCTGAGCGTTTTGCCAGCAAGATGCGGATAAACCGTTTGGGAATACGGATCCGCTGATCTTACGAGATCCTTTTTTGTGGGGCAAGAGAACGTGCCCGCACTGTGGGTTCTTCTGGACCACCCATGATGAAGATGAACACGGAAATCGCGTAGTTTGCAACCGCGATCCGGATCGTTACTACTGTGCGATGTGGAAGCGAATTCGTAAGCAGAAGAAGCAGCCCATATCGCGGTCCGATTGGGCGAAGTGTGATGATGCATCTCATGCGAACGCCACGCACGGATCGGTGCCTTCTAATGAAATTCAAACGGCCCTCACCGATCTTGGAACCACAATGGCGACCATGGTGAGCGAGGTCAGAAGCATCAAGGATACTACGTCGTTTTCTACACGACAGCGAGACGGACGATCACCTTATAGACGATCGTCATGCCGACATCGAAGCCAGAGCCCGGATCGAAAAGCCCATACTGCTCAAAGCAGCCCGAGTCCTTGCCGTCACCGGAGCTCTAGTCGCAATTCGCGCCGGCGCCGACGTCATCGACATTACGATGACGAGTATGGCGGAGGCAGATATCAGGATAGTTCGTGACATTCGAGCGCAACTTTCGCGTTCCAATCTTTATGCGACGCGCCGCCAATGTCGGGGGTTGACTTTTACCCGACGGCGCGCCCTGCCCGAGTCTCCGATGATGTTGCCGATGTCGCTGTAACGAGCAGCCATCGTTTGCAACAGGAGCAACATACCACCAACGCTCGGATCGTTCGGTGGCCTTCTACATCGTATGTGGAAGCAATGTCAGATGCTACTTGGGATTCTCCGCACTACTGGGAAGACTCAGATTCGGAGACCGACGAACCCATGCCGCAGGTTCCAGTGTCCCCTCATTCGTCAATGTGCATGTCTTGCAGGGCAGTTCACGATGATGACGTTAGACCCTTTGAGTTGACGTCGGGGACGACGTCTTCTTTTCCTAGCCCCCCCCCCGAGACCGTTTTAGCCGTTTTAGCCGATGTTCTAGCCGATACAGTTTTGGCCGCAGCAGAGCAGACCACAGCGGCGCCGATGGAGGAGAAGTTGACGGGAATGTCCGATTTGATGGACGAGAAACGATTACCAGAAGAGATAAAGGAGGAGATATATGTGCCTCCGATTGAGAAGTGTCAGAATTTGTTGTCAGCGAAACTGGGGAATGAAGAAGCAGCCGAAGCGGCGAGAGCCAATATAGATTCAGCGGCGAGATGTAGTACGCCAGATATAGCAGCGGTGACGATGCAGATTCCGGGCGATGCGAAACCGGAGATACGATGTCATCACACTGCCCTGTCGCCGAGCGATGGGGAAAAGATCGAGCAAGACCTCATCACCATCGGTTGCCTGGACCCTGGCACCCTTACGTTTATAGTTGGTCATATTCATAGACGACGAGACGGGCCGAAGTTTGTAACGACTTTAGGCGTGGATGGAATGGCTGATGTCCCTTATATTTGTCGTGGGATGGTTGAAAAACTGGAAAAGGATAGCATCATCCTTGACCGGGGCGATCTTCCAGTCGAGCGCACTTTGTATGGGTCAGGATTGAACAAAACGACTATCCACAAATGGGTTGCATTGCGGATTGCGCTTGCGGACGACGTAGCCGTTCCAGTTGTTGTTATTGTGGCCGATACAAATCATCTATTTTTGCTGGGAGCGCGCGATATTCGGGTGTTTGGAGCCATAGTGAACTACCCGCGGAATCGCATTGCGTTTCTACGCACACAAGTCGCTTACGGGCGCAAGAAGTTAAAGGTGCAGGATCGACGAGTAGATTCTCCGATTTTGACGTTCAGAACAACTTATGACGAGAGCAATCCCGTGGTAGTTCAGGTTTATGGGCAACAGCACCATGCGATGCAACAAAGCCCGAGCATAGTGGAGAACCGTGTCTATGCTCGCTTGTGCAAGATTGAAGACCTCCAGCGTCCACCGCCGAAACGAGCGGGAGCTTCGACGACTTGGGGAGTTCCTCCAGTTACGCCTTCTCAAAGTTCGAACAGCGATGCTTATGAAGTGATAGCCTATGCTGCGCGCACGATGAAGGTCGAGCCTGGGCACACCTACTGCGTGCCAGTCGCTCTTTCGGAGCCCGTGGAAACTGGGCAAGTTTTCGTTGCTACGTCTTCTGGGTACGAGCAACTCTGGGTAGTCGGTGGAATGTGTTCTTCTCCTGAGGATCATGATAAGTTCGCAGCTCGAGTGGCGATATCCTCTACCCAGGATGTGCCGACCGTGATCACTCTAGGTGAAGTCCTTGCTTTGGGCGATATTGTTCGTTTTGATGACGAGCTGAATACTGAGACGGTCGACGATTTAACGAAGGATGGTGAAGCTGAATCTAACAAGGCTAACCTATTATTCACTGTTTCGGTCGCAAGCCATCTTACTCAAGGCAATGCGGCTCCCGAACTGATGCTTTTGAGCTCAGTGCAGAAGGCGTCTCCTTCTGCCGATAAGAAGAAGAATTCTCCTCAAGAATCACTCGGTAACGACGATTTCGACCGACGAACTGACGAGGAGGAAAAGAAATGCCGAGAAGTTACAGAATGCGAGATTCGCCGAAGGTTTGAAAAGGTCCACTGGGTGCCGATCACGTATCGCAAGGTTGTGATGCTCTTCAGCGGCGCCGGAGGAAGTACTTTAGGATTGCAACGAGCGAACGAGTTGTGCGGGACGTCGTTTCGAGTCGTTCTCGCTCTTGACTCGTCAACAGCTGCCAACAAGGTTCATCAGAAGAATTTTCGGAAGATACCTGTGGTCCAGCACACGCTCTGTGGACGATATGACTCGACCCTCCGGTTGATCAAGGCTTATTTGCCTGAAGCGGAATGGTCATCGTCGATGTGTATAGCGTCTCCGCTCTGCGTTCATTCAGCACTCTGCAACTTGACATCCAGAGATGTTGGCAAGGGTGTTACGGCCACTAACTGGACGATGAAGCTGTGCAAAATGGCTGGCTTCATGATGTGGCTGATTGAACAGGAGGCGTCCATTATTTCGTATATAGCGCGCTTACACCCTTACGTGTACGTCGTCAATTTTCACGATATCACACCTACTCTGATGAGCTCTCGCGTGCGATTGTTGGTTTCCAGTCACCCACTGCACTTGCAAGAGGTTCCGAAGACATGTGGGAACATGCAACAAAACTTTGCTGCAGCTTTAGGTTATGCTCATGAACGCCACCTTCTCCAGCTGAATAATCTTGGCTCGTCCCGAGAAGCAGCAGATACGGCTTACACCGTTACGCGGGTTCCTCTTCGTTTGGGACCGCATCGCTCGGACACTCAGCCTTTGACTCTCAAGATGACGGCCGAGTTGCTCACGATGCCGGTGGATCATGATTGGGCTAGCTTGTCTAAGACAGATTCGTTCAAACATTTGGCGTCTGTCGTCCCTCCAGATACTCTTGCGATTTTAGCAGTCGATCTGCACAACTCCGTGACCAGAGGTTTCCGCCAAAGTGGTGAAGTCCTGCCGACCGCGTTGAGCCCGACAGATCGATCCTTTGAGCAGTATTTACGAATCTCCGACACCACCTTTCGTCACGTAGAGATTCCGCTGTTAAATACGCGCACTCGTGTCGTTAAGTGGGTGTCAAAGGATGATCTCCAGGATCCCAATAAATGGGAACCGCTAGAAGCTCCTATGCTTCCGCTTCCAACAGATGCGCCGGGGACGGCTCATGCTTTTTCTGCTGCCCCCCCCCGACAATCAAAAAGACGTTCCGCCGGATCCTGAACCTGAACAGGAGCCGAAAGTAAGGAGCGAGCCGAATGTGCGCGTCAAAGGTGAAAAGATCAATAAGAGCCACCCTGAGGTGAGGTTCAAATACGAAGAAAAATTCGATGTGCCATGGAAGGATGCGCCGCGCGATGCGGACGGTGTACCGTTACCGCAGATTCCCGAGCACGTCAAGGACAATGATGCGATGAAAGTCGTAATCCCGACGAAGGAAGAAGTTGAGAAGGTTGTTCGAGATCTAGGAATTCCCGACAACCCGCATTTGGATGATGATGCGAAGATGATGTTGAGCTATTGCGTGCTATACGCGTGGGCTTTCTTTGATCCGATTATGAGACCCGTGGACTCGCCACCGGTTTCTCTACGCTTTAAAGACGCAAACCCACGACCGATCAAGATGACGCCTTATAGGTTGACGCCAGCAAAGCTCGAGCGTCTCAGAAAACAGATCACTGAGTGGTGTCGCGATGGACTCATCCGACCGGCGAACTCTCCGTGGGGATTTCCTGTACTGATGCTGCCTAAGAAGGGAGCCGAGGCCGGGACGTCGAATGCTTTTCGTGCTGCCGTTGACTTGCGTCAGCTCAATGATCAGCTGGTCAATGACAGTTGGCCGAATATTCGGCAAGATGATGCTTTGGCTTTTCTTGCCATGCGCCGTTGGCGGACGTGTATTGATATTCGATGGGGTTATCATAACTTACGTTTGGACGCCGCTGCTCAGGACGCTGTTACGATGGTTAGTCCACTTGGAGCCCATAGTTTCTTGCGCTTGCCTCTAGGAGTAAAAACAGCAAGAGCTCTCTTTTGTAAGCAGATGGCTAGCGATTTGTCCACATGGATGTATAAGGACTTGGTCGCGTTTGTCGACGATATAATGATGGGATCGGATGAACTCCATCGACATTTACAAGTTTTGATTGAAGTGTTGTGCCATTTAGCACAGCGAGGATATAGTGGACGAACTTCGAAGTTCCACCTCCTCGAGGATAAAATCGAGTTTTTGGGACATATTTCGACTCCGGAAGGCTTGAAGCCAAATCCCAAGACGTTAGAAGCGTTGCAGCAGATGCCGATTTCCGGTACGTTGCCCAATACGTCCCCGAAGACCCAGATTCGATCTTTCATTGGTATGAGCAACTATTGCCGCCGATATGTGAAGAATTATTCGAAGATTGTGGAGCCGCTTAGGCGATTGTGTCTTGAAGGCGTTAAGTTTGAATGGACGCCTGAGTGCCAACAGGCATGGGACACGATCATCGAAGCTTTCGTGGATTCTCGTGGAGTTTATCATCCTGACTACGATCTTCCCTTTCAAATCCGCTCGGATGCTTCCAAGAATGGTCTGGGTGCGTATCTTTTTCAGCTCGTGGAAATCAAGGACGAAACCGGCAAGGTGACACGAGAGGAACGAGTAATTGAGTATTTCCAGAGAGCTACACTATTATGTGTGCGACACTGGAACATTTTCACACCTATCTCTACACGAGGGTTTTCTCTCCGTAATACGGCTTTCCCTCTTTCTTCCTTTTCCTTACCCTTCCGCCCCTTTTCTTTCACGACTATGAAGAACCCAGTCTGAAGCTCTTTTCCAACATGGAGTAGGCCTCCAGGTGCGTACCGTCGGGTACGGGGTTTTCTGTTTAATTAACAGAGACTTCGTTCCCCGTTGTCAGTGTAAACGCTTCTATGGGACCTAATGTCCTTAAGGAGTTAGGGCCTAAATCCCTACCTTGTGTAGTAGCATGTGACAAGCGGAATGGTCTGTACACGCCTAAAACTGCACGCAGTCTCTACCATGTACCCGGAGAGGGTCAAATCTCTCCAGGTTATGGGCCCAGATGCGTAGGTGTGTTAGCCCAACTGTGTTGTACGTCTAAATCGAATGATCAATTTACGCCTGATCACGAGTACAATGCGACAATGTGTTTGGCGGTGGTCTACTGTACATATTTGTTGTGTGGCGGTATGTGCCCACCAGTTAAATTGGTTTGTGACCGAGTTGGGTCGGTCACTGGTCACATGCACTCGCATAAGTAATAAAATTAAAATTTTTCCTATACAAGCCGCGGAAACTTGTACGGGTTTTTACTTCCATTCCCCAACAAAAGACTGACTGCTCGAGAACTAATCCATTCTTCAGTCTCAAGTCACCCTGTTTAAAATAGCATGCTGATTTGTTTGGTCTTGTCAATAAACCCACGTTTAAAAATCGCGTAATGTACATAGAACCCGCACTTGAGAAACCCTTCATTCTTATGTGTCGAATCTGTCTTTAAATGTCGACTGCTAAGAGGGGTGTGTGTGTGTCGAATCTGTCTATCAATCCTCCAACCTATCCCTTAATAGGTCACAATCATGTCAATACAAAAAACAATATCTACCACTGATATATACAAACAAGAACAAATCCTCGTTGATAAGATTAACGCAGGATTGCGTTTCCAAGATAATTCAACTAAGGTGAGCTTGCAAATTGAAACGCTTCGCAGGCATATGACACGTCCATATGTGGACGCGTTATTCTGCTTTGATTCATATGAAGCTTACACCCGGAATGCTCCGGAATATAATTAAATCCTTGAACAAGAAGTTGATATCATCTTCGCTCAATGGAAAGCTGGACAAGTTAACGATTTAAACTTACCTGATGAAGATGCCCTGCCCGAACATTTAAAGACTTGGCACGTCAACTCTTCCCATCAACTAACGGTTGATGCCCGTAATAAACTTGAACGACTTTACTACCAAGAGTCGTACAACCTTGTCCGTCCTGAATTAAATGAGGACGTTAAACATGTCCTTACTTTATTAGATACCCGATTTCCTAAATCAATTGTGTATGATTCATCTTTAACTAACATATCCTTTACAGGTCTCTCTAATGCCGATTGGATCAAACACTGCGAAACTTATGCTGGTTCTTTGTACATATTCTTTAACCTCGAGTCCCAGGAAAAGCCTGCTCTCGCTATGTGGCCTCAACTAAAGAAAATTTATGCAATTACTGCACATCCCAATAAATTGCGTGCTGTAATGCTTTTAGCCTATCATTACTATGAGACAGTGTCTTGTACAGATGTAACTGAGCTTAAATCTCAGTTTAATCGAATGTCTCTAAATGTTAATTGGTATGCCCATGTATTTGTCGAACAACTCCTTGCCTTTCAATCTCAGGCATAGCAATTAAATAATGATGAAGCATCAATCCAATTTAATAACTCCATAATCACTCTTAAAGCTCACGAGGAGATCTACCGTCTATATGCTAATCCATCGGATCACGAGCGCTATGCTCAATCTTTATTGGAATGGTGTAAACTCTACGAGATACGCCCTAGTAACAACTCGAGTCACGGTCCCGAATTGTTAAAGCTAGTTGATCCCAACGACGTTCGTCCACTATTGGAATTCTTGTTAAAGTTATATAATGAGACAAAGCTTTCTTCTAACCGACGGTTAGATAAACCCGCTTCTTGGATCCCTTACATCCCTGGTACTACCGCTACCAAGCCACCTAAGGTATTATTGATGGACACTATTCATCAATCCCACGATTCTCTTAACAACGCTTACTCGTTGTTAGCTACTGTAGCTGGACAGTCTGGCTTCAATGCTCGTAAGCTTCGTAATGCAAAAGATAAAGCATCGACAATCTCACCCCGTGACACGTCGTACTATCGTCCACCTTCAAATTATAACGTCAAAGGTACCAGCTTCGATCGTCGTGTCTACTCATCTTCCTCTAACCGTAATGCACGCTCTAATATGTCTCTTATGGACCGGGCTACTTATCAAGTTGATCGTCTTCGCCACCTGTTTGGTAAATTGCAGGAAGCGAATCCCAATCCTTCCACCGACTCTAAAATGGTACAGGAGGAAATGAAAAGCTTATTGAGTACCCTCTGGACAACCGCTTCTCAAGCTTCGACACAGTCCTTAGATCCTGATGAAGCCACCCAAGTTCATCTCTACTTATCTCGAGTTGATATTATGTCCAATACCATATCGAACCTCTTGGAAGCCGATAAGGAATCTCTTGTTTCAGAAGAAAAGTATCAAACTGAAACATCTGCTCCTGAAGCGTCCCCAGTGATGCGGAGCAGAGGGGGACTGCTGATACAGAGAAAATGTTCCACACTTTTCTGTCCATTAAAGATGATGAAATCGATAACATCCCTCAGCCGCTATTGCAGCACATAAATGCTAAAGCTCAGAATGCTATCGTTCGTCGTCAAGCTCGGGAAACTTCCTCGCACTCTGAGCTCCCCAGTAATTTAACCAACGAAGATGGTACAGATCCCCCTGTGTTGCTACCAAAATTAAATACTGGTTTTACACTCGTCGTTGTGCCTTCCGAACAAACGCAAAGTTTCATGACACAGTACGTGTTTGGTCAAAGCTCAACACATGCCTGTTATGCAACAATGCTTAAACTGTACAACGAGTACAATTTGCCGCTAATGACTACGCCAGGATATGCTGACACATGTGCTTCTCAACATGTAATTAACTTTAAACGTTATGCTGATCCTATCCACATCGTAAAGCTACCCGAGTCCTTATCACCTGCTATCCAGACTGCTACGGATACGCAGAGAATCACACATGCTATGATTATAAGGACCGTTATTCCCGCTCTCCTAAAGCATCCAAATGTGGGATATGTAAAGCTAGACGTTGCGCTTTTTCTACCCAAGCAAAACGACCATAACGATCCCGATCTGCACATCATCAGTATGACTCAATGGGGAGAAGATAAACTTGGTATACATCTTTATGGAGTTGAATTTAAAGGACAATCATCTATCCAGAGTAAAATTGATGATAATGTCAAGATTACTTTGTTTAGACTCAGTAACCTGTTGCCAACTCTACCAATTTACTCGCTACAACAAGCAAAAGCGCGTAAAATGGAACTTCGCTCACTACAGTTCAGACTATGTGCTTTTAATGAACAACGCGAAATGCTCAAACTTTATTCCACCCTCATGGAACGAGTAATTTACGTCCCATGGCTTAAAACCATATTGGAGTCAATGCATTCGCAGCTGCCTTACATGCGCAAGCATTTCCCACCTCCTGTATGACGCAAGGTTACAACACGCTTGCTCCATACAGTAACTTCATCTCCTAGCCCACGAATACCTACAGTAACTTTACTTTGCTCTGGGATGTCCACTCCTGCATTCTTGGCTTGCGCTTCTAATGACTTGCAAATCAACATCAACGTTAAAGTTCTTGTTGAGAGCGACGACAATATCACGCACATGCTACGAAGACGTTTTGGTAATTCCATCGAAGTTTTCCCATCCCTACCTAAGTTTTTGACATATCTCCATCGAGCATCGGACGTTGAACGTGCACGATATTACACTGACATAGTGGAATTGACATCACCATGCACAAATCGCAACATAATCAATGGGAGATCCATTTCCACCTTCGAGCGCGATATGGATGATTCTTTGTTCCCAAGTGCTCTAAGTGTACTTGAGCTTTTAAAGCCGCTTGTTCTCTTCATGGAAATGACACCACCACACTCCGCATCGTATGAAGATCATATACGAGTTGCTAATCTCATCTTCTCAACGATGCACTATACGGTGGACATATGTGACCGATTTCCATGCTATTTATGTGGAGATTATCAAGCCAGAGAAAGATGGATCCTCGTCGCACGCAAATATAACACCGGCCCTCTTGATCTGCTTTCATGGCCTAATAAACGAGTCACTTCTTTCCTGGATATTGCAGACCACGCTAACTCCATCAGTCGCAAGTTAATAGTCGACGAACCTTGGACGCAGGTCTTTCCTGACATACCATTCGTGTCCACACCTATAAAACCTACAACATTTTTTAGTCGTACAGGATCCGTGCGCTTAACTGTGACTGAGCTTGAAACCTTAACTATGCTGTTCCTTCGTCTGCACTCTAATAAAACAGTCGAACATCCCAGTCAAGATGAAATGGAGGGCATTTCTAACTTTCGCCTGGGATTCTTGACTAATTCAAGAAAACCACTTGCTTGCATGAGATCCCCTATTGAACTCAAAGCTTTTGTGCTCCTCTATAATATTATGGGACGATTATTCCCTAAATCCATCACATTACCTGTGTCCTTTCGTATTACAACTATCGAATCTAACCAACCATCTCACAGGTTATTCTTAAATAAATCCTCTACTTCATCCATCATTTACATCACTGGTGGAAGACATACAGGCGGAGACATAACAGTTTCTAACTCTTCTTCTAAATACCAGGCACACATAAATGCTTTTGGCGAAACCTACTCCTTTTTAACACACGATGCCGGAATCGACAAAACTGCTTCTCTCGAACCAGTTACCGGTTTTCTTTGGCTTTGCCAAGCATACCATCATAATGAAAATCAAGACACGCGTCGTCTAGTACAAGCACTGGTTTCATATACCTCTCCTGTATTTCACGATTCTTTTGTCTTCTACCCTCAGGAAAATCGTCTTGAATTTATCGACAAAATATTTGCTTTAAGTGACATGCATTTGTCCCAAGGCAGATATTTGGGCTTTATAACATCAAGCGACAGGAAGATGGGTGCCAAAGTTCACTCTATATATACTCCCACTCCTACCATTCGTGGATTTGCTAATATGCTCGTGTACGATCCACGACTCGATCGCATCCGACACTACTCAACTCGCGAATTGGCACGCGCCAATAACTTCACAGCGCACCAAGTCAATTTTCTTTTGTCTTTGTCCCCTGTCCTATGCTGTGATATCGTCGCAAATGCTATTCCAGCTGGAACATATCATACTATTTATAAACACTTATGTCAGCTTGTTTACGACTTGCGTACATTAACGCTATCACCATCGTTTGACCCTGATCACGCTCCTCTAACCAAAAACTATAGGTCAACCTTCTTCACAAATATATTCCCAACAGATACATCCTTAACATTACACCAGAGTTCCATTAATATGTTCTACATCTCCAATAAAAAACTCTTATGTTGTGATACTATCACTTCTAACCACGAACTTATCTCTTTTCATACTGATTCAGTAGCTCATGCTTATCTCTCTAACATCCTATCCGCAGATATATCATCTCCCACTAAAGAAAATCAAATACCCCTCATAACGCCATGACAGCTCCATGAGAAGCATGCACCCTTCGATAAGAAAGTCCATGCCAGGGGTACCCTTGCATTTCGAGATGCGCAACAACGAGCTACTAACTTTCACAACATTCACCATTCCAGTGATTCTCAAGCCATAAAAGCTGTTCAGGTTATTGCTAGTCCTGGACACCACCCATCTGACGTACCCTACCGTAAGTTCTGTGTGGATTGTACGATTCATAAAAAACGCTTTCCTCACCCACACCACCTTATCAAGCAACCATCATTCGAAAAAATTTTTCAACCTGGTGAAGCTTGGGCATGTGACGGTGGTTACGTCTCTGTGCTCTCGGAATGGGGATCCTTTCGACATATCATTGTCTTCAAGTGTCTCATTTCTAAATTTCTGTTAGTGTACTTTTGTCGTAGCACTAACTCCAGCGAATTTTGTAACGCCCGTGAGTTTGTCCGCAATTTTTGCTCTACTTATGTTCATGTACAACTAAAACAAATTTATTGTGATTCCTTTAAACCCTATTTATCCCAGCATGTTACAACCCCCTTCCGTGTGGAACATGGTATTAATATGTCCGCGTTCCCCCCTTACTTACATGTCTTTAATCATGAAGTCGAAGCCGCTGTTGGTCACATAGCCACTGCCGCGTCTACACGACTCCGGCATATGCTTAATGTATCCTATAAAGGTCACCCTATCAGATCCGGCACCACACTACCCGTGGGCTGTTATACATGCTATCCAATCGTATAATCTCCTCCCTAACGTTTCCCTCGAACGTATTTATAATAAAGTCCTAAGCCCCCAACAAGTTTTGTTAGACCAATGTAATGTTCCCCAACAAGACTACCTCAAACCTTTTGGTTCTGTTTGTTATTTGCATTTGGAACCTAACGAATTTCATAAATATGAACCCCGATGTCGTCCCTACATCTACTTATGTGGTGCTAACGTTATAAACCCTTTAATAACACCCCATGTTAATCATTTAGCCGATGTTGTCCTTAATCCTGAAAACGGTCAAGTCCGTGTTTCCTCTAAACTGACTTTTCCTCATCTTATTTCTAAATCTCCTCCTGATTATGAACAGCATCCACCTCCCGCACCTTCACCCGACATTCCCTTCTCTGTTCACAGCACCCCCAATGATGCGGCGCAGAGGGGGAATGCTATGCCTACCGACACTGACCATGAGAGGGGGACTCCTTCTTCTCATCTCCATGCTCCCTCTCCCGCTCCCGCATGTGCTCCAGCTGCTCCTGCACCCGCTACTTCCGCCACCACACCTACATCTGAAGTGTCTCCCGACACTCTGCCACTTTTACCATCTTATCGGTCTCTCTATTCCCAGGATGTCCTACGTCTCACCCGTGGTCCTCATCACCCTCAGCCTCGTCGCAAAACCAATCTCAAGGATGTTCTTACTCGTATTGCTTCGCCTACTGTTGCCGCTTATAAACAAGCCGGTGGTACGCTTGCCGACTTCAAGTATGACCTCTCCAAGCAGTACATAACATTCTGCGACCCCACCCTCCACTCCCTTCATATCGCTCATGGCATCCACTGGACGGCTATACCTCCAGAGGGGAATTTACACCATCCCTTCATCACCATGTGCACCAAGCGATTTCACAGTCCTCTTCAGCTATGTGTCATAGGAGCCATAGCCACCCATCGCCTGATGCTCCCCATGTTCACTTCTGCGACGACGTCAACCTTGCCGACTTTCACCTTCCTCAAGCTCTCGTTCATTTAATTTCTGAACATGCTCGCGCCTTTCAAGTTCCTCCCGCTCAATATGCTTATGCTTTGTTCACGCCCCACTCCATTTTGGATCATAATGACGCTTCTTATGGTGCTTCCGAGCCTCATCATCTCTCCGCCATCGAAGACTATATCACCGTGCAATCGCATTACATTGAAGCCCACCTTGGTGATGCTCCTCTACTCGTCGTTCAACTCGTCGAAGATCCCGATCACGCTCATCTGCCAGATAATGTCGCTTCTTACGCAATTACTCATCTGACGACGACTCATGATCCCAGCACGGTTGGTTCGGACGAATACAAGATTCAAGCCAAAGATATCAAAATTGATGAATATGAGTTGAACTGCCTCAAAGGTCTCTCAGACGCTGATCGCAAAGCTTATGTTGCTGCCATCTCCAAAGAGATTTTTGACATTGTTAAGTTTGGCTGCTTTAAACTAGCGCTGCCAATGGTCAACTCAAAGCCTATTGACACCCGTCTCGTCCTACGTATAAAAACCAATGCTGCTGGTCAGTACATTAAACATAAAGCACGCCTGGTACTACGATGATTCTTAGCCTCCCTGGGCACCGATTTCTTCAACACATTCAGCCCCATGGCACAGCTTGCCGGCATCCGTTGTGTTTTGGCGCTAGCAGCTCATCTGCGACTTCCCGTCTACCATGTCAACGTCCCTAACGCTTTTGTTCAAGCTCCCATCGATTCGCATGTCTACGTTAAACTGCCACAAGGCATTTACCTTCTCGATCCCGAAGATACTAAATACCAAGGCCGCCGTCTCCCAAAGCTACTTAAATCTCTCTATGGATTGCGTCAGAGCCCTGCCCTTTGGAATCAAACCATAAACAGCTTCTTTGATTCATTAGGCTATACACGATTTCGAACAGACACATGCATTTACGCTAAAGTCCAAGCTGACGCTACATTTCTAATTTGCACGCTCTCAGTAGACGACGTCGTCATTACTTGTACTTCGGAAACTCTACGTCGTGAGTTCCAGCAAGCCCTGAAAAAGGAATACTCAGTCGACACCTTCGAGGAAGTCCATACTCTCCTAGGCATGCGCATAACGCGTACAACAGATGGCTCTATATCACTGGACTGTCAGGCTAAACTTGATGCATTGTTCAAAGAGTACTCCATTTTAATGCAGTTACGTCCCACTTCCACACCGATGTCACCATCAACCACGTATAAAACTGGAGAGCCATCTTCTGATATGGACAAGTTTATTCTTAATACCTTCTCTACGCTACTCGGCAAGCTCACGTTTGTTCAATTGGCCTGTCGCCCTGATTTATCCCAAAGCCGTAGTCGTTGCTCTCGAGGAATGCATAATCCAGCATTTCTGCATGTTCAAGTACTAACAGGAACGCTCCGCTACTCGCGTAAGCCCGAAAATCGTAATCTTCGTCTCTGGTACTACTCTGGTTCTTCCGCTCTAATGGACCATCTTCGACTTCTTATCGGTAATCGTACTGACATGGCTACCATGTTGGACTACACTAAAGAACAAGTTAATTCAGGTAATTTTGATCCACTGGTCGCATTCGTTGATGCCGACAATGCACCTTCTTATGAACAAGACCGCAAATCTACAACAGGCTACGCCATCTTTTTGTTTGGTTCTCTTATCACTTGGAAGTCCAAGTTGCAACCTATTACAGCTACTTCTACGCATGAGAGTGAACTTATCGCCCTCAATATGTGTGCCGATGATGTGGTTTGGTTACGCAAATTGCTAACGGAAATGGCATTCGTTATAAATCCTCACTTCTATCTCCGCCAACCTTCAGGGAAAGGTCTGCTACTAGATTATGATGCTCACGACAATCCCCTCCCATCGGACATGTCGTTCATACGTAACAGTCCTATACTTGGAGATTCGGCCTCTGCTATTCATCTATCAAATAACCCCGACAGCGCGACTAAGGCTAAAGCTATCAGCACACGCTGGTTCCGTATACGCGACTACGTACAGTTAAAACGAATCCGTCTACATCATGTTTCCGGTACCCATAATATCGCCGATGGATTTACCAAACCCTTTGGAGCTCCACTCTTCAGCAGATTTCGCACGTTACTCGGCTTACAACAACCCATAGCTCAACAAGATGGTTAATCATTACCCTCCATTATGTCCGAAATGACTTTAAACTAACCCTGCTATGCACAGGATACTGGCTTGCTAAAATGTGAAATGCTACATAAAATGTGATGTGGAGATTCCTCTCATGATGAATCCCACTAAAAACAAAGATGCTGCGAGCCGACGCCACTCTACCATGAACCGGGGTCGCGGTGGTGGTATACTGTCACTGTCTCCACCTTTTAATGCTCTAACTCCAAGCGTTGCACCGACTAGTTCCCCTAATCGGAAACATCAAACCTATTTGTCGGTGGCGCAAGGACATCAATCGACGCCCAAAGCAGCTGCCCAACAACAGTCTAAATCGCAAGCAACAAAGTCTGAGTATTTCCTGCTCAAACATTGTAAATTTGACGTATTAGCGATGATGTCCGGGAACGTTACTGCCCTTGGCTCATCACCACCCAATTTCCTTATTCCGCAACACAAGGACCCCCAGTGCTGGTTTAAGTCTTTGCAGCAGCTGCTTACGGAAGCACAACAGACAGAGTTTGTAGACAATGTCCAATATCTCAGCTCTGTGTTGTGTGTCAAGACTAAGCGTATCCGAAACGCCCCCGCTATATCTCCTAATGAGGGAATCCGTCTTCATCGCTTCCCACCCATTAAAGGGGTTGTCAAAGTACATGTGACGTGTACAAAGTGCTACAATAAAGTTGAAGCGCCAGGCACACCAGTCGTGCTCACCATTTGTAATGAAGATGAACTTAAAACTGACAGGATTCGCCAAATTATTGAGGATCATCTCGCGTCTGAACAACATGCATCTCACTGTTTCGACGTACCGCGCCCTTTCTTCTTGTTGATTTGTGCGCTGTGCGATCGGTCACATCATGGGATAGCTTTAATTCGCAACAGTCAGCAGCCCTTCCAACTTTCTTGCTTTAACGATCCAGCGGCCCACATCAGGGCTATAATCCTCCGCCTTGGAAAGTCTATTGCTATTAATAAGCAGCTTAAAGAGGCAATCATGCAAACTGCAACATCCCTTAAAGTTGATGCCTCCAAAATCATTGTTAACCCTGACGATAGCAGCATGCTTTTACTTCGGCTGCCCTTTATCTCGAGTGTAAATCTTGAGATTCTTGTAGCAGCTTGGTCTCTGTTACATTCGGTTGAAGATAAAGTATGTGTAGTAACCAACCCGGACGAGCTGCTTAATGTGCTTGTCGAACGCTTCGTTTATGATGTTTCTCACCAACTTAACGCAATCTCCTCGGAAACGTTACCGCCAATGCTTAATTATTTTCGTCAACTAACACCTATACAGCAAGCTGCCTTTGAAAATGTGCTAATCCAGGTTGGCTACCCTTCGGACATAAGTGATGTCTTTTCAGATGATACTTCTTCTGAAGATGTTTCACCATCGCCGATCGACAATCCACCCGCTGAACCCACGCTAGATAAAACTAACGATAATATGACTGAATCTTTACATCAATCAAAAGAAGAGGCTCGGTCTTTATCCTTGCGTCTCACTAATACCGAACAGCAATTGAAGGCGCAAGAGCAACAACTATCGCTTGCATTAACATCTCTCACACAGATGCAAGAGGCTTATTTAAATTTAAACACCCAAGTGATTGAGAACATCAAGCATGTGTCTCTATTAGACAACATCATGTCAAGTCTTCGGATGCATCAGGACATCATAATCCCGTCCTCTGCTGTATTTATCCATATCATTTCCCGGTCACTTATCTCATCTATTGGGCAGCTCCCTCCAGATACGTATAATGAGGCTCAGCAAGTTCAAATCGACGCAGCAGCTCATCATCTCCATGCAGCTATGTCTGATGCAAATGATCGTGTTATTCCTGCATTGGATCTACACGCTCTTACTCCCGACACTGCTATGTCTTTCCTTTCATCTGTCATATCACCCTTGGTTACCTTGAGTGATGCAATGACTACGCACAATACTAACACTACTAACGACCCACCATCAGATGTTCATAATTCACCTTCTCCAGAGTTAAAGGAACTGGATGATAATAGCGAAGATGAATTGGACCATACATCTGACGTGGATACTGATACAGCTTCTTTGCGTAACATTACAACACGCTCGACATCATAATTAATTTGTCCTGTTCTGTTGTTGTTTGTTCCATTGTCCATTGTTGTCATGTATATTGCACAAGTTCCGCCTCAAGAACGTCTGAAATGCATAAACTGTTTCCACACGTTGAGGGGGTCCAGAGAGCTACACTATTATGTGTGCGACACTGGAACATTTTCACACCTATCTCTACACGAGGGTTTTCTCTCCGTAATACGGCTTTCCCTCTTTCTTTCTTTCCCTTACCCCTTCCGCCCTTTTATTTTCATGACTATGAAGAGCCCAGTCTGAAGCTCTTTTCCAACATGGAGTAGGCCTCCAGGTGCGTACCGTCGGGTACGGGGTTTTCTGTTTAATTAACAGAGACTTCGTTCCCCGTTGTCAGTGTAAACGCTTCTATGGGACCTAATGTCCTTAAGGAGTTAGGGCCTAAATCCCTACCTTGTGTAGTAACATGTGACAAGCGGAATGGTCTGTACACGCCTAAGACTGCACGCAGTCTCTACCATGTACCCGGAGAGGGTCAAATCTCTCCACAGATACTGATGGACTTCAAGAATAAGTTTGAACTTTACAGTCATCTCGTTACACGGGCTCACCAAAAGGCCCAGGAAAGCCAGAAGATCAAGTACGATGCACATCAAATTGACATCCAGTTTTCTCCAGGCGATTATGTCTTGCGTTTCATGCCTAAGACGCGCCACAAGTTGCGGCCTATTTTGCGTGGACCATACATAGTCACGAAAAATATCTCTCCAGTCGTTTACGAAGTTAGGGACGTCAACGACGACGATGCTGAGCCAGTTGTGGTATCTGTGCAGCAGATTGTGCCTCTGAAAGTGCCGACCATTGACACATCTTCAGGCCGTATGCACTTGCCTTCGGATCGCGACCGATTCAAGCATGGCAAATTTGTGATTTTTAAGATCAAAGGACGATCTAACACATGGAAGAAGCGCACCTACGTTGCCGAAGTCTACGAAGACTATGACCACGACAACGACACTTTTGCACTTCACTACTACACCGATCTGGGACCGCGCGATGATCCTCGCGTTTTCGACCCTACCAAGCCTCTGGGCGACCGACGTTTAAGACTAGAATGCAAGACCCTAACGGAGGGAGCTTTACTCGTCTTCGGACGAATATGGACGGCTATGAACCATGTATGACTGACGTCAAACCCGACGAAATTGACATCCTGTCAGTAATTTCAGCCTCCACAGCAACAAAGTCTCCACTGATGTTGCTGAACGAGCTTACCGCGCCATTCGTGAGCGCAACCTTCGTCACCCTTCAAGTCGAGGACGACGTCATCTCAAGTATGGGGCACCTGTGGCGGCAACGCCCATTCCCCCACTTTCCTGCCTTTTACCTTGCCTGTTACCTTGAAACTCCGGGGGGTGTCTTTAAATGTCGACTGCTAAGAGGGGGGTGTGTGTGGGGAGCATGAAGGATGTGGGTGGGTTTGTGGGTGTCTTCCTGACACCTTCACCTGCTTTGCTACTGAAACCGCTGTACTGCGGACTCATACTGATGCCTCCTTATTCTACCCTCATATTGATTGCCCAACAGTGATATGGCGCGAGTTTAAGCGCTAGGTTGGGCGTGTGGTAGTGGACACCTGCGGTTCGGGTCATTTGAAAGGTCACGTTGTCACCACCGGTTCGGCGAGGAGGGGCGAGTGATCTGAGAAACCACCACAGACCCGTTCGTCCTCGTGGAAAGGAACTTCGAACTCGTCGAAGTAGGAGAGGCGCACGCAGCGACTTGTGAACCGCGCGGGGGACCTCCCGCCCATTCCACTCGAGCTTGTGCCCCCTGGCACCACCAACAACGTGCACGCCGGCGCTCTCACTAAAGGCGAAGCGGTCTCACAATGGGCGAAAGTGGAGGCCTTGCGCGCGCACTACATACTGAGTGTTCATGAGGTGACGCACTTTTCCAGCCTCTGCTGAGAGGCCCTCGGGAACTTCTGGAATCCTCTGTAAACTTCAGTTTCCGGATGACTCCATTTTCTTTTCCGCGCGAGTCATAGTAATTTTTGTTGCCCCCAGCAACCGAACGGCTATATGAACCGAAACGCGTTTCTGATCCAGAATAATAATTATTGTGCGCCGTCTGGCTACGCAGTTTGAACGAACGAACTGTTGCACTAAGAGTTTTTAAAGGTCGACTACTAAGAGGGGGTGTGTGTGGGGGTTTGTGGGGTAGGAGGGATGTGCCTGACGGGCGGAGATAAGTACGCGGGACCTAGTCGGGGTCATCGCCGAGTCGTGGGGCAGGCGAGTGTGTGGGGGGCATGAAGGATGTGTGTGAGAACTGAAATGGGGATGAGAGAACTATAATGGGGACGTGGTGCAGGGGTAAGTGTCATAGCTTCCTCACACAGGTGCTGGAAAGAAAGAAAAGGAAAAAGGGGTAAGTGAGGTCCTCACACAGGTGCTGGAAAAGAAAGAAAAGGAAGAAGGAAAAGGGGTAAGTGAGACGCTCACAGAGGAGAAGCTTGAAGGAAGACGTCAGGAGAGGCAGTGTGGCAGAAAGAGACAGGAGATATCAGGGCGAAGTCGCGAGGTGAGGTAACGAGCACGAAGCCGGAGGAAGGAAGGAGCTTCCGTACTGCGGGTGAAGATATCGCTATGTTGGAGGTCAATGATGTGGTTGCGATGATATTCGGCGGTAAAAGCGAATATCAATATGGCGGGTGCGCCGCGGGAGACATTGGAGACGGACTTGGGTGACGGTGGTGCTATTATCGACATACATTGGTACCGTGTGACGAGGGAGATCAAAGTCATCAAAAAGTTGGAGAAGCCAATAGAGCTCAGCAGTAGCGGCGTAAAGAGCGAGCAATTCAGCTTCAAAAGCCAACGTAAGAGGTGAGATCAAGTTCGTTGACGTCAGTGAAAGCGCGGATATGGAGGAAAAAGGCTTGGCAATGGCCAATGCAATGACGAGGGTGCGCCACAAGAAGATCATCAACGACTAAAACGAGACGGAGGACCACGGTAGAATTGAGCACGAGCTTGTAATGGCAAGTGTCACCAGATCCGCGGACGAAGCCACAATCATTGAGAAGGAAGCGTTCCAAATAAAGCCACCAATTGCGACAAGCTTGTTTGCAACCATACCAAGAGCGACGGAGCTTGTAAACGATTTTGGAACCATCGGTGGGTTGGCGAGGAGCATAGCCTTCGGGTGGCCAGACATAGATGTCTTCGTCAATGAGAGCTTGGATAAAAGCGGAGTTGACATCCAACTTATGCAAATCCCAGTCATGAACAGCAACGCCAGACAGGGGCTTGTATGAAAGCAGAGATGACATCTACAGGACGGCACGTGTCGTGGTAAGCAATGCCGTGAACCTGGGTGTAACCGCGGACAACGAGGCGAGCCTTGGACGATTTGAAGCGGCCAGAGTCATACTTCTTGCGGAGGATCCACTTGAGGGTACAAATGTTGCCAGAAAACGTCGAAGGAAGGCGCATAACATCCCAGCAACCAAGCTGACCAAGAGAGCTGTATTCTTTAGCGATGGCTTGCAACCAGCCAGGACGCTCAGGATTGGTCGGAGCTAAAGCTTCACGTAGATGGGTGGAAGTGATAGTGTATCCGTCAAGGTCGGAATATTGCGACAGTTCTTCGGAAGCCGAGTAATAAACGTGTGCATGAGGATCAACAAGGGTGTTTGCTAAACAAAGGGGAAGGAAGACCTCATGAACTAACAAACGAAAGCTAACAGAAGAGACATACAAAGAGTTACAGGGGGAAACAGAAGCGACAGAGGAAACAGAATCAACATCGTGACAGGAGGAAACAGAATGGCCCGTATCGACATCAGAATGGCCCGTATCAACATCAGAATGGCCCGTATCAACATTGGAATGGCCCGTATCAACATTGTGACAGGATGAAACAGAATGGCCCGTATAAAAGTTTGTTGGTTGTTGTAACGCGCGTTGGTCGACTTTGCGCGGTCGGCTCCGTTTGGCGCGACTTTGTTTTGCACTTTCTGTTGTTTTCTCTCTTGGTGCTCTTTTGTACTTTTCTCTCGAGCTCGTAGAATGGTCGGTTCACGTGATGGGGTGATCAGTCCCAGTGAAACCGGCGCATTCTCATCAAACACAGGGGGCAAGGGGGCAACAGCGGACAAGGGGGCAACAGCGGAAGAACAGCGGACAATGGGGGAACCATAGACGAGAGCTTGGAAGCGTGATTCGAGAAAGTCAGAACAACGTTGAAGTTCCTTCGGTGGTTGACATTGCAGGAAATCGGGTAAGTGAAACTGTCAGCAAAATCGAGGTCTGAAGAACAATAGCGACAAAAGTGCCTGGGATGACGTGCGTTAGACGATTGTCGCAGCGGGGCAAAGATAGCGGAAACACAGGCTGGTACATATGATGGCGGTGTACCAGACGTCTGATGAGAACGTTGCCTTTGGGCAGATAGGTTGCATGGTGCATGGTGACCAGGTTATGACGATGGTTGGAGTCGACAGAAGTAAAAACAGGCGTAAGCAGGTTTGATACGAACGTGGGTGTTTGGTTGTTGTGGTGCGAGCAAGTTGCCATGGGCACGACCGCGTCCTGTACGCGAAAATGGAAGACTTCGGACGCGCCTGCGGTGTAAGGAACGAACACAGGTAGACCAGGCTGCTGTATGCCAGCCTGCTGTGACAGATAAGAAAGTGGCCCGTTTTCGCATTCGCAAGAACGAAATTGCCATATGGGCCAACGTTGGAGGAGCAAGCGGCGAGCTTCGCTCGTCATACTCGAATAGGCTACGGTAGAAGTTGGCGACAGTGGCAAAACAGTTGTGGCACGTAAGAACGTTGCAGATAGCTTGCAGATAGCGTCGCAGTGGCACGTAAGAACATTGCAGATAGCGTCGCGGGTGCTGAGCACGGAATTCACGTCGATAGCAAAACCGAATTTTAAAGGTCAGAAAAGCGGCGAAAAAGCGATAGTGCGTGAAGGAGAACCACAAATCACACAGCAAAGAAGCGTCTGTCCAGGATCCCGAAGATGAGCGATCCAACCACATAGGAAGCACGAAAACTGCGAAAGCGAAAAATTGACAGGCACAGCTTAGTTGTGGCAGGTGAAATGCGCGATGGAACGTGATTCGCTGGTTTTACCAAAACCGACAAGCACAACGAGGAGTGGATCAACGAATAGGTGAAAATGCACAACGGGGAGTGGATCAACGAATAGCTGAAAATGCACAACGGGGAGTGGAGCAACGAATAGGCGAAATACAGAACGAGGAGGGGAGCAACGACGAGGTGAAAAGACAGAACGAGGAGAGGAGCAACGACGAGGGGAAAATACAGGACGAGGGGTGGAGCAACGAATAGCGGAAAATACAGAACGAGGCGCCTGTGCAATGGGAGCTAAAAACAAAAAACGAGGGGCTTCCGTGGGATGGGGTTGTTGATGTGCTTGCATCAGACATTCGGCGGTACACACGCTGACTTGGAATTATCTTGATCGGCAGAAAGGTGCAAAGATGTGTAATAGGTGGTGGTATTAAGAAAAGCGGCGGAGTGGAACTAGAATCAGTCAAGGTTGGAGTAGGCATAGGAGCAGAAAAGGTAGTGTTACTGGTGGTTTTGGTGGGTTGGTGTTGTAACAGTTGTTGGGTGTTGTTGGAGTCATTGGAAGTGTTGCGCGGTGGTCGTAAACGTGAAGCGGGGGACCAGGAGCGTGTGGGTAGAGGACGGGGTCGTCCTCGGTCCTCGTATGCGACTTCGTTGGCCGAGTGGAAGGTGTGGACGGTGGAGCCGGGGAAGGTCGCGGTCATCTCGGCGTTGTAATGGTGGACGTTCGAGTTCTTGGGCGTGAGAACCGCGCGTTCGAAAATTCACGCGGGGCACGCATCGTATCGAAGCGCTGGCAGACGCGTCGAGCGCGCCGCCGAGTCGCGGTCGAGGGTCCAGAGGTTCTCGCGGCGAGGACGGCCGCTGCGGGAAGAGCGAGGCGTGGCCGCGGAAGCGGGCTTCGCCGTAGAGGCGAGCGGGGAGGTCTTCGTCTCCGTCGGCGATGGCCAGAGCGCGGCCACGGGCGGTCGTCGTGGACGCGCAACGGCGATGGTGGGTAGGGCGTTGTCGTGGAATAGCTAGGAACTTTGAAACTTGGGGCAGTCCCCCTTAAAGTGATCCTTGCAGCCGCCAAAATGACATTGGGTAGTGCGTCGGAATCGAGTAGAGCCAGGTTGTTGGGAAAGGGGAGCGTCTAGGGTAGGTCAGTTGGAAGAGTCGGAAGTCGTGGCCGACGACGCGGCGGATAGCGCGGCGGAAGTGGTTGTGCATGCCATCGAAATTGATTGTTGTTGAACTTCTCAAGGGTACAACCACATTCATCGGTACGAAACGCGAGACGATAAAACAAAACCAGTAAGTCTTGAAGCACGATGCACGTAGTCAAATGCGAGGACACACTCGAGGGTACGTCGGATCAGGTACAATGCCGAGCAACTTGAACTCCGGTGATTGGTACAATGCCGAGCAACTTGTATACTCCGATGATGAACTTGTTGAGGAAGTTCGCTACGCGATCCCCACGGCCCATGTAGACATCGGTGATGCGCTTTGGAAAGTCGCGTGAAGTTCATGTCGCGGTTTTCATGGATATCAACGTTGTTGCTTGACGTGAAAGTCTTCTTCAGAGCAGCGAGATGCTTCTGCAGAGCAGCGAGATGCTGAGATGCTAGTCCAAGGATCGTTGGTCGAGATAATGTGATCGCCGGTAGTGATGATCATGTTCGCGACGACGTGTCCATTGGTGGAAAAAAAAATGTCGCTCACCGCTGAAGGCATCAAGTTTGTGCGAAAGCTTGCTAGCTTGAATTTCGATCGAGGACATGATAGACGACAACGAATCGAACACGTAGCAATGAACTGAAGCCGAGGAGGTGTCGCCACGAAGTCAAGCAGAGGCTCAACCGTGGAGAACACCTGCTGCCATGTGAGAACTGAAATGGGGATGAGAGAACTATAATGGGGACGTGGTGCAGGGGTAAGTGTCATAGCTTCCTCACAATGTGGGTGGTTTTGTGGTTGCACTAAGAGTTACGTACGCCATCTCCTATTGAGTCGTAGTATACGTGAGTAATCCTAACTCTTAGAGCACAACAAGTGCAGGCCAGTAAGTTCACCTAGTCCCAATCTCTAACCCCAGCATTTTCACCCCTTTAAGTTCACCTAGTCCCAATCTCTAACCCCAGTAAATTCGGCGTAAACCCAACCCAATCTCTATATTTCGGCGTAAAGCCACACCCACTCACCCCACTCTCCTTTGAGCTCGTCGCTCTCACCCCCGCCAATCCAAGCTGCTTTGATCCGCACACGCCGCTAAGCTTTGAGTTTACTCTAAAAGCCCCAGTAAGTTTGCACTTGGTCTCAGTAAGTTCACCTGGTCACTAAGTTCACCTAGTCCCAATCTCAAACCCCAGTAAGTTCACCTGGTCCCAGTAAGTTAACCTATAGTGCGCGTGTAGACGCCGGGAGGGGGCTTATCGGTATTGCGCAGCATGTGTGGGGTAGGGTGGAGTCGTCGACCAAGAAGAGGATATCCTCGGGGTTGCCGATCGACAGAGAGCCACGTAGAGCTGGACGTGGCAGAAGACGGGCTTCGCCAAGAGGACGCCGACCTCGCGGGGCGTCTGGCTCTGGCTCTTGGTGATCGTTTGGCGTCGGCGGGCCTTAAGGGATACAGGTTGGAGGAGCCTCGGTGACAACGACACGATCGATCATGTATCTGGTACCGTTGCAGTGGCCGTGCGACGGGTCGAGGTTGCGAAGACTTTAAGCTCGCGATCAAAGTCAGCATGCCGTTGGTTGTCAGGGAGTTCAAAACTCGACTGTAAAGAGCGAGGCGTCGGCTTCCGACCCAACCTAGTCGGCCGAAAAGAACTCCGACGCCTCGTCTTCAAAAAAAAAAAAAAAGGCCGCGGTCATGCGCGCGTTGTCAGCATCGACAACATCGTTTCGACGGGGCGTGAGAATGGCGCGCTGAAAGAGCCGCCGCGGGTCGTGGAAACAGTCTGCGAGGTCGCCGTAGACGGCTTGGAGGATCACTGCCTGGCTCACGCGCCTATCTGATCCTTACCCTAAATCGAGGGACAAACAAACAAACCCACCCACATCCTTCATGCTCCCCACACACACCCCCCCCTCTTAACAGTCGACATTTAAAGACAAACAAACAAAGAGACAAAACAGACAAACATCTGTCGATTAGTAGTTAGGAAATCGTGAATAATCGCCATATTCACTGCAGTATGTAATGTCTAAGAATGACGGGATAAAGTAAATCATATTATGGGCTTGGTTACTTCCTTTTATGTACTCCTCTTCCTGTTCTGATTTCCTGTGTGCTTCCTGTACTTATGACTTGGATTATGATGTACTACCACGTTTTTCTTGCTTCGTATATGCGCAAGCTGCACTCAAGATTTGCACGCAGCTAGACCGTTGATAAAACATTGCGAGATATTTTGACGCGATGATGATGATTTTGTGGTTGGTCGTCGCCGAGGCGCGAATCGTGAACATTATTGCGCACCATAAGAGCGGTACGTATGCTTCCTTTCAATTGGTGCGCGCTTTGTGTTGCGGAGAGAGCTCAAACGCGCACTTTTGGGACAGTTATTTTAATAAAGGGTGTCACGAGAAGTGCGAGAAAAAAGGCGTGCGTCTGAACGTTAAAGGGGCAACCCACCAAATGCGCCAAGGATCTAACGATACGGTCGTTCACTTCATTCGAAACCCCGAGGATATGCTCATCAGCAGCTATTTCTACCACCAAGCATGTTCGGAGGCCTGGACGCGCGATTGGTCGACCGACGTTAAGCCCTGGCGCTACCCGACGAGCATAGAGCACGCGGCGTTTAAGGAAGCGGGTTACGGGAATACGAGTTACTGCGAGTTTTTGAAGAACGCGCCGCCCATCCTTGGGCTCGCGGCCGAGGTTGTCCGGACGCTCGGCGCGACTGACGGCATCGGAGGTATGATTCGAGATCATGCCCAGTTTCAGCGCGCGGCCCCCGACCGCCGCATCGAGACGGTCTGTTTGCTGAGCATCGATCCCAACTGGAACCCTAACGAGTCAAAACGAAACGCCGAGTGGGCGTCAATCGCGGCTGCCGTCGGTATCCCGCTCGACCGCTTGCTCGCCGTGCTCGCGGAGCCCACCGAGGCAGCAGCACACTCGAGTGTGCTGTCCCCTCACGCCGCGAAAGGCTTGGAACCTGAAGATGATCTTCGCGAATATGCCGGAGTGCTTCTTAAGTACCATTACCGGGACGACCGCGACCTTCTTGACAACATCACCGCGCTTTGCCCGAGCAAAACAAAGTATAATCATCACAGACGCTTGGCGCCCAACAGTGGCTTGACGCTCACGACCTGGCCTGTGGCCAATTGAGGACGTCAGTGGCGAGGAGGAATACATCTCTGCGAACTTGTTCGAAATGCTTGAGCAGGAGTGCATAATCGTGAGTCCGGCGGCCGGTTCAAAGCACAGGGCGGACCCTTTCGCCCCGCCCCCTGTCTTCTTTTATCATATTTTAGCTGCGCTGTTCTTCTCACCTCCATGCGATCCCGTTATGACGACGAGAATCGTACGCGCGGGGGTGTCGGCCGAGGTCCGGGGTGAGGCGCCGACGTCGGGGTACAAATCGCCGAATCGGGGAAGCAGGACGTGTTGATCTTCGTGCTCGCGCTGGCGCACGTTGCGCGACATCAAGGCGGCCGTCATCCAGTGCTGGAACGAGTACCTCGCCGACCGCGCGGAGAGCTGCTGGCGCTACCTGACCAGCTCGTACTTCTGCATCCTCGAATCGCTCGGCGACAACAACTGCTCTTACCACCGCGGCGACCGCTTCTGGGCTCGAGACGGTCTCGAAGAAGGTTTGTTTCCCACAGCCCCGCTTCGACTCCGCCGAACGCGACCGCCTGGCCGCGGAACTCAACCTCGGGTTCGAAGGGGACGACCCGGACTCCGACGAGTCCGAGTTGGCCGACGACGACGCCTTTCAAGCCCGCCGTGTCCTCGCGCTCTCTAGCAACCCCTCCTTTCTTCTTCGCAGTGGCAGACTTCAACTAACTAAACTATCTTCAGACCTCTCCCGAGGCATGGGAGCCATGGGAGCCAGGCCGGACCAGCAGGAGGCAAAATCACGCAGTTGGGGCAGAGACGAGGGACGAGGAGTTGTTGATGGCGGACCGCCACTGCGCGCGTTCTTGTGCGAGGTCGTACAAAAGCGTCGCAGGCCGGGAACGTGGATTTCAACCCCGAAAGAAACCCCCGAAAACCCTGACGACGATGATGGCACGTTGAAACAGGGAAAATGTGCTATAAGGTACTAATAAGGGAGGTTGTGGTCTTGTGAAAGGAAGAGCGGAAACGCACACGAGGACGCCTGAGCTCGAGGTCAGGCGGGCACGGAAGAAGCAAACTGGCAAAAGAAGACGGCGGCGCAGCGGAACCGGCGCAGCGGAACCGGAAGTCACGCGGGTTGTCGTGGCAGATTGAAGCGAGTCCGATAGAAACTGGAGCGTATCGGGAGGGAGTGCCCGTGGCAACAAGCTTCTTAATCGTAGGTCTAAAATCAACCATGAAACCAAAGCCAAAATATTTGTTGACTTTAGAAGCGGAGGTCTGGGTGTCGACGCCAGCTCCAGGGCAAACGGCGTGTCCAGTCTGACTGATCAGGCGACTTTTGTCTCATCGACACGGAGATGGACGCAAAAACGCAGCTCCGCCACCACCGCCCGCCCGAACCGCAAAATCGCTCTAGAACGTCCAAGGGGGCCTCTGAGAACGCCATGGCAACACGGGCGCCGCTTCTGGACGACGTGCTTGCGCACCACCCGCAGGTTGGGGGTTTTATGAGTGTTTGCGCACAACATCTTTGGTGTGTCACATTTATTTATTTATTTATTTAACACGCCCTGCCGCCTCGCCCCAAACACCCCAGGGGGAAAGAAAGGTATGATGTTGGCCCAGCCCTTCATTTGCCGGGCGTCGGTTGCTTCGACGCGCAATCCCCCGGCGGTGCAGCTCGCGTGTCAGTGAATCCCCCCGTTTTAGCAGTCGCCTCTTAAAACCCATGTAATCAAACCCCATGCGCAGACCACCGCACTCCCCTTTGGAGCGCATTTGACTTTGACGAACCTTGACCGACTCAGCCACTCTGACCTCCCCTTAAAATTACGAACAAACAAACTCCTCGCGCACACCACCACCGCCCCCCCCTTTTTCGCAATCCACATTTTTGAAAAGCCCACTAATAATAATAAATCTTGCTCGTGATTGATTTTAAGGGGGAGACAGGTTGATTGCACAGTGGCCGGTGTTACGCGCGAGGACGTTAACTTACGCATCGTCGACGGGCGCTTCGTTCGCGCGGTTAAGGTGCAGGGCACGAATTGTGACACCAGTCTTGTCTGTGCATTGGAAAGAAATTCGGTCTTATCAACCACGTGAGGCTGACGACGGCGGCAAAATAGAAGGGTGTATTTGTACGAGTTTCGGCGGCAAACAAAACCGCGTCCATATATGCTCTCGCTCGTGGAGACCAGCGTTTCGCGTCCTTCCGTATGATTCGACTGTTGACTGGGAGGTTTGTCTCGAGATTGATTCGCAGCCAGTACAGTCTCTCGGGTCCGTATGCGGCGCCGCCTCTCCGTGAAACGCCCGCCCTCGCATGCGAGTTCCGCCCTTTCTCTTTGCCGCCGCGAGGCCGTGTTGCGATGCGCGACGAGATCGCGTGTTTCCACCATAACCGCCGCCACCTCACATCCGTTGCCGACCACACTCTCAACCTTGGCTCGAGCACATACCACCAATCGCAGCAGCAGCAGCAGCAGCAGCAGCAGCAGCAGCACTACACTACACTACACTACATAGAACATGAGCAAAAAAGACGACAGATCCAGAGGACGCGGGTATTGATTGATTGATTGATTGATTGATTGTACTACTAGGGATCGTGGGTCGTAGTAATAAAAGGGCGGTTTGAGATTGTTCAAAGGAGGATGGAGCGCAAGAAAAAGCGAGGATGAGCGGGCAGCAAGGGGATTCGATAGTCCTCGAGGAGGAGATCGACCCAAACTACGTGCCGTCGCAGGAGGAGGTGACCGAGTACGCGAAATGGCTGGGGATGGAGGTCGAGAAGGACTCCGAGTTGTTCTGGATAGCGCGCGAGGGGCTCAAGGCGCCGCTCCCCGAGAATTGGAAGCCGTGCAAGACGACGGACACGGAGGAGATCTACTATTTCAACTTTGCCACCGGGGAGAGCACGTGGGACCACCCGTGCGACGAGTATTACCGGAGCATTTACGAGGAGGAGCGGAAAAAACGAGCGACGGGGGAGAAGGAGGGGAAGGACGCGAAGAAGAAGCGAGCCAAGGAGGACGTGCGCGAGCTGCTGGGGAAGCCAAAGAAAAAGGCGCCGCCGGTGGGGCCCTCGATCTTTGACCGCAAACCTCTGCCGGGGATCGTCGGACCGAGGAGCTCGCTCGAGAGACAATCGAGTCTCGAAGTTTCGGGACCGAAGGGTCTCGCGAGCTCTCCATCGCGCACGAGCCTCCATGTCGAGACCCCCAAAGGCCGCGCTTTGGGGTCGTCGGCCGAGACGGAAGAGGCGAGGCGTCTCGAGCGCGAACGGGTGGCCAAGGCGGAAGCCGCGCTTTCGCGCGGGCTCGAGACCCGGGTCGAGGCGGCTGAGCTCGACGCGAAGCGATGGCGCGAACGGGCGACGACGGCCGAGGACCGCGCCTCGAAGAACGACGGCGAGCTCGCCCGACGGCTGCGCGAGGCCGAGGCGCGGGCGGACCGCGTGTCCGAGGTCGAGCGCCGCGCCGCCGAGGCCGCGAACCAGCTCGAGTCGGCGGAGGCTGCGCGCGCGCGCGCGGCCGCAGAGCTCGCGGCCGCGCGGCGCGAGCTCGAGGATCGCGACGACGACAAGCGTCTCGCGCTGCTCGAGGCCGAGCGAGATGACCTCGAAAAGCGCGCCGCTTCGGCCGAGCGCCGCGAGGAGGCGGCGCGAGCGCGCGCGCACCGCGCCGAGGCCGACGCCGCGCGCTGGAAAAGAGACCGCGACGCCCCGTGCGACGCGTGCGAGCGTACCCGCGCCGAGTCGGAGGTATTCGTCAAGGCCGCCGACGACCGCGCCTCGCACGCCGAGTCGCGCCTCGCGGCCGCCGCGGCCGAACGCCGCGCTGACGAAGAAAGAGCCGAGAAGCGCGCCGCGGAGATGCGCCGGAGGGACGACGAGGAGGTCAGGGCGCGAATCGACGCTGCCAACGCTCGCGCCGCCGACGAAGCAGCCGGGGCCGCGACGCTGCGGGAGTGTCTCGACGCGGCCAACGCGCGCTGCGAGGTCGCCCGAGCCCGCGCCGCCGACGCCGAGGCCGAGGCGGTTTCGTTGCGCGAAAGACTCGCGGCCGCCGAAGAAGAACTTGCTGCGGATCGCGAGGAAGCGCCGGGCCTCGACGACCGGCGCGCGGCCGCCGCCGAAGCCCGCGCCGCGGCGGCGGACGCCGAGGCGAACACGCTGCGCGCGAGACTCGAGGCCGCCGCCGCCGCCGCCGCCGCCGCCGAGAAGCGCCGCGAGGCTGCTGGTCCGAGCCCGGACGAGGCGCTGCGAACGCGGCTCGGTGCCGCCGAGGATCGCTGCAAAGTCGCCGAGGAGCGGCGCGAGGCCGCGGAGGCACGCGCGGCGTCGGCCGACGGCGCCGCCGCGACGCTGCGGTCGTGGCTCGCTGCTGCCAACGACCGGTGCGAGGCGGCGGAGGCTCGAGCCGCTTCGCTCGATGGCGAGGCAACGACGCTGCGGTCGCGGCTCGCGGCTGCAGAGGAGCGGTGTGAGACGGTGGAAGCACGCGCGTCGTCTGCTGATGACGCGGCGGCGACGCTGCGGTCGCGGCTCGCGGCTGCCGAGGAGCGCTGCAAGGTCGCCGAGGCATGCGCTTCGTCTCGTGATGATGAGGCGGCGACGCTGCGGTCGCGGCTCGCGGCTGCCGAGGAGCGCTGCAATGGTGTCGCCGAGGCATGCGCGTCGTCTGGTGATGGTGAGGCGGCGACGCTGCGGTCGCGGCTCGCGGCTGCCGAGAAGCGCTGCAAGGTGGCGGAAGCACGCGCTTCGTCTGGTGATGATGAGGCGGCGACGCTGCGGTCGCGGCTCGCGGCTGCCGAGGAGCGCTGCAATGGTGTCGCTGAGGCATGCGCTTCGTCTGGCGACGACGAGGCGGCGACGCTGCGGTCGCGGCTCGCGGCTGCCGAGGAACGCTGCAAGGTCGCGAATGCACGCGCTTCGTCTGGCGACGACGAGGCGGCGACGCTGCGGACGAGACTCGCCGAGGCTGAGGAGCGGTGCAAGGTCGCTAACGCACGCGCTTCGTCTGGCGACATCGAAGCAACAACGCTGCGGTCGAGACTCGCCGAGGCCGAGGAGCGGTGCAAGGTCGCTAACGCACGCGCTTCGTCTGGCGACATCGAAGCAACAACGCTGCGGTCGAGACTCGCCGAGGCCGAGGAGCGGTGCAAGGTCGCTAACGCGCGCGCTTCGTCTGGCGACGTCGAAGCAACAACGCTGCGGTCGAGACTCGCCGAGGCCGAGGAGCGGTGCAAGGTCGCTAACGCGCGCGCTTCGTCTGGCGACGTCGAAGCAACAACGCTGCGGTCGAGACTCGCCGAGGCCGAGGAGGGCTGCAAGGTCGCTAACGCGCGCGCTTCGTCTATTGATGAGGCGGCGGCGTCGCGGGTCGCGGCTGCCGAAGAGCGCTGCAAGGTCGCGGAGGCACGCGCTTCGTCTAGCAACGAGGAAGCGGCCACGTCGCGGTCGCGGCTCGCGGCTGCCGAGGAGCGCTTGAAGCAGGCCTCGTCCGAGATGCGCGCAGCGACAGAAGATGGCGAGATCGCGTCGCTCCGGTCGCGGCTCGCTGCCTCGGACGCACGCTGCGAGGCGGCAGAGAGACGCGCCACGTCGCACGGGGGTGAGGTGGCGACGCTGTTGTCGCGGGTCTCGAACTCCGAGGAGCGCTGCAAGAGCGCAGAGGCGCGCGCCGCGCGGAGCGATGGCGAAGTGGCAACACTTCGGTCGCGGCTCGCAGCCGCCGAGGAGAGGTCAGAAGCGGCCGAAGCACGGTGCGAGGCGGCCGAGGCGCGCGCCGCGTCAGAGGACGGCGAGGCTGCGAAGTCGCGAATTGCCTTCGCCGATCGGCGCGCCGCCGACGAGCGGTGTCGCGCGGCCGAGGCGCGCGCCGCCGCGAACGACGGAGAAGCAGCGACGCTGCGGTCGCGGCTCGCGGCGGCCGAGGCCGAGCTTCGGGTCGCGGCAGACGAGGCGCAGAGCGCGTCGCGACGCGCGAGCGAGGTCGAGGTCGAGCTGGCGGCGACGCGCGAGGCGCGGGTTCTCGCCGAGGAGCGGGGCGTCGCGGCCGAGCGCGACGCGCGGGCGGCGCGGGACGCGGCGCGCGACGTCGAGCGGGCGGCGGTCGTCGCCAAAGATCGGTACGAGGCCGAGGCGGCGGCGCAGGTCCGGAGCGCGCGCGCCGACGCGTCCGAGTGGAAGGCGCGCGCCTTGTCGGCCGACAAGCCGGGCGGCGATTTCTCGGAGGCCGAGGCTCGGGCAGCCGAGGCAGAGGCCGAGGTGCGTCTGCTGCGAGCGTCCGCGGCCGAGTGGGCGTACGAGCGCAGCAGTCTGCGGTCGCGGCTCGAGACGGATGCGGCGGCGGCTCGCGAGGATGTGCGCGGTGCGCGGGCCGAGGCGGCCGAGTGGGAGGTCAAGGCACGAACGGCGGAGACCGAGCGCGAAGCGCTGCGCGCGAGGCTCGACGCCGGGCTGACCGCCGATCAGATGGCGCGCGACGAGCTCCGGGGGGTGCGCGCCGAGGCGGCCGAGTTGGCGACCAAGCTGGGGGCGGCCGAGGCGGAGCGCTCGCGGCTCGCGAGCCAGGCGCACGCCGTCGAGGCAGAACTTCGAGCGGCGCGGGCGCGGGCGCGCGACCTGGAAGTAGTCTCCTCCCAGCAGCAACAGAAGCAAGGGGATCATCTCGTCGAGCACCGCGCTCGCGCCGACGCGGCAGAGAGAGAGCGCGCCGCCGCGCAGGCGCGCGCCGTGCGAGCCGAGGCGCACGCGCGCGAGGCAGAGACGATGCGCGAGAGTACGCGGCGCGGCGCCGAGCGCGCCGAGGCCGATCGCGACGCCGCCAACGAGCGCGCCGACCGCCTCGAGGCTGACTGCGCGCGCCTCAAAGAGGACGGCCACGTCGCCGAGCGCGAGTGCGCCGAGCTGCGTCGACGGGTCGACCTGCTCGAGCGCCAGGCGACGACGTCGGACGACGACGCCGCCCGCGGGTCGAGCGTCTCGGACAAGAACCGCACGCCGCGAGCGAGCCGCCGGCGCCGCGGCAACAGCAGCTGGGGACGGACCCGCGTCGAAGCCGAACAAGGCGCCCTCGAGCGCGCGAGCGCCCTCGTCAAGCGCCAGCGCGAATGGCTGCGACGACGACAACGCAGGCTCGAGCAGAAGCGCGACGAGTGGCGCCGGACGCCAGGGACTAAGAGCTCGGACGCGACGAAGCGGCATCTCGAGACGGAGACCGACGACCTCAACCGCCTCGTACGCCAGCTCCGCGGCATCCAGGCCTGGTTGGCGGCGCGCGAGTCGAAGATCCACCGCGTCGACTCGGCCCTCAAGGGTCCGCCCGAAGATGAGCTCTCCGAACTCGAGCGTCTGAGCACGGAGCTCGACGACGATACCCGCTCGCTCTCCAGCTTGCTCGACACCACTTCGCTGCGACGAGACCAACAACGAGGAGGAGGAGAGGTGCCCTCCGGACCGCAGTACGTCTTGCTCCAACGCGGGCACCCCCCCGTGGTTTACGCGACGCCCCCCTTTTTTGACGGTCACCGCGTACCACCTCCTTGGGGGGGCTTTGCGCCTAGCTACGCCGCGCCGCCCCCCGACCCCGCGTTCGAAAACTGGGAGTTCCTAACCCGCGACGCCGTTCGCACCTCGCTCGCCAACGTCAGGCTCGACGGCGAGGCTACCAAGGCAGCGTCGGGCACCGCGAGCGCGCTTCAACACCAGCTCAAAGTGTGGATGCACGACCGGTTTCAGGCGAGCAAGGCCGTCGAGCAGCATCTCCAGTGGCTCGAGCGTCTTCGCTCCGAGCTCACTGCCCATTGCTACGCCCAGACCGCCACCACTCACCCCAACGCGAGAGCCCTGGCCGACATCGCCGAGCCGTACATACCGCCGCCATGAACCGTTCGTTCTTGGTGATGAAGCCATTTCTTTTCGGCGCCTGAATCCAATAATGCCCTCCCTGCTTGTGGTTGGTGGAAAGAGAAAAAAATAAGACGCTAACATGATTAACAACAGCAACAACAACAACAATAGTGTTGTGGCAGCTAGTTTTTTTTTTTATTAGTTACATCGAACAAAAGTCCGACGAACGATGGGATGATGTTATAATTAACAAGTGCAGGCCAGTAAGTTCGCCAGTAAGTTCACCTGGTCCCAATCTCTAACCCCAGTAAGTTCACCTGGTCCCAGTAAGTTCACCTAGTCCCAATCTCTAACCCCAGTAAGTTCGACGTAAGCCCACTCGTGCTCACATCCACTCACCCCACTCTCCTTCGAGCTCGTCGCTCTCACCTCCGCCAATCTAAGCTGCTTTGATCCGTACACGCCGCTAGCCTTTGCGTTCACTCTAAAAACCCCAGTATGTTCACCTGGTCCCAGTTAGTTCACCTGGTCACTCAGTTCACCTAGTCCCAATCTCAAACCCCAGTAAGTTCACGTGGCCCCAGTAAGTTCACTTATAGTGCGCGTGTAGACGCCGGGAGGGGGCTTATCGGTATCGCGCAGCACGTGTGGGGTAGGGTGGAGTCGTCGACCCAGATGAGTATATCCTCGGGGATGCCGATCGACAGAGAGCCACGTAGAGCTGGACGTGGCAGAAGACGGGCTTGGGAAAGAGGACGCCGACCTCGCGGGGCGTCTGGCTCTGGTCGAGGTTGCGAAGACTTTAAGCTCGCGATCAAAGTGAGCATGTCGTTGGTTGTCAGGGAATTGAAAACTCGACTGTAAAGAGCGAGGCGTCGGCTTCCGACCCAACCTAGTCGGCCGAAAAAAAGAACTCCGACGCCTCGTCTCCGGGAAAAAAAGGCCGCGGTCATTCATGCGCGCGTTGTCAGCATCGACAACATCGTTTCGACGGGGCGTGAGAATGGCGCGCTGGCTAAAAGAGCCGCCGCGGGTCGTGGAAATAGTCTGCGAGGTCGCCGTAGACGGCTTGGAGGATCACTGTCTGGCTCTCGCGCCTAACTGATCCTTACTCTCGCACCTACCTGATCCTTACCCTAAATCGAGGGACAAACAAACAAACAAACAGACAGACAGACAGACAGACAAACACAAGTGCAGGCCAGTAAGTTCGCCAGTAAGTTCACCTGGTTCCAATCTCTAACCCCAGTAAGTTCACCTGGCCCCAGTAAGTTCACCTAGTCCCAATCTCTAACCCCAGTAAGTTGTAAGCCCACTCGTGCTCACGTCCACTCACCCCACTCCCCTTCGAGCTCGTCGCTCTCACCTCCGCCAATCTAAGCTGCTTTGATCCGTACACGCCGCTCGCCTTTGCGTTCACTCTAAAAACCCCTGTATGTTCACTTGGTCTCAGTAAGTTCACCTGGTCACTAAGTTCACCTAGTCCCAATCTCTAACCCCAGTAAGTTCACCTGGTCCCAGTAAGTTCACCTACCGTGCGCGTGTAGACAACGGGAGGGGGCTTATCGGTATTGCGCAGCACGTGTGGGGTAGGGTGGAGTCGTCGACCCAGATGAGTACATCTCCTCGGGGTTGCCGATCGACAGAGAGCCACGTAGAGCTGGACGTGGCAGAAGACGGGCTTGGGCAAGAGGACGCCGACCTCGCGGGGCGTCTGCCTCTGGCTCGTATCTGGTACCGTTGCAGTGGCCGTGCGACGGGTCGAGGTTGCGAAGACTTTAAGCTCGCGATCAAAGTCAGCATGCCGTTGGTTGTCAGGGAGTTGAAATCTCTACTGTAAAGAGCGAGGCGTCGTCTTCCGATCCAACCTAGTCGGCCGAAAAGAACTCCGACGCCTCGTCTCCGGGAAAAAAAGGCCGCGGTCATGCGCGCGTTGTCAGCATCGACAACATCGTTTCGACGGGGCGTGAGAATGGCGCGCTGAAAGAGCCGCCGCGGGTCGTGGAAATAGTCTGCGAGGTCGCCGTAGACGGCTTGGAGGATCACTGTCTGCCTCTCGCACCTACCTGATCCTTACTCTCGCGCCTACCTGATCCTTACCCTAAATCGAGGGACAAACAAACAAACAAACAGACAAACAGACAGACAAACATCTGTCGATTAGTAGTTAGGATCTGTCGATTAGTAGTTAGGACAAGTGCAGGCCAGTAAGTTCGCCAGTAAGTTCACCTAGTCCCAATCTCTAACCCTAGTAAGTTCACCTGGTCCCAGTAAGTTTCATATAAGTTCACCTGGCCAGTAAGTTCACCGAGCTCACACCAACTCCTTTGAGCTCGTCGCTCTCGCCTCCGCCAATCTAAGCTGCTTTGATCCGCACGCGCCGCCAACCTTTGAGTTTACTCTAAAAACCCTTTACTCTAAAAGCCCCAGTATGTTCACCTGGTCCCAGTTTCACCTGGTCACTCAGCTCACCTAGTCCCAATCTCCAACCCCAGTAAGTTCACCTGGTCCCAGTAAGTTCACCTACAGTGCACGTGTAGACGCCGTGAGGGGGCTTATCGGTATTGCGCAGCACGTGTGGGGTAGGGTGGAGTCGTCGACCCAGATGAGTATATCCTCGGGGATGCCGATCGACAGAGAGCCACGTAGAGCTGGACGTGGCAGAAGACGGGCTTGGGAAAGAGGACGCCGACCTCGCGGGGCGTCTGGCCCTGGCTCTTGTTGATCGTTTGGCGTAGGCGGGCCTTACGGGATACAGGTTGGAGGAGCCTCGGTGACAACGACACGATCGATCATGTATCCGGTGCCGTTGCAGAGGCCGTGCGACGGGTCGAGGTTGCGAAGACTTTAACCTCGCGATCAAAGTCAGCATGCCGTTGGTTGTCAGGGAGTTGAAAACTCTACTGTAAAGAGCGAGGCGTCGTCTTCCGACCCAGCCTAGTCAGCCGAAAAGAACTCCGACGCCTCGTCTCCGGGAAAAAAAGGCCGCGGTCATGCGCGCGTTGTCAGCATCGACAACATCGTTTCGACGGGGCGTGAGAATGGAGCGCTGAAAGAGCCGCCGCGGGTCGTGGAAATAGTCTGCGAGGTCGCCGTAGACGGCTTGGAGGATCACTGTCTGGCTCTCGCGCCTACCTGATCCTTACTCTCGCGCCTACCTGATCCTTACCCTAAATCGAGGGACAAACAAACAAACAAACAGACAAACAGACAGACAAACATCTGTCGATTAGTAGTTAGGATTACCAAGAAGGAAAAAATAGGACGGAAAGAAAAAAGAACACGAGCGAGAAAGAAAAAAAAAAAGGAGGAAAAAAAATATAATTCAGACGTTGCTGCTGCTGGTGTTAGATTCCCACGGGTTGTTGTTGCGGCCGTTATTTTGATTCGAGGAGGAGAGTCGGTTGACGGCGAGCTCGAGGGCGTGGACGCGCGGGGTAAGGGAGTGGACGAGGTTGAGGGTCCGTTGGAGGCCGCCGGAGGAGAGGGCGGCGAGCACGGAGTCGAGGTCGTTATTATTAGGGGAGGCCGCGGAGGGCGGGAGGAGCGCGGCCGACTCGTCGGGGGGGGGGTCGTCGTCGTAGATATCGTCGTCGTCGTCGTCGTCGTCGTCGCCGTCGTGTTGAGGGGGTCGGCGGCGGGGTCTGGTGGATGGTTGTCGCGGCGCGTCGTCGCCGAGGGTTGCGGCGAGGATGGTGGCGCCCTGGAGGAGGTCGGCGAGCGTGAGGGTAAGGGCGGCGTCGGCGGACATGGTCAGGACGTTGAGGCGTTTGGCGAGGGCGTCCTGGGCGCGGCGGAACAAGCCCTCCGGGAGGCCGCCGTTCCACTTGCGGCAGAGGGCGGGCGTGAAATTGGCGTCGAGGATGCGCTCGAGGTCGGAGAGCGAAGCGTCGCGGGCGAGGGCGTAACCGTTGCGGGAGGCAATCTTGACGAAAATTTGAGCGAGCTGGTGGAGATTGTAGTCGGGAAAGGTGAATCGGACCTGGAAGCGGCGCGAGAGGCCCGGGTTGACGCGCAAAAATCGCTCCATTTGTTCGGGATATCCGGCGAGGACGACGACGGGGTCGCCCGAGGTGAGGTCTCGCATCAGTTCCTGGACGGCTTCGGCCCCAAAGTCCCGGCCGGGGCCGGGGGCCAGGGCGTAGGCCTCGTCGACGAACAAGACCCCGCCCTTGGCCTTGTTGATGACGGCGCGGGTCTTGAGGGCCGTCTGGCCGACGTAGCCCGCGACGAGATCCGCTCGCTGAACTTCGACGATGTCGCCGTGCACGTATCCGAGCTCCTTGAGGAGGCGCGATATGAGGCGGGCGGCGTGGGTCTTTCCCGTGCCCGGCGATCCCCGGAAGACCATGTGCGGCGCCTTGGCCCGTTCGAGGGTTTTGGTCTTCTTTCCCAGAACCCGGCGGCGCTGCTGCTCGACGACGAGAGTGCGCCGGAGGGCCCGGATTTCATCCTTGAGGGGGTCCAGGCCCACGAGCGTATCGAGCTGCGCCTCGAGGGGGTCGTCGCCATTCGTCAACAGGGCCTGGGGTTGCTGCGTCGTCGCGAGCTCGAGCTCGAGCTCGAGCTCGACCGACCGCGCGGCGGGGTTGTCCGCGGCGAGCGCGTCGCCGCGAACGACGGCGTCCTTGTGGAGCTGCCAGAGTCTCCTGCGCTCGCCCTCGCAGCACAGCCGCCGGCACGGAAACACAAACGCCTGGCGGAACCACAGCCGCAGGGGGCTCGAATAGTATACGCACAAGGCGAGCAAAATTATGCAAAACATGAAAACAAAAAAAGCTCCGAGCGCCGCGGCGTCGTCGGTGTCGAGGTCGTTCTGGATTTTTATGGTCGTCGAGCTCGAGTTGCTGCTGCTGCTCGGGGTGGGCACGTGGTACGTCTTCACTTCCAACATGTTGTTGTTGTTGTTGTTGTTGTTGTCGTCGGGGGGGAACAACGTTGCGGTGGCCATATGGGTAAGGCTTTTGATTATGTCTCTCTCCGCTTACGCCACCACTCCTATTCTTGACAACAACCACCACGCTCGATAAGAAGCAGAAGATCTTCTTCTTTTTGTAGAAGCATGAATCGTTGTTGTTGAATGGGTGGCCCGAGAAGAAGGTTCTCCTCCGCGTGGGGGGTGGCAACGGTCCTCGTGGTCGTCTCGTCGTTCGCGCCGCCCCCCCCACAGCAGCAACAGCAACAACATCACCAGTGCCACGATGCCGCGCCGGCTTTTGGCGGCGAGGAAGAGGCCTCGCTTCGCGTGGTGCTCGCGTCGGCGGGGGCCTCCGACGACGAGATCAGGAGCGTGGTGAAGGACAACTCGCAATACGCGGGGGCCGCGAAGATGGCGCAGTGGTTGGTCGAGTACGCGGGGTTCACGGGGAGCGACGTCGCTCGAATGCTCGCGACGTGCCGCGGGCTGATGACGGCGAACCGTGCCGAAGTGTCGCAGAGCGTGTCGTTTCTGACGGAGAGTTTGGGGTTAAAGAAGGGCGAGGCTCGGCGCGTCGTGCGCGCGCGGCCCCAGCTCCTCCTGACGCAAAAACAGCCCGCGATCTTCGACACGGGCGCGTGCCCGGCGGTGCTGGCGACGACGCGGTCCCACGACATGCGCGACACCATTGATTTGCTGCGGCACGTCGGGGTCCGCGAGAAGCACATCAAGGAGATGGTGATGCGCTGGCCCCAGCTCCTCTCGATCGAAATGCCCCAGATGCTCGCGGTGACCGATTTTCTCGCGAACGACGCGGGCTTCGCGGTCGACCCGCCGCGGGCGATGGCGAGGCGCGCGAGCCTCGCCTCTCTCTACCGCCAGACCCCCTGGCTCCTCGCGGCGCGCGTCGGCGACCAGCTGCGTCCGGTGGTCGAATTTTTGGTCGGCGAGTGTGGCGTCCAGAACGTCGACGTCGTCGTCCGGGCGTACCCGCGCTGCCTCATCGTGCCGCCCGACGACCTCAGACCGCGGGTCGAGGCCCTGCGACGCTACGGCGTCTCGGACGACGACCTCGGCCGCTTGATCGAGTCCTTTCCGCTCGTCTTCGGCCTCGACGTGAGCGAAACGATGGACCCTGCCGTCGCCTATTGGACCGAGATCAGGATTTCGCGCGAAGACGTCGCGCGCATCTGCCGCGCCTTTCCCTCTTTGCTCGGGGTTTCTGTCGACGACATGAAGGAGAGCGTTGCCTTTCTTCGGGAAATCGGGGTCAGCAACGTCGCCCGCTTCGTCACCCGCATCCCCCCGGTCCTCGCCTACGACGTCGACGCCGTCTTGAGACCAAAAATGGCTTTTGCCGTGCGCCACGCCCTGTCCGTCTTCGACGTCGCGAGGTTTCCGGCTTTCTTTTCCTACCCCCTCGACACCATCATCAGACCCCGCGCCGAATTTCTCGCGGCCAACGTCGCGCCCGTCTCCATGGCCTCCCTCGGCCTCAGCGTCGTCCTCACGCCTACCGACGACGAGTTTGCCAAGATGGTCGGCGCCTCTCCTGGTTCCTACGCGGCCTTCAAGCGATCCCTCCTCAACACCACCCAACCCACCGCCAAGAACCAGCCCGCCCCCACTTGGGTCAAACGAACCGCCACCAAAACAACTGCTACTACTTTGGCGGCGGCGGCGGCGGCGGCGGCGGGGACCAAACGAAGACCCGAGACCTCGCCACAGTCGTCGTCGTCGTCGTCGTCTTATTCCGGAGAAAACGACGACGACGACGACGACGACGACGACGAGGAGGAGGCCGTTTGTTGACACCGACACCCTGTCGGTGTCGTCGTTTTGACGAGTCGTCGTCGTCGTCTTGCTGGTCACTCACTATTGGAGAAGAAGACGAGTCGGCGTTCGTTGATCCCCTTCCTGCATATTTGCTCGGTAGCGCCCGGCCACCACCGCCTGAGCCGCAGCACCGCGCCCGCCTCGCTATCTATGTCCTACCTGTTGTTGTTGTTGTGCCAGCCCACGTAATCAGCATCGTCGTCGGCGCCTTGGTGGTGGACGGACTTACTTACTTACTTTCGAAAGGAAGGAAGGAAGGAAGAAAGGAAGGAAGGGTGGAAAACCCAGAGCTCAGCTGGCACAGCCGATGATGATGGTGTGTGGGAGAGCCCAGCATTTTTTTTAGACGCGCCCCGCGGCCGAGGCAACGATGACGGGATTGAGGGTGCGCGGCGTCGTGGCCGCGGGACTCCCCACCGCCGCGGGTGGTGTTCCCGCGCGGGGACTGGGTTTGACCACCGGCGCAGCGTAGTCGGTCGTGGGGCGTGCTGCCTCGGGGCCGTGGATGATGCGGCGCGACGCGAGGGCCGTCGAATCAAGATAAGAGAATATGGGAAAGGCCTCGGGGTCGAGGCCCGTGGGCTGCGACATGGCTTTGCCGAGCGTGAGGAGGCCGAGGAGGACGACGGTCGTGAAGAAGACCGCGAGCGCAGGAAAGACGAGGCCCGAGGAGATGGGCTCCTTGACGCCAAATTTGAGACCCATGACGACGGCCAAGACGATGAGGTAGGCGGCGCAGACGAAGGAGACGAGGTGGGAATAGGCAAAGGGAATCTCCTGGAATCTCTCGTCGAAGAGACTCTGCATCGAGCCGCGAAAGCGCAGCACCACGTCCTGCAAGGCGACCATCTCGTTCGGGGACGAAAACTCGTCGCGAGCAGCGCTCACGGCCGTCATCGCCCACAAGACCACCTCCTGGAACGCCGAGCCCGTGGGATCCTCGACGTCGAGATCCCGAAAATAGGCGCGCCACTCGGCGTCGGTGAGGAGTCCGTGCGCCTTGACGAAGGGCTCGAAAAGATTGTGTCTCGTGTACGTCGGACTGAGCGCGACGTAGCCGGCGGCGTGGGCGACGTTAAGATATCGGAAGAGTCGCTCGACCGCGTCGAGGCTGACCCCCCCCGCGGCTGGCGGAAAGACGCCCCGAGGCCGCACCACAGAGAGGGACCGAGCCATCGTCACGGCGTCGGTGATCAGGAGACAACAGAGCTTGACGCTTTCGTATTGACGATAGAACCGCGTGTAGCAGTGGTTCGAGTAGAAGACGATGATGAAAGAGACGAAAATCGAGAGCTTGACGACGGTGTCGTCCTCGTCGCCGCGGCGCCCGCCCAGATAGGCAAAGCGCTTCATAAAGGCTGTGGCCGCATAGGCCCCAAAAACGAGGAGCGCGACCGAGCTTCTCACGACGCGCGGCATGATCGAGGCCGTGAGCGCGAGATCAAACCGCCACACGAGATCGACGGGGTTGAGGCGGCGCGACGATTCGAGCAGCGCGCACTTGGCGTCGTCGATGGCGACCGTGTCGGCGAACGCGACGGGTACCATGTCCTGGGTCGAGATGTTGGTCGCCGAGCCGTACCACCGGAGCGATCGCCGGTACGTCCGGTCGCCTTGCCTGCGGTGCACGAGCTCCTCGAGAGAGTGCTTCGCCTCGTCCACGATATCGTGGAGCGATATCCGCGCCTCGTCCACCAGTTGGCTCACCAGGAGCTCGGCGCGTTTTTTCTCGGGCGAGTGCGGACCGTGCTCCGCAACGATCCCCGTGCGCGTCGCCACGCCCGACGTTTGCTGGGCGCGCATCAACGTGATGCTGTTCAACGAACGCGTCCGCCGGTGCGCCGCTTGCGCTTCTTCATCCTTCGCTTCCACGTCCGACCCTCGTCCGCTCTTCGTCTCCATCAACTCCTCTCGGACTTCTTCTCGGACTTCTTCCCGGCGGACTTCCCTTCTTCTTCGCTACACAACAAACTTGTTTGTTTTTCCTCCTACTACGAATTTTAGCGCCACGCGCGCTCCCGGACAAACAAACAAACAAACACATGGTTGTGGAACAACGGAATCATCACCATAACCGTTTTCCCCGGTTTTTCTTTCTCACGACGACGACTTGTCGTCGCGTCCTTCTTTCCCATATGGGCCCAAGGTAGGATACTAGGATGATGATGAAAGGGGGTTTGCCGACGGAGTCGCGGCCTTGGCGGCAAGGGCGTTGTCTACGAGGGTCTTGAGTTTGGCGTTGGCGGCGAGGACCTTGAGGAAGTCGACGACGAGGGGGACGTAGTTGTGGCGGCGGCGTATGTTTTCCTGGGTCCACTGTTCACGCTTGGCGGTCTCGAGGGCGCGGTCGGCCTCGACGTTGGCGAGCTCGTCCGGATCTGAAGCGCAGAGCGCAGCCTTCTCGTCCAAGAGCAGGCGACGATCGCGGACGATGGCCATGAGGTTGAACTTGATTTCGCTGGCGGCGTACTTCTCGATGCGGGAATTGATGGCCATGCGAGCGACGGCGAGCCAATCGTCGGCGGGGCCCAGGTCGACGGGACCATCCTTGAGTCCGTCGAGCTCGTAGACGCGGCCGTTCCGGGGCACGAAGGCCACGAAGTGGAAAACGTCGTCGTCCTTGGTCGCGGGTCCCTCGGCCGACACGAAGGCCTCGGGGCGCGAAAAGCTGTTGTGCGCGGTGCGAATAGCTTCGCTATTTTCTATCGCGAGGCCGCGCATGTCGGGCGGGAGTTCGGCGGAGAACGACCTGAGCTCCTCGAGGGTTTCGCCTAGCGCCAAATCGGTGTTGAGGAGGACGCTCAGAATCGCTTGCGTCGCGCACGCATTGTGGACCATCTGCTTGGCGAAAAAGACCCCGGCCGGCGCCTCGGAGGTTTCGCGATCGTCCGATTCCCCCGTCCATTTGAACAGAAATATGAGGCCGTAGACGGGGGCGACGCGCGAGAAGTCCTCGTCCTCCAACGAGTACAGCTCGCAGAACTCCACCCCCGACACCCCAAACTTTTCCACGAGCTCCGTGAACACGCCGGGGTCGCTCTCGACGGTGCACCAAGACATTGGAGTAGTAATAAGTCCGTTGGTATGGTCCCAGCAATGATGATGATGATGATGGGTGGACGCCGCGTGGCGCGGGATGAGGCGTGGGCCGCCGTCTTCGCCGACAAGAAGCTCGCCGAGCCGCGGTTCGTGGAGTACGGCGACGGCTGCGTCGGCGCGCTGTTTGGGGACCGAGGGAATAATAAAAAGAGGGGCGTCGTGCTCTTTCACACCGCCGCCGGGCCGCGCGACCTCTTCTTGCACTGGAAGGCGAGTCTCCTCGCGGCCCAGGGGTGCGCGGTGCTGGTCGCCGACCTCTACGGCGACCCCTGGGGCCAGGCCTGGGACCCCGCGTGGCCGGGCCGAACTCTGACGGCGTCGGAGACGAGAAGGCGAGCCGTCGCGGCCGCGGACTACCTACGAAACGCTACGGGCGTCGAGCGGTTCGCCGCGATGGGCTGGTGCCTGGGGGGGCGCGCGGCGATCGAGCTCTTCAAGGCGGGCGAAAGCAGCAGACTCGCGGCCGTCGCGAGCTTCCACGGAGTCCTCGACGCCGACTCGCCGATGCTCCCGGCACGCCGACGCGCGAAGATTCTCGTGCTCCACGGCGACAAGGACCCCTTCGTCCCCCAGCTCGACGCGTTCCGCGCCCAGATGAGGGAATTCGGAGCGTCCGTCGACGTGCACGCGTTCGGCGACGCGAGCCACGGCTTCACAAACCCGGCCCAGCGTCTCAACGAAAAAGACGGATTCGACTACGACGAGCGCGCGGCAAAAATCGCCTGGCGCCTCGCCGAAGCCCACCTGGCGGAGGCCGGTATCCTTGTTCTTCCTCCTTCTCCTTAACCCTGGGGCGGTTCGTAGATTACGAAGAGGTGGTGCTGGTCGCGGATAATCCGGCGGTAGTCGGCGTCAACCTGGTCGCGGTCCCCGGCGAGGAGGATCCAGCCAGCGTCGGTGTTGATGTCGACCGTTCGTCGGACCTGCGCGCCGGGCTCGGTCGCATAGAGGGTGCCCTCGACGAACGTCGGCAAGCTCGAGAGCTCGCGCCAGAGATCCCCGTTTAACGCGCGAAGGGGACCCTCCACGCAGGAAACCAAATGAACCAGTCTCCCCGCGCATGCTAGCGTCGGAGAGGCCGGGACGCGTCGCCAGGCGTCGTCGTCCTCGAGCATCGCGGCGGCCGCCGCTTGAATTTGCGTTATCCCGAGGCATCGCTCGGCCAGCGGGACAAATTTTTGATTGTGAAACCTCGCGTTTATCTCGACGATCGTCGGGCCCTGGGTGTCCGTGACGATCACCTCCGTGTGCGTGGGCCCGTCGGTGTGACCCGTCGCGTCGAGGGCCGCAACGACGGCCGCCTCGAGCGCTCCGAACGACGACGCGAGCTCGCTGCAATAATACACGCGCGGCGCGCCGTTGGTTGGCCTCTTGTCGTACTTCCAGACGGCCACAACCTTGTGGTCTCCCGCTCGCGAGCACGTATCGACCGCGTACTCGTCGCCAACAAGGAGCGACTGGACGAGGACCCGCTCGTTCGAGCCGCCGCCGTACCTCTCGGCGCCTCGCAGCGCCTCGACGGCCGCGACCGCTTCCGAGACCGTATGACACACGCTCACGCCGTCGCTCGCGACGCCCCTCGCGGGCTTGACGACCACCGGTAACTCCATATCGCGAACCTCGTCGCCAGTCGCGCACAGCCGCTGCGCGCACGCGGGGAGACCCGCGCGACGCAACGTCTCGTGAAGCAACCACTTGTGTCGCCTCCTCGGAGACACGTCGTTCGCGAATCGAGCGCCGAGCGCGCTCGCGAGCCGCTCGGCCGTCGCAATGCCGGCGTCGCTCTCTGAGACCGCGCCCAACAACGGCATCTGGCACGTCCGCTCCCACCATTCCGCCTCTTCGCCCGCGGCCGGCGCGACGAGCTCCGCCGGCGGTGTCGACCCGAATTGCCCGGCGAGCCCCGCGGCCATGTAATCGCTCAGCACGCTCACGGTGCGCACGCCCCGCGCCTCGAGCTCCTCCACAAACAGCTGCCCCAAGTACTCGCACGTCGGATCCACCACGATCGCGACGCTCGACCCGTCCCCGCTCACTACGCCACCTTCGATCTCGCCCGCATGAGACAGCACACTCCGCGCCTCCACCGCCAGTTCGCTCTGGACCACCGCATCGAACAACTCATTGCCGCCCCCTCCTAGCAGCCCCCCAACCAATGCCAACACAAGCCGCATCGTGTGTGCTGTTGTTGAAATCTCCAACTATTATTAAACTAACTAAACTAACTACTTTCAGACCTCTCCCGAGCATGGGAGCCAGGCCGGACAGGCAGGAGCCGATCCGGAATCACGGAGGAAAATCACGCAGTTGGGGCTGAGGCGAGGGACGAGGACTCGTTGATGACGGACCGCCACTGCGCGCGGTCTCGTGCGATGTCGTGCAAAAGCGTCGCAGGCCGCAAACGTGTTGGTCCACGAACAATCGACCTGTCCGTCGCGTTCTGCCCAACCGCGCGAACCCAATCCCAGCGCGGACTTTCCGGGTGCTAACCGGCCAGCCCGGGATCTATTATCAAACGGACGGTAAAAACACAAATACGGTAGTAGTCGCGAGGACGCACTCAAGGAAGAAACTAACGCCGCCGCCGCCGCCGCCGCTGCCAAGACGAAAAAGCTCGACGACGTCGCCTGCCTACAGCCGTGGTTCTTATAAGGGTTCTATAGCTTGGCTTGGCTTGGCTAGGCGAGGCTAGGCTGCCTTATCGGTGAGTTTCCGGGGAGGGTGCTGTGACGCGACGAGGAGGTAGAGGAGGTTGGAGATGGGGATTGCGTAGTCGAAGAGGATGTGACCGCCCCAGTTAATGAGCCAAGTGTCACAGAGGAGGGGCTCGGCCCACGCGGCAATCATGACCGGAGCCGTCATGAGCATCGACGAGAGGGCGTAGTAGATGTCGTGCTGGCCATCGAGCCCATTAATAAGCGTCGCCACGGTGATATTGAAGAACAAGACCGTGCTGACGTAGGTAAACGCCAAAAACGGCGGCAAGACGCCGAAGAGCACGACGGTGTGGACAAAGGCCTGAACGAGGTTCCCTCTCGACTCAAAGGGCGTCGGAACACCCCCAAAAAAAAAGGTAGCCCAGAACACGTAGATCAATGCAATGCCACGGACCCCTTTGACCATCGGCGGGGTCGCAGTGCCATCTTTTGTCCCCTGGAACCACAGCCCGGCGTGCCCGAGGCCGTGCAGGAAACACGACCCGATGCTGTCTCGTACGATGCGGATCTCCGGCCTAGATGAGTTTCGCGTCAGCGCCCACAGCAACATAGAGAAGACCGCGCTCCCGTAAAAGCAGAGGAGGTGCGTGTGAAAGTTGGTTTCCTTGAACGATAAACAGAACCCGTCGGCCGCCCAGTTCTCGCCAAACGCCTTGAGCTGCCACAAACCGGCGCTATGCCCGACCGTCGCCGTAGCATACGTCGCCGCCGAAACGAGCACAACCATGTTCGTCGCGTCACCCACTGTGCGAGGAGACACCATATTCTATGGGCGTCAACAGCACAAGATTATGGCAAATTTTTTTTGCGTCGCCCACAGACTCCTGCTTTACTTTTTATGGATTGTAAAATTGACAAAATAAAGTGGTTGAGCATCTTCTTCGGTTCTGGGAATTCTCACTCAGGAGTTCTCGAATCGCGCGTCGTTTGTTGGTTGTTGTCTGTGCGTTGTTCAGAACACAGGAGCGTTAAATCTGTGGGTCGTGTCCAGTCGTCGTCGTCGTCGTCTATGTTAGCGGGTGTCTATATCGGGAACCTCCGTCAGTCCTTCCTCCTTATAACAACAGATTATGATAATAATAACGCGCAAGAAGAGGCGCACATAGAAACAGCAAAAGCCACAACGAAAAAAACAGGCCTTCGAGAGGCGGGCGCAAGAATAGGACGAGGAACAAGCCCATAAGCATAAGAGTCCTTAGGAGAGCAACGAACCAGCAGGGGCGCTTCTGGGCCGGTTGCTCCGGTCTATAGGGCGGGTCGGCGATGTCGGTCGGACCTCCAGTAGGCAAGCACGGCCGCATTTTTATTACAAAATTACTTCGTCGTCGTCGCGGCGGTAGAGTCTAGGGGCTGCGGACGAACGGCGCCTCTCGCGCAGCAAGGAGAGACCATCGCCCCACGATGGCTATCATAGTGCCCTATCTAAATCAATTTTTTCTCGGCTGCTATTAAAAAACAACAAGTCCTTGATTCACGCTGCGCGAGGGGGACAGTATATAGACTGTCCGGCCGAGGCTAGGCTTCCTTTTCGACGAGGTTACGCTTGCGGGGGGGCAGACGGGAGGCGGTCGCGAGGTAGATGAGGGTGGTAGTAGGGATGGTAAAGTCGAAGAGAATGTGGCCGCCCCAGTTGACAAGCCAACTGTCGCAGAGGAGCGGCTCAGCCCACGTGGCCATCATGATCGGAGCGGATATGATGGTCGCCGAGAGGGCGTAGAAGATGTCGCGTTCGCCCTCAAGTCCACTCAAAAGCGAGGCGACGTTGATATTGAGAAACAAAACCGTATTGACGTAGGTGAAGCGCAATACCGGCGGCACGACGATCGCCGCGAACGCGTGAACTATGGCCTGAAATACGTTTACTTTCGCGTCGAAGGGCGTCGGAATGCCGAAAAGAAACGAGACCCAAAACAAGAAGCGCAGCGCCAGGGCAGGAGCGCCGCCGAGTCCTGCGCTTCCTTTCGTTCCTCCGAACCAAAGGAACAAGTGCAAAATTCCGTGAAAGAAACAAGACGGACTGTTGAGCTTGACGACGCGAAGCTCTGGTCGCGACGATTTTCGCGTCAATGCCCAGGTCACGACCGCGAACAACGTGTCCCCGTAGAAGCAGAGGAGGTGCGTGTGATATTTGGTATCTTTGAACGACAGGCAAAACCCATCGGCGGCCCAGTGCTCGCCAAACGCCGTGAGGTTCCACAACCCGGCGCCGTGAGCTACCGTAGCTACTGCGTACGCCACTGTCAACACGAGAACTACTACGTTCGTCGCGTCCCCGACGGCCCGGGCTGATACCATCCTAGTACTAGCCGGCTGCACTTCGGTCGTGAAGAAACCAAATTTTTATGTCAACAAAACGCGCTTGAAATTGAATACCGAAGTACTGCTGTATAGAAGAGTCCTTTCTCTGTGTGTGTTCTTGGACGATATGAAAGAGTCCATTTAATAAGGACACTACTCATTTTTGTGGAAGTAACCCCAAAACAACCTCGATCTCGGTCGGGCTCTCGTCGCCAGCGCCGGAGACCTGGCCTCGGGCTGCGGTTGGCCAGTCCGGTCGACGTCTCGCCTCGAGTAGGAGCAGGCGTCCGAAGAAGGAGAAGCTGTTTGTCGAAACGGAGCCGCGAACCTTGACCTCGAGCGTCTCGCGGAAGCGCGCGAGACCATGCAATCGGACGTCCGTCGCCACACGCCGCCGCTTCGACGTGTAGTTCGGCGTTGTCGAGGCGTCGGTGCCGCCGGCTAGTCGCAACCGAGGCCAGAGTTCAATAATCGCCAGGACGGCTCGAGCCGCAGCTGCGCGAGCGAGCGTCACCCTTTGCCTTCGCGGCGGCGACGGCTCGGCCGCATTTGTTCATCTCCCGTTTGGCGCCCAGAGATTCGACGCGCCGCACGTCTCTTCGACCACACCTTCCGACGACCCTCAAAAAACCTCCCGCCTGAATGCTTCAGGTCCCATGCGGGCGCGGCAAGGTAGCGCCATGGTCGCTCGTAGGAGCGCCGCCATCTAAGACCATCGCGTGACGCAGACGGCAAATCTCTCTTTGTTGCGGCGACGCAGAGTTCATATCTCAACTAATAATGTAAAATAGAGCGCGTGACAAACAAGAACACGCGTTTATCGCGAACGCGCGCCCCTATCCAACTGCAAGCGTGCGAAATCGTAAGCTCTCCTCCATTGACGAGAAGGGTGGCAGCATTCGTAGGGGGTTGGAACCTGCGTACGCGCGCTCGGGCGGCTCGACCAGGAGTAGACGGTGGTAGGAAGCATGCTCAAGGCACCAATTCGTAGAAAGAAGATAAAAGAGGGGGTGGCACTTGAAAATAGCTGTCGTCAAAACGGATGACGGCCCTTGTGCGGCGAAGTTCAGAAGTCGTCCCAACCGTCGCCGTCGTCGACATCGAGTTTTTGTATTGCGGGCGCGGGCGCGGGAGCGGAGGCCTTTTTTGCGCGGGCAGCTCGGCCCCGCGACTGTTTTGATTTGAGCGAAAGCGTTGCCGGTGCGTTGGCCGGAGCAGGCGATGGGGCTTTCGCCGGTGGTGTGGCCTTCGGCGGAGCGGGCGACGGGGCCTTCGCCGGAACGGGCGGCGGCGCGGGCGCAGGTCTGGGTGGTTCGGCGGGCTTTGCTTCGGTGGGTTTATGCGCGCCAAAGTTGCTAAAGAATTCGTCGTCGACGGCCTGCTGCTTCTTGGCCATGCGTTCCTTGCGTCGCGCCTCCGCCTCGGCTCGCTTCGCCGCCAGCTTGCGCTCCCGCTCCGTCTTACCAGCATCAGCAGGCGCCTTCGCGGCAGGCACGGGCTTGGACGCGGCAACCGGCTTCGCGGGTGCGGGCTCGGGAGCGGCAGGCTTGGCGGGTTCGTCGCCCCAGCCGTCGTCGTCCCCCCACCCATCAGTCTGCCCGGCTGGTTGTTTAGGCGCTGGTCGCTGTTTCGCGGGGGCCCCGAGCTTGGATGCGGCCGGCGCGGCGGGTTCGTCGCCCCACCCATCGTCGTCGCCCCAGCCGTCAGACATGGCTCGTTGTTGTTTAGGCGGTGGTTGTGCTTTCTTGGTCGCTCCAAGCTTGGACGACGCGACAGGCTTCGTTGCGGGTTCGTCATCCCAACCATCGTCATCACCCCAACCATCAGATTGCTTTGCTGGTTCCTTGGCTGCGGGTGGTGGTTGCTTCTTCTTGTTCGCTCCAAGCATGGACGACGCGACAGGTTTCGTTTCGGGTATTGCGTCGTCGCCCCATCCGTCGTCGTCGCCCCAGCCATCCAGCTGTTTCGCTGGTTGCTTGGCTGCTGTTTGCTTCTTCTTGGGTGCCCCCAAATTGGACGCTACCGGCTTTGCGTCGTCGCCCCATCCGTCGTCGTCGCCCCAGCTATCCAGCTGCTTCGCTGGTTGCTCGGCTGCTGTTTGCTTCTTCTTGGGTGCCCCCAAATTGGACGCTACCGGCTTTGCGTCGTCGCCCCATCCGTCGTCGTCGCCCCAGCCATCCAGCTGCTTCGCTGGTTGCTCGGCTGCTGTTTGCTTCTTCTTGGGTGCCCCCAAATTGGACGCTACCGGCTTTGCGTCGTCGCCCCATCCGTCGTCGTCGCCCCAGCCATCAAGCTGCTTCGCTGGTTGCTTGGCCGCTGTTTGCTTCTTCTTGCTCGCACCCAGATTGGACCCTGCCGGCGTCGTCGTTTCAGGCTTTGCGTCGCCCCATCCGTCGTCGTCGTCGCCCCAGCCATCCGACGCATGTTGTTGAATGGCCGGTGATTGCTTCGGCGCCGGTTTCTGCTGTTGTTGTTGTTTATTGGTGACAACTTTGGCGTCGTCGACGTCGTCGTCCCCCCAGCCGCCGTCGTCGTCGTCGTCGCCCCCCCAGCCTTGGTCGGCAGGGAGTTTTGCCAGCTTTGGTGTTTTCTTTGCGTCGTTCTTCTTGAGGTCTTCGGTTCGGTCGTCGCTGCCGCCACTCAAGCCGATGGGGCTTCCCTTGGTGGTGGTGGTGGTGGTGGTGGTGGTGGTAGCAGACGCGGGCGGCTCGTCGGGGGTCGCTCCTCGGTTTTGTTGGTGTTTTCGATGGTCGGCGGTGGCCGACTCGACGGCGGCGCCGGCGGTGGAGACGACCTTGTTGAGCGCACCCAGGCCCCACGAGGCCCAGCTGGAGGCCGTCGCCTCGAGCGATGGCTCGGGCTCGGGGGCGGGCGTCGGGGCGTGCTCCGAGGGGTGGTGGTCGCGAGCCTGGTCGTCGGCTGCTTTCTTGGCCGCCGCCGCCGCTTGCTGCTCGTTGCGCTTGTCTTGTTCGCGCTTGGTCATCTTGTCGGCCTCGGCGCGTGCGATGGAGAGGTAGGCCTCCAAGCAGGGAAAGGCGGCGTCGCGGACGGAGGGCGCCGGGTCGAGCAGGAGGGGGCCGAGCTTGGGGACGACGGCGCAGGCGGCAACGTTGGGGGCGTAGAGGTTGCGCGTCGCGCCGAGGGAGCGCACCGCCGCGAGGCGGACGTAGGAGGTCTTATCCTCGAGGGCCTTGAGGAAGCTCGGGAGGGCGACCTTGAGCTTGAGGTTGTCGGAGAGGTCCTTGACGAGTCGGCCGTAGAAGATGACGACGTTGGTTCGAATCTTGGGCGAGCGGTCGGCCTCGAGGCGCTTGACGACGCGGAGGAGGCGGTCGGTCCTGTTCTTATCGTTGAGTTTAGGGGAGAGCGCGAGCATCGCCACGAGGGTGAGGAGGCGGTGGTCGTCGTCGTCCTCGCTAAAGCCGAGCAAGAGCGCGTCGAAGAGCTTGCGGTTGACGAAGTCGGGGCTCAAGAGGGGCTCGAGATTGTCGACGCGCTTCAACGCCTCGAGGCGGACCTTGGAGTCCTTGAGGACGAGAATCGGCTCGAGGGCGGTGGTGATAGAAGCGAGAGCGGCCTTTTTCTCGTCGTCGTCGTTTTGGTCGCCCTCGAGAATGTCGACGACCTGAACGACGAGCGGGAGCGCCGAGGCGACAACCGAGACGCGCGTCGCGTGATCCGACGACGGCGCGAGCGCGATCTCGAGGGAGGCGACGAGTCGCGGCAACAACTTGTAGACGCAGGCGCCGCGCCACAATGTTTCGTCGAGGGCGCCCTTAGTCTCGGTGCCGTCGACCTCGCGCCGCGTCTGCGCGCGCAGCCGCTCGTAGTAAGTCGCCTGGTCGGCGAGTGAGGTCGCGGATAGGTCTTGGAGTGCGACCAGGTCCTTCAAAAATGCCTGGCGGAACAAGGGACACCCCCGCAAAACCTGCTGGGCCGTCGGGCGCTTGGATGGGTCGGCGTTGCTCATGCGTCGCGTCCATACTTCGAGTTCCCTCGGAACGCCGCCGTCGCGGCGCGAATAGGCTACTCGGAAGACGCGCGCCAACGCCCACAAATCGCTCGACCCAACCTTTGCCGTAGCCATCGCCTCCCAGTCGCGACGCTTGCGCTCGGGGGACCGGTATTCGTCGTCGACGAGGGATTCGTGGGCGCGAAAGAACGCGAGGGCGGCGTCGTCCTCTCCGGGGTGCAAGCTCGAGCACAGCTCTAAACCCCAGAGCTTCCAGTCGCCGCCGGGCGTCACAAACACCGACATTGGCGTCACCTTTCCGTGGCACTTGCCGGCCCCGTGAAGAAAGGCGAGCGCCTGCAGCACGCAGTACGCCCCCCACGCCAAATTTCTCTCGTCGGGCTCCGTCTCCACCCACGAGCTCAGCGGGACAACCCTCTCCGTCGCGATCGCGATTTCCCCGCCGCCTTCCTCGCACACCCCGTCCACGAACTTGAGGATGTGGGGCATCCGCAGCACCTTGGTCGCCTGCCAGCACTTGACGGCGCTCTCCATTTTTGGGCTCTTCGGATTTTCCTTTTTGTCTCCAGACCGCTCGAGCCGCAGAATCGACACCCCCAGCCGCTCCCCGCGCTTCCGGGCATCGAACAGCCGCCAGCACGCGAGCTCCTGCTCGCCGCCCCCCCTCCTCTGATACGCCGATACCACCTCCTCGCCCACCTCGTAGTCCCCGTTCCCGAGGGCGCTCAGCCCCTTCCCGCCGAAGATGCCTCCAAACATTATGGGTTTGTTGGTACTCACTCGAGCGCTCCTTATTTTTTTTTACTTTAGTTTTGCCCCGGGATTCCCGAATCGAAGCAAGGGTATTATTTATGGTTTATTTATTTATTTATTTATTTATTTATTTATTTATTTATTTATTTATTTATTTATTTATTTATTTATTTATTTATTTATTTATTTATTTATTATGACACCCCGCACCCGACGGCCGATTCGTCCGGCATCGGGACGCCGCCATTCCCACCAAAACTAAAGAAACTCCTCGGGTTTGCGGCGGCGGCCGCGTCGGGAAAGACGTTGTCGCCCATGTTCATGATCGGGAGCCCGTCCTTCGAAAACTCGAGGCCCGGCGCGAGCTGCTTTATGATCTCGGCCGGCGGCTGGCCGTACTCCTGGAGGTCCTGGAGCAACTCCACCAGGCGCGGAAAGTTCTCCGGCTCGTGCTCGTAGACGGCGACAATGCGTTGGAAGTACTGGTACTGGGTCCCGTACTGGACATACTCGGCGCTCGTGAGGCCCTCCCGGTGCTCGGCGAGCCAGACGGGGTACTCCTCGCACACGAGCTTCATGGGCTCGTACATCAAGTCCCGGGCCAGAAGTTGCCGCATCATGTTCTCGACGGCCTGGTCGAAGTCCTCTTTTCGACCGAGCTTCTCGAACTCGGCGATCATGTTTGTCATCATGGTTTCCCCCGACGACGCAAACTGCGCCGAGTCCATACCCTCCATGTCGGCCGCGTGGGTCGCAAACGACTCCATCGTCGTCGCCATCGCTCGATCGAGATCAACCTCGTCGTCGCGCACGGCCTCGGAAGTCGTGCGTGCACCCGCGCTCGTCCCGCTCAAAGCCTGGAGCGTCGAGGCGAGCGTTGACGCAAACGCCGGGTTCCGCAGGTTGTCGACGAGCTTCTCCATCACCCCCAGCGCGTCGCCCTTCATCTCTTCGGCGAGCCTTCGATCGACGCGACCGCTCTTGCTTTTCTGGGCTAGTCCCTCCTCCGCCTCGAACTCATCGACCGCCTCCTTCAAGATCTTATCGACCTCTTCCTCGGCAGCCGACATGGCTGCGGCCCGACCTTCTAACGACGACGACGACGACGACGCCATAGCGTTATTATTACTACTACAGTCAGAATACTCCTACAGATGCTGCCTCCACATACAGGAATTCCAATTGTTTTCCGGCCTGGCTCCCATCCTCAGGAGAGGTCTGAAGCTAGTTCGTTATTAAGGAAGTAAGGCGCATAATTTTACTCAACAACAACAAAAAGGCGCCAGCGGCGACGACGGCGGTCCTCCACCAAGCCACCACCACCACACGCATGATGATTCCTCGCGTCCGACCTCGGATATCGCTAGAAATGTCCGTCGAAGAGAGCATTCATCGCTCGCGCCGGCCACGTTTCGGAGCGCACGGGCCAGTGGTAAGAGGAGTCTGTCGAAACGACCGCGAGAGATCCCGCCTCGCCACAGTCAGCATACCTGACCCAGCCGTCCGGGACGCAGCCCTCGGCGGAGACGACGGTGGTATCGTCGAGCAGCGTCGGGGGCAACAAAAACTCCGAGCAGTTCTGCGCGGCCTTCCAGGCGTCGGCCGCGGTGAGGCTCGTCGTCGCAAACTCCTCGGCGATTGGGTCTCCGGAGGGAATCTCGAAGAAGGCGCGTAGTTTTGAGGCGGCAGGACGGTCGCAGGCGACGACGTCGGTCGGGACGACGGCCCAGAAACCGGCGACTTTGTCGGCGGAGTGGCACGCGTAGGAGATGGCCATGTCCGCGCCTTGGGCCCACCCGACGAGGTAGACGCCCGTCTTGGGATCGACCGAGGGATAGCGCTGCAAAAGGGTGTCGATCACTCGCGTCACGTACTCTCGCGCGGCCGACGAGACGACGTAGTCGTCGCCGTCCCACGACATCCAGTTGGGGGCGTGCAGGTTGTCGGTGGTTGCCGAGATGGCTGCGAGGACGAAGCCCATGTCGTCGACGAGCGCGTGAAGCCTCGCGCCCTGCGGTCCGCCGTCGAAGAAGCTCGTGGCTTGCAGCCACCCGTCCTGGCCGTAGCCGTGCAGGAAGACGACGATTCTCGAGGGTTGGGGGGGCTCGAGGATCGCAACCTGCTCGACCTTGGGGTCCGTGTTCCGACAGGTTTCCGCGCACACGCCCCCTTTCGTGCGACACTCGCCAGCACGCAGAATATCGGAGCAGTTGACTCGGACGCACTCGTCGGGAGCGAAGAGGCGTGCCCACTCGCCGCCGAGCCTCATCGCGTCGGCCGGGAACAACGAGACGGCGTCGGCCAAATAGGTGCTCGGCTGCGCCGCCTGAAGCATCCCAAACCAGCTCGGCGAGGCCTCAAACTCGAGCACAACATTGTTCATCGCCTCGACCGCGACGGAGGCGCGGTTCGGGCACAAGTCGACGAAGATTGCTCGGTTATCGTCGGGCGGTCGGTCGACCCAAAGGACCGTCGATGGAACGCGCGGTTCGGGGTATAGGGCGATCGCACCCTCGCGCGTGCACGTGTAGTTCTTGTGTGGGTAGCGGTGGCGGCGGCGCGGGGCGTGCTTGCGCGGCGCCATCACCAGGACTATCGCCACGCACGCCGTAACGACGAGCGCCCACTCCCAAGTCGTCGTCGTCGTCGTCGTCCCGACGCCTTTTTTTCTCGTCGTCAAGTCAACGTTTTGTGGCGGAGATACCATGCTGCTCCGTCGGGGGGTAGAATACAGCAGGGTCCGCGAGATGGCGATGCACGGCCTTTCGACCGCGACCGAAATTACGAGGCCGAGCGCCAGAGAAACGAGAGCGAAAGCGGAGAACCCGAATATCGGGTTGTTCAAGAACGCAAAGTGGCGATTGCACGCCACGGACAGCATGACGCTCCCCATCAAATACGAAGTGTAGGAGAGCGAGGCGATCGGGTACAAGAACGGCCGCGATAAGATCCATCGCAGACCGCGGATCGGCGGGCAGTCGTCGAGATCCGAGCACATGCACACCATGAGAGCGCCCGTGGTAATCGCGACGCAGGGCCCCGGAATCGCTACGAATACTGCCGCCCGGACGCGGTGGTTCTCGATCCACGCGGCCGAGGCAAGCGCCTCGTGGAGTGCACACTCGATCAACACGAAAGCCCCCGCGCCCGCGAGGCAAGTCGCTCGCGCCAACTTGGAGATAAGAACGTCCGCCTCGTCGTACGCGTAGTACGCCAACACCCCCGACAAAAACTCGGCGGCGCGAAAGGGCGTGTGGTAGTAGAGCGACGTGGAGACGTATCCTGGTCTGATAAACACGTGCGTTGCCGATATTGCCGAACCATACTTCCGGCGAAATTCCTCGTCGACCGCGTCGAACGCCGCGACGATCCGGAACCAAACGAGGCTGATCGCGCACCCCGCCACGAACGCCGTGGTCAGCCGCTTCGAGAAGCGCCGGAAAAACGCGATCGCAGGCAGGAGCAGGTAAAATTGGCACTCGAGCGCGACGCTCCAGAGATTTCCGGTACCGCATCCGTCGTTCGGGTCGCCCCAGTTTTGCGTCAGGTCGAGAATCGAAAGCCAATAGTAAACGACGTGGTGCGTCCCGCACCCGCGGCGCCAAGACTTTTCCGTAATCCAGGCGACGAGGACCTGCGATACCAAGGCGCACGCCACGAGCGAGGGCCAGATCCGGAAGAATCGAAGCCCGAACCACGATAACACGTTCGACGCTCGATCCAGCCCGTAAGACATCAGGAAACCCGAGAGCGCGAGAAACATGCTGACCCCACACCATCCCAACGCGGCGATGCGTTTCAACGGAAACCGGATGCGCCAATCGTTCTGGCAATAAGCCGAGTGATACGCGACCACCCATAAAAAAGCCATCGCCCGGACGCCGTCCAAGCACTCCCAGTGCTGGGCGTGTCGTCGGGAACTCCTTCGCCAGAACATCGACGAGTACTGCTTCCGCAACTCGTTCAGAAACCCCCCCGGCGCGCTCGACGCCGCGAGGAGCGGGATGCGCTCGTCCATCAATTCAATTCCTAGCGGCTGATGCTGCTGCTGGTGGTGCTTCTTCTGCGGCCATTAAAATACAAGACTTCTCGTGCTCGATCGAGGGTTTTTCTCCGCTCCGACCGTTATGACGTCGGCGAAAACGGGAGTTTCAAGGAAAGCGACATCTTTGGCCACAAAGATATCAAATTCTGACGTCTTTTCGACTTGCTTTTTTTCCAAAATATTTTCGTCTCGTGACCCTATACTCCGCGGCGCTCGGATACGTAGCCTAACTAACGTCCAATGCATTGGGCTGGCCTCTAGAATAATAAAGACGACTAGATTTAAGAAAGAAAGAATCACCACCACCTAAGCGCACGCTGAAATTCAGGGGACGGGGTCTGTGGGCAACAGGTGGTTTTTATGTGCTTAAACGACGACGCGTCTTGGGCCCCTCTACGCGCAGAAAAATCGCAAAGCTCCAATTCGACGGTGTGTAAACAAACGTGTTTCTAGGTTACGACTAAAATCATCGCCCCGTCCGACACGTAATTAAATATTGGCTTGATTAAGAACTCAGCTTAATCGAGACTTCTAGAGACGAGAAGACCATCGACCAGTTGTCCGGGAGGATACCATGCTATCGCCACACTGCCGGCAGCGCCAAAGGCGCTCAAGCCGACGGCCCAGGACCTGACATGCCGCGAGTTTTTGAAAGACGCCGGCGACAAAGGGGCGACGCAAAAGCTCGCCGCGCGCAAGCTCGACACCCTCGGCATTATCAAGGCGCACTGCGGCGTCGCCAACGATCCAGACCGTATCGCCCAGCTCGATCGCGCCGAAAGACTCGCCTCTTCGGTCTCCGAAATCACGCGCATCGAGCAAAAAGGGAGAGAAAGGCGAAAAAGGACGCGCAGCAGGCCAGTCTACTCGACCTCGCTCCCAGGGCCGTCGCCAAACTCAAGTCCAAGGGCGACGACGTCACAAAGATCACGGTTTTTACCGCACGATCACCTCCATCCTCGGCCGCTACTTGGGCGTGGCCGAGCTTGAGGGTGTCAGACAAAGCGGCCCACGTCTTGAGGCCCTGCAGGACGCCATCGAGGCCAAACCTGACGCCCTCAGCGCGGTCCAGTCGGCCGCCACCCGCATCGGCACGCTCGGCCCGGAGGACAACGACGACGACGACGACGACGACGACGACAAAATAGGCCGGTTCTTATGAATCTAGTCTGGGGTTCTTATTAATCTCGTCAATTCTCAAAAAAAGTGTGTCAAAATCATTTTATTATTATAAAGAATTCGGGGCACCATCAGCAGCAGCAGCAGCAAGGAATTACCGCCGCCGACCGTCCTCCTTCCTCATGGGTATTATTTCCTAACGAGTTAGGTTACAACTGCACAGGCCACACAAGTTTTCCATGCGCAGGCAGTAGCTCGTCGTCGGGCGGGGCGACGGCGTTTCCTCGGCAGACGACGACGCGGTCGGCAGTCGTGTCGTGGTGGCGCTGGTCCTAAAACGAGAGACAGACACACGTATGGAAGAAAATCTCTCCGCGTAAAGAAGACAAAATGAACGTACGGCGCGTGAGACGGGACTGCAGTGGGCTCCGCACGCGATGGCATAGTAAATCTCGACGGCGACGACGGCTCGCTCTGAATAAGATGGTTTCGTAAAACGGCACGCACACGAACGGACGCTGGAGTTGTTGCCGTAGGAAGTGTTGTTGTGAGGGCGCCCGACGGCAGTTGACTAGGTGGGACGGCGGGGAGGTCAGTCGGATGCATTGGAAGCGACGTGGGACTCGGCGTGGGCGTCGCGGATGGAACCGGAGAGCTTTCTCTCGTCGGCCGCGGAATTAGCGTGGTGGGTCTCACCCCAGTCGGGCCCGTCGTCGTCGTCGTCGGGCCTGTCGTCGTCGGCGCGACGTAGGCGTCGACGTACAAAAACTGCACGCCGTTGAGGTAGACGACAACACTAGTCGCGCCTGTGCTCAGAGATTTGACGCCAACCATACTCGTGGTCGCGTAGAACAGCAGGCCCTTGAGGTTATCGACGCCGACGGCGAGAGGGGCCGAGCCATCGAGCTCCGTTTCGTCCAGGACGACGCGCGTCGTCGTCGTCGTCGTCACGTTCGCGGAGTTCATCGTTGCCGCGCCGATGTAAGTGTACGAGGTGTAGTAGAGTTGGTTGTTTTCAACGTCCGCCCAGATGCCGCGCGGCGCGTCGACGCGCAGAAACGACTCGATATTCGAGCCGTCCGCGTCGCACCGCTTGATCGCGTCCGTCCAAACGTCGGCGACATAGAGCTTCGCTTCGCGCGGGCTGCATGCAATGTCGTACGGCATTTTGATCGCCGTCGTGACGACGACGAAATTAGAACCGTCGAGGTTGATTCTGTACACGGCGCCGTCGAGGTCTGCCCAGTATAAAAATAACGCGGCGTCGTCGTCGACGACCCAAATATCCACACCCATCGGAACCCCCGACAAGTTGTGCTGGGCATACGAAAAAATCTCTGTTACAGGATCGCCGCCGCGGATCGAGACGTGCCAGATGCTTCCCGACGAGTCGCAGAAGTACAACTCTGTTTGGTCGTACGAGCAAACGCCGGTCGCGTCGCCGGTCGAATCGAGCAGCACGGTGGCGTGCAGATCATCGGAGTCGTCTTCGATGTACCACACGTAGGACGATACCTCCTCCGACTCGTAAAAATCCATCTTCACGGTCAAGAACAAGGTGTCGATCCCTACCGGGGACTCGCGCAGTCGTCGACTTTCGCAACAGGCACAAGCGTGGTTGTCCGAGAGGAGGGCACTGGACCAGACCTCGAGCCGCGTGCCGGCTGCGACCAACAATTGTCTCGTTATTAGCATGAAAACAATGGCCAAGGTTGCGACGAGTGCAAGACAGACGAGACGCATCGTATTTTTCTGTTTTTGAACCATCCGAGAGAGAACCTTCCTTACCCTCATCGCGCAACGCATGGCAGACGTCGAGGAGACGCTCAGGCGCATTCAGTCGCACCGCGGGGTCAAGGGCGTGCTTATTGTGAGCTCGGAAGGGGTTCCGATTCGCTCTGACCTCGAGTCCGAGGAAACGAACACCTATGCCGCCTTGCTCTCGCAACTCGCCATGAAGGCGAGCTCGGTCGTGCGGACCTTAGACGAGACCGACGAGCTCACCTTTTTTCGCATTCGCTCCAAGAAGCACGAGATAATGATCGCCCCCGACCCCGAGTACCTCCTCATCGTCATCCAGAGGCCGAACGACTAGGATTTTTTTTTTTGTATATTAATAAGCATCATCGAACTCGTGCTATACTTCGAGCAGCGGCGTAGACTTCTCGGGGGCGGTTCGCGCGAGTAGACGATGCGGCGGCGGATAGTGTTCTTCTGGGCCGCATTGGAAGCACGGCGCGCGTACAGGGGGCGCTGAGCCTCGCGCGTCCTCGAGGAAGCCATGTTCTTATTAGTTTCGACGAGCCGAATCGACCTCTCGAGCGACCCGTCTCCGACTTCAAACGCGCGTCTCTCAATCATCATATAAAAAAGAGGCAGATCGATGGCCGCCACCACCATGTCGTCGATATTTAGTTGTAGTGGAGCTCTCACGAGTAGACGCGGCTGCGCAAAAAAAAAGCTCCTCCAAGTAATGTTGGATCTTAGTTCGCACACGAACTGGCAAATGTCACCGCTGAATGAATGAACGTGCGCGATATACGAGGCTCAGTACGAGCACGACGACCGACGGGCACGTGCTGTACCAGTTCCCGCCGTCGTTCGAAGTGGCCAGACCCGCGCGCGCGAGCGATGCAGATCGCGTGGTGCTGTGTGAGCTGGAACTTCTACGGCGGCAGAGAGCCGCAGAATACTTTTTTTCTATCGAGCAACGCACCAGTACATCGAGTTCGCGCGGAATCAGAACGCGCGCGCAAGATGCGTACATTCAGCGTTGGGAGGCTTCATGCCCGCGTGCTCACACTCGCAATCCCCCCCCTCTTATTAGGAGTCGGCCTTTAATTAAATACCACAACAGGCTGGTTTTCCAAACACTATTATAGCCATAATCTCTCTGTCAATAGACGACGTTCTTCCCGAGTTCTTGGTGTCGGGGTATTATGCTTGGCTCACTCCGGCAAGAAGAGGGACTGTTCATAAAACACGAAAGCTACGGGCTTGCCCAAGCGGCTCGACCTGGTTTGAGGAGGAGGAGGAGGAGGAGGAGGAGGACACCGACTTCCCTGCGACCTTAGCCTCGCGACTTGCTACCGGTAATGGCGCAGGCGGCGGCTTCAGTTCGGGAAATTGTCGCTGCCGGAGGACGAACGGGACCTCGTCGTCGTTAGTGCTCAGGGAGGTCGATCAATAGGTCACTGCTTTCGAGGGATCGGAGACGGGCAGATGTCGCGGAGTCTCCCTCTCGCATGTCAAGGAGTGTTTACACTCCTTGAGCCCTGCAGCACAGAAGCGTGCAAGCTGCACAGTTGTCGCCGTCGCGTCCGCGGTGATTGCTGCTTACGAAAACGCATGGGCCCTCGCTGATGACATAAACTTTCGGCGATGATGTCCAGGCGTGCCTTTGGGACTCGGCCGCCAACCTAGGTTTGTGGTGTAGAGTCACCAATGGGTGGGCAGCATAGCTCCTTCGCGCTGTCGTGGAGTAGTACGGGGTGCTTAATGACATCGAGCGACACGCCTCCCCAGAAGGAGAAGCGGCCGTCGCCGGACCATCGGTAACCACCAGAGGTGCGTTCCATGACGTTCGATAGGACGGGCCACGGCGCGTCGAGCGCTACGATGACATGATCGATCTGGTACTCGGAGCAGGTTTTTTTTTTTGTCGGCAAAGTTTCCCACAACCGGTGTCGCCACTGCCGCTCATGTCAGGCACCATGTTGCTTCCAAGTGCCGCGCGTATGTGTTGATATGGAAATTATGAGACTATCTTCGTTCGCCGCGGCACAGCAACTTCGAGGCGGTAACATACGACTAATCTTGTCGGTTGTATGGAAAGAAAGACCAAACCTGAAGCTCCGCACCAAAGGGATGCTGTCCAAGCCGCACCCCTCCATCTGATCAGAGAGCCCGCCGGAGGTCTTGTGGTAGTGTGCTGATTTACATCGCACACTCTGAGAGAGAAAGCAAAGCAACGTAAATCCGTGTTTCCGCATTTACCATGGATGCGCCGAAGCGCATGGTGGAGGGTTGCACACACCTCTGCAATCCCGGTTCGAATGCTGCTTGTTCGCGCCGGGGTGACCGATATTGGCGGATACGAGACGACGTGATGCGGGCTCATGTGGGTGTCGCTGGAGCCATGATTCAGCGTTCGTGCGACACGAAAGTCGAACAATAATGCACCGCGATTTGTACACTGGGCGCTTACAAGCCAAAATAACGAAATCTTGGAGCCGCTTCTTCAATTTTGAAAATACGCCGCCAGTGTCTGGTGGATTTCGCCAGGCTTTTTTTCCCCTCGTCATGTATGAATTCAAAATTTCAACAGGATTTCGAATGATGCCGTCATAAGTGACATGTTCCAGACTAGGGTGTTGTTGAAAGTGGAGGTCTTCAGAGCTCCATATTTTCATGTAGAGTGACGTAATCCAAGGAGAGTTCACCAGGCTATTTTTTCCATACAGAATTATTGCATCCCACAGGATTTCGAATGATGTCGTCATAGTTTATTTTGGTTGAACTCTCTAGAGGGCAAGAAAAGAACAAACGAGTTTCCCGAGAGCATCTCGTCTCTCGCTTGCTTTGTCCTGCGTTGGACAACACGATCACAAGAGATGCGAAGCGCATATCACGCGTGCGAATGCCACCGCCCCTTGCTGCAACAACCAATTCAATCCGAAATTCTCGAACTGCCAACACTCAGGCACCACGGTGCCAGGATCGACGCAGCTTCCTCAAGTCTCCCCTTTCGACATTTTTTGTCGCCTGAGAGACGAGGCAACACTTGATATATTTCAGGCCACAGAGGACAAGTGGCTACAACTTCAATTTCCCAACCAAGGTCGCTTTTCTCTTGTAGAAGGGATGACACTGCTGCTCGCCGTCGTCGAATCGAAGATAGGGAGAAGAATCTCTGGCCAGGCAAGGTTCGTGGTGATCGTCGTAAAAAAGCGGCGGCCACTTGTGTGACGCACGGTCGCAAGAGCGTCGGCGGTGCGCGCTCCTGCATAACGCGTGGTAATCGAGCGTCACTCTCGCGATCGCGCCGCTCTTTTAGGAGGAGGCGCCGTCGCTGGTCCGCGAGCTCCTGAGGCGTCGGCACTCTTCCTTACGCAAACATAAGGCGCGCTTTGCCGAAATGTTGTTGTTGTTCTTTTTCCTGGATGTACCGCATTTTTAGTTCCTGGAGTGACGCATCGTAGCGCCACAGTTGCGAATCGTCAAAGGAGCAAGATAATCGACGAGAGGCGACGCCATAGCCCACTTTACACCTCGGTCAAAGACTCCCAAGAATATTCTTAGACTCTCTCCCACTGGCCGTCGACGGTCGTCGTCGTTGCAAAACACTACTCGGCGAGCGATATCGATATCATCATGAAGAAGCTATACCGGCACTGGCGAGATGTGCGCGAGAGCGGCCTCTGCAGTCCGCGGACGATATAGGGGGTGGTCAGTGGTCGCTGGTGATGATCGAAGTTGTGTGCGTGCCCCCCGCGACGACGAGGGTCGACGGCGTGCCGCGAGCCTCAAACCGACCACCTCGATGGCGGCGTCGTCGTCGTCGTCGTCGTCGTCGGGGGGATCGTTGGGCACGGCAATAGGGGCGTTGGGAGGGGCTGGCGGGTGGGTCGGCGCGACAAGCTCAATTCGTTGCGGGGAAGGAGGCGAAGGAGGGACGCGCCTCGCGTCGCGGAGTCGCTGGGCCTCGAGTTGAGCGATTTCTTCGACGCGTTGGAATGCGCGAGAGCTCTGCGACGGGCGATAGAAGACTGGCTTTGGAGAAGATACCGGTGGCGAGGGCGGCGTTGTGGCCAATTGCTCGGCGGTCGAGCCTCGTTGCACGGCGAGAACGTGCGCGGCGCCAGAACCCGCCGACAACGGGATTTGCGTAGAAGCCTGGTGCGCCTCCCAGTCGCCCACGTGACGTAGAATGGAGAGGTGGAAAAGTACGCGCGCGCGAATGAGCGACGAACTGCAGGCGGCAACAAAGTCGTCAGACGGGAGTCCGCGGAGCGCCCGTCGAGCGTATTCGAGGAGCGTTTTGCCGCTCGCTCGGTGTTCTGCCGGCAGCACGTCTGCGGGCGCTCGCAAGATCTCGAAGAGGTCGGAAACATCAGAGGCGAGCCAATGCGAGACGCTGCCTTTGTCGTGGATGTGGCGAAGGGCGGCCGCAGGACTTCGTATGCATTCGAGGAGCCGAGTTTGTGCGGCGCGCGCCCGTTTCGTCGAGACGTCGCGATTCGTGCTCAACCCAAAGTGTGCTGCCGCCGCCGTCAGGCTCTTCGCCGTGGCTGCGGCAGACGAGAGGTCGATCCAGGCCTCGTCCGAGTCATGGCGGCCTTCAGAGGGTTCGAGGAGGTTGAGAGCCTCGAGGATCATCCTCACCTCGTTTCGCGCGAGCGAGACCGAGCGACACGCGTCTCGCGACGCGAGCTTCCACGCCAACGTAAGCGCCTCGCGCTTATCGGCGCACTCGAGCCACGGGCTGCTCGAACATGTAGAATTCGTCGTTTTCGCCGCCGCCGCCGCCGCTTTAGTGGTGAGGCGCTTGGTCGTGGCTTTTTTATTGTTGTTGTTGACCTCGTTCGTTTTGGCATTAGGCGCGCGCGGTCGTTGATCGTCGTGGGTCGTCCGAAGAAGAGAAACAATAGCGTTTTCGCCCGTCTTCTGGGCCAACTGGAGCGCAGTGAGGTTGTCCTTGTTTGCGCCGTCCCTCGAGACGCCCCTCGCGATGAGAAAGCGCACGACGTTGAGCTGCCGACACATGACGGCGAAGTGGAGGGGCGTGTCGCGGTCGTGGTTCGAGACGTCGAGGAGGTCGGGCCTCGCGAGGCCCTCGGGAGAGGGATCCGCAATGAGCCGAAGCACGCGGACGTGTCCGCCCGGGACGCAGGCGTGCGAGACGCTCGATCCGCGGTTGTTTCGCGCGGAGACGTCGGCCCCCGCGCCCGAGACGTCGAGGTCATTCTTTTTTTTTCGAGGTGCTGCCAGCCAGCTCGCGACGGGTGCGTGTCCCCCAAAACACGCTCGGTGTAGGGGTGTCCAGCCGGCGAGGTTGGAGCGATTTGGATCGGCGCCGTTCTGCACGAGGACTCTCGCGGCGGCGAGGTGACCGTTGCCGCACGCGAGCGCGAGCGCTGTCGACCCGCGCGCGTCGGTCGCGTCGACTCCCGAATCGAGGAGCTCGACGGCACGCGGGGCTAATGAGGCGAGGTCCGAGGCAGCCCCACTCCTCGCAGCGTTCGTAAGATCTTCGAAGAGCTGGATCTTTTGGTTTCGAAGCGCTTCGGCTCGCAGAGCCTCCTCGGCTCGTAGCGCCTCCTCGGCTCGCAGAGCCTCCTCGGCTCGTAGCGCCTCCTCGGCTCGTTGCGCCTCCTCGGCTCGTTGTGCCTCCTCGGCTCGTTGTGCCTCCTCGGCTCGGAGTCTTCCGTTTTCGGCGAGCTCGCGAGCTCGGCGCCGCCGCGCTCCCGCCTGGATAACGCAGGCTGCCGCGGCTTCTTTCTGGATGCTCCTCGCGAGCTCGAGATTATGCCGAGCCTGCCAGCTTCGAGCGCACGCCTGGAGAGCCACGACTCCGCGGGTGTCCTCTTCGACAGGCTCGACGAGGGATCGGTCCTCCTCCTCCTCCTCCTCCTCCTCCTCGTCGTCGTCGACGGGGCGAAGAACGACGCGACGGTACCAAAGCTGAATCGTCTCGGCAGCCAGACCGCGCGCCAAGTCGCGTTCGCGGTCGAGGATAAGCTGCTTTCTGTCGCGCCGCAGCACCGAGAGTGGGAGGAGGGCCCGAATTCCCTCCCTCTCGCAGACGATTCTGCCGTTGGTCTCGAGAATCTCCAACCTCGTCTTAGGCCGATGGACGAGCGTCGCACGCTGTCCCGCAAAGTGCGAGATGAGGTCCTCCGAGGCGGCGGCGTCGTCGTAGGGCTCGAGGTGCTCGCGGAGGTGGGAGGGTCCGGAAATCTCGACGCGCGTCCCATCAACGCAGTCCTCCCACCGAAAAAACATCGTTAACTTACCGACCGTTGAACGATCGTCATCGCTAGAAGACTTAATAATCTGGCGATGTCGAAGCGGGTGGCGTCATCGACAGATGATGTGGCGTCCTCGAAGAAGGCAAAGATCCAAGACGACGACGACGACGACTCGGCGTACCTGGAAGAGCACAAGATCGTCGTCGAGGGCGGGGACGCGAGGCCAATTCGTGATTTTGGGGCCTTCAACGAGAAAGCCCGCCATCAGCTCGAAGCGGCATTCGCGGCGCCGACGCCGACCCAGGCCATCTCGTGGGCGCTCGCGTTGCGCGGGTCCGACGTGATCTCGATCGCCAAAACGGGTTCCGGAAAGACCCTCGGTTTTTTGCTCCCGGCGTTCCACAAGATGGAGCAAAAAACGGTGCGCGGCGCGTGCTCGCCCCAGGTCCTCGTGCTCGCCCCCACCCGCGAGCTCGCGACCCAAATCGGCGTCGAGGCTGCCAAGTTCGCGCCGGCTTTTGCGGTCCGCACCGCCACGGTGTTTGGGGGGGCACCGAAGTGGGAGCAAAATCATCAGCTCAAGATTCTGGGGGGGCGTGGCTGCGTCGTCGGCACTCCCGGCCGAGTCAACGATTTTCTCGACAGCAACAAGATACAGTTCTCGCTCCTCGAAACCCTTGTTCTGGACGAGGCGGACCGCATGCTTGACATGGGCTTCGAGCCCCAGATCAGGTCGATCGTCGCCAAGATCTCTCGCCCGACGCAGACGCTCCTCTACTCGGCCACCTGGGACAATAAGGTCCAGAAGGTGGCGGCGACCCTCCTCCGAAACCCCGTCAAGTTCGTGCTGGGGGATGCGGGGACCAAACTCGTCGCCAACAAGGACATCGCCCAGACCGTCGAGGTTCTGGACGAGTCGAAGAAGACGGCGCGCGCGGTCGAGTTTGTTGCCGCGCGCGAGGCCGCCAAGCTCATCGTCTTCGTTGCGACCAAGCGCGGGTGCGACGCTTTGTGTCGCGACCTCCGCCGCACCACCAAGTGCGACGCCCTCCACGGCGACAAGGACCAGCACGAGAGGAACCGCGTCATCGACAAGTTCCGGAAATCCAAGAAGGGCGTCCTCGTGGCGACCGACGTCGCCGCCCGCGGCCTCGACATCAACGACGTCACCCACGTCCTCTGCTACGACTTCCCCAAGGGCACCCACGGCGTCGAAGACTACATCCACCGCATCGGCCGCACCGGTCGGGCCGGCAACAAGGGCCGCTCTCACGTCTTTGTCACGCCTCAAGACTCCAACCTCCCGGCTCTCGTCCGGATCCTCCAGGACGCCGACCAGCCCGTCCCGGACGACCTCAAACAGCTCGCTTTTACCCGCCGCTCCGGCGGTCGTGGTCGCGGTTACTCTCGCGGCCGCGGCGGCTCGTCGTCTTACGGCTTTCGCGGCCGCGGTTCGTCCTCTTATTATGGCTCGCGCCCGACCGGGCGCTTCTCCTCGTCGTCGTCGTCCTCCTCCTCGGGCACTAAGATTCGCTTCTGATTGTTGCTGCTGCTCCTCTATAGGATGGATGGACATTTTCTTCTGTTTTGCCACCACACAAACAAACAAAAACTATGTTGTTCGTGAAGCAGCATCATCATCTTCGCGTTATTATTACGATACGAGACGTAAGCAGAATCACTACTCTAGCTCGACGAGGAGCTTGCCGATGCGCGTCTCGCAGATGCGGGCCACCTCGCCTTCTGTCGCCGACGATGCCGCTCTTGATGATGATGATGATGACGGGCGGGCGCCGCGGAAGAGCGCGGCGAGGGCGGTCGGGAAGGCATCGATGCCCTGGAGGCAGTGTTCGTGCATTGTGACGATGGACATGTAGTCGTAGTAGAGCATGGTCGCGACGGCCTCAGGAAAAGAGGAGGCGTGGTGAATGACGTTGTAGCCGTGCATGGAGGCGCCCCGTTCGGCAAGTTTGAGGTAGTTCGAGGGACCAACGACGCCGCCGCCGTGACCCTTGGCATCGCGGCCCGCGTTCAGGTTGCCGTTGTCGTACTGCGAGGCGGCGCCGCAGATGACGACGCGTGCTTTGGGGGCGAGGCGATCCAGGACGACATCCAACACTGGTCCTCCGACGAGATCGAAGAAGAAGCCAACGCCGTCCGGTGCCAATTCGTCGAGTCGTTCGCCGACATCTTCGTCGCGGTAATCGATCGCAACGTCGACGATACCCTTTTCGACCAGAGCGGCGCACCTACCAGCCCCGCCGGCGATTCCAATCACCCTCTTTGCTCCCGCTCGCTTGCACAGCTGCGCCGCGACGCTCCCGACGGCGCCGGCGGCCGCGGTGACCACGGCGATCTCCCCCCGAGGCGGCGCGCACACTTTGTAGACGCCAACGTATGCGGTGAGTCCGGTCGTTACGCCGCAGAGCCCGAGGGATAACTTTGGCGAGAGGGGAAGTTTTGTGAGCTCGGACTCCTTCGCCGTCGCGTACGTCTGCGCGCCGACCATTCCCAAGACTCTCGTGCCCGACGCGAGAGACGTGCCGCGCACGACGGTGCCGACGCCCAAAGCGGGCAACGTCGACCCGATCTCGATCTTCCCGTGGTAGGCATTTGAGTCGAGCATCGTACGAACGAAGGCGTCAACGGACAGCACCTCCACCTTCACGACCGCCGTGCCGGGCTCCAATACCTCTTTCACGCACTCGGTCTCCTTCGCGACGTCGCGCGCGGGGTCGAACGATTCCTCGGGTCGCTTCACCAGGATCCACCGCGAGTTCATCAAAGCCATTAATTCAAGGTCTTGACAACACACCGTCTTGTGGTGTTTGAAAAGAGGAAATCGCAATTAGGGCAAGGGCTGTAATAGATCCAACTATTCCATGATCCCTTACCCTGATCGCCGACCTCATGGTTGCGATGGAGGACGGTGCCTCATGAATCCTGAGCCTTGCGAGGGCATCCGCCCTCCCGGCGGAGGTTGGCACCTGTTCGCCTCCCGGGCGGGCCGGTTGGCAGCCGGAACGTTCGCAGTGGGACGGGGTATGGCCGGGGGGCGAAGACGGAAGGTTATCGACGAGTTGGTTGTCAGTCACATCGCGGTCTCCTCGTCGCATGGCGACAAGCTTGATGGTGGTCACTCTCCGCCGATCGACCTTTCGGCGCTCCTCGTCTACAGGCCCGTGATTCCGGACTGGCTCCTGTCGGTCCGGCCTGGCTCCCATGCTCGGGAGCGGTCTGAAGTAAGTTAGTTAGTTACTTAGTTTGATCCAACAAAAACCAAGCTTACCCTTTTTTGGGGGGGGGGGGTATCAAACCAGGTTAGATCGCCTCGGCCGGAAGACGGTTTCGGTAGTCGAGAAACTAAATGCACGATCGGAAAGTGAATTTCTGACGTGTTGGGATGATGGCAGATAGGGTAAGTAAGAATTGTGGTCCCGACGATGGCCCCTGACAGCAGTATGAGGGGCAGTTGGTGGAGGAGGCGAGCCAAGAGCTAGCGCTTCCTACGGGTCTTGGGACCTTGCGGACGTGCGCCAGCGGCCCGAGTAATACAATTTCCTTTCGTCGCCTATTACTTACGAATTGCTGGCTCCCCTATTTGCCATCCCTATCTGGGACCAGATTGATTGCTCCTGGCACGAAATCCGCGACTGCCTCTTGCTACGCAAAAAGATGTCGAGTTCGCTACGAATCTGGCACCGTACTACTTCACAGTCAACTGCGGTCATCGCGAGGGCCCCGGACTTCGCTCGCTTCGATTTGGAGCAGGCCACTACTTTAGTCGATCATTTATTTTTTTCCTCGGCGACCGGACTTTGCAACGCCCTTGTCACCAGCCAAGGCGCGTCGATGTTTCAGAAGGCGCACGCGCCGACGTCACGCGTCGGCGGTGCGGCGATGGCGGTCCGACAACCAGCTTCGTTCGACTTGGGCACGTGTTCGTCTGTCGTCGGGGCGCGAGTTGAGGTGATTCACTTCTGCGACAGAATCTGTCAGTCATCTGGTCAGACGCGCCGCCGGAAAGCTTCTCTGGTTTCGTCGAGAAAGTCTGCCGAGCTGTGCAGTGGCTGTGGTCGCCGCGTATTCAAAGTTGTGGAACTCCTCGCGCTGCGACTCGATGTCCCAGATGGCGACCACCACCGCAACCCGCATCGAAAATCGCCGCCGCAAAATTTTGTGGCTGGGGCGTTTGAAGTACCAACACTAAAAGTATTCACAAAGCACAGGCAGGGTTGTTGGTCTTCCTAACTACTAATCGACAGATGTTTGTCTGTCTGTTTGTCTGTTTGTCTGTTTGTCTGTTTGTCCATCGATTTAGGGTAAGGATCAGGTAGGCGCGAGAGTAAGGATCAGGTAGGCGCGAGAGCCAGACAGTGATCCTCCAAGCCGTCTACGGCGACCTCGCAGACTATTTCCACGACCCGCGGCGGCTCTTTCAGCGCGCCATTCTCACGCCCCGTCGAAACGATGTTGTCGATGCTGACAACGCGCGCATGACCGCGGCCTTTTTTTCCCGGAGACGAGGCGTCGGAGTTCTTTTCGGCCGACTAGGTTGGGTCGGAAGCCGACGCCTCGCTCTTTACAGTCGAGTTTTCAACTCCCTGACAACCAACGGGATGCTGACTTTGATCGCGAGCTCAAAGTCTTCGCAACCTCGACCCGTCGCACGGCCACTGCAACGGTACCAGATACATGATCGATCGTGTCGTTGTCACCGAGGCTCCTCCAACCTGTATCCCTTAAGGCCCGCCGACGCCAAACGATCAACAAGAGCCAGGGCCAGACGCCCTGCGAGGTCGGCGTCCTCTTGCCCAAGCCCGTCTTCTGCCACGTCCAGCCAGCTCTACGTGGCTCTCTGTCGATCGGCAACCCGAGGATACCCTCTTCTGGGTCGACGACTCCACCCTACCCCACACCTGCTGCGCAATACCGATAAGCCCCCTCCCGGCGTCTACACGCGCACTATAGGTTAACTTACTGGGACCAGGTGAACTTACTGGAACCAGGTGAACTTACTGAGGTTTGGGTTTACGCCAAATTTACTGGGGTTAGAGATTGGGACTAGGTGAACTTACTGGCCTGCACTTGTGTTTGTCTGTTTGTCTGTTTGTTTGTCTGTTTGTCTGTCCCTCGATTTAGGGTAAGGATCAGGTAGGCGCGAGAGTAAGGATCAGGTAGGCGCGAGAGAGCCAGACAGTGATCCTCCAAGCCGTCTACGGCGACCTCGCAGACTATTTCCACGACCCGCGGCGGCTCTTTCAGCGCGCCATTCTCACGCCCCGTCGAAACGATGTTGTCGATGCTGACAACGCGCGCATGACCGCGGCCTTTTTTTCCCGGAGACGAGGCGTCGGAGTTCTTTTCGGCTGACTAGGCTGGGTCGGAAGACGACGCCTCGCTCTTTACAGTAGAGTTTTCAACTCCCTGACAACCAACGGCATGCTGACTTTGATCGCGAGCTTAATGTCTTCGCAACCTCGACCCGTCGCACGGCCACTGCAACGGTACCAGATACATGATCGATCGTGTCGTTGTCACCGAGGCTCCTCCAACCTGTATCCCTTAAGGCCCGCCTACGCCAAACGATCAACAAGAGCCAGGGCCAGACGCCCCGCGAGGTCGGCGTCCTCTTGGCGAAGCCCGTCTTCTGCCACGTCCAGCTCTACGTGGCTCTCTGTCGATCGGCAACCCCGAGGATATCCTCTTCTGAGTCGACGACTCCACCCTACCCCACACGTGCTGCGCAATACCGATAAGCCCCCTCCCGGCGTCTACACGCGCACTGTAGGTGAACTTACTGGGACCAGGTGAACTTACTGGGGTTTGAGATTGGGACTAGGTGAACTTAGTGACCAGGTGAACTTACTGGGACCAAGTGAACTTACTGGGGTTTTTAGAGTGGACGCAAAGGCTAGCGGCGTGTACGGATCAAAGCAGCTTAGATTGGCGGAGGTGAGAGCGACGAGCTCGAAGGAGAGTGGGGTGAGCGGGTGTGAGCACGAGTGGGCTTACACCAAACTTACTGGGGTTAGAGATTGGGACTAGGTGAACTTACTGGCCTGCACTTGTCCTAACTACTAATCGACAGATGTTTGTCTGTTTGTCTGTTTGTCTGTTTGTCTGTCCCTCGATTTAGGGTAAGGATCAGGTAGGCGCGAGAGTAAGGATCAGGTAGGCGCGAGAGCCAGACAGTGATCCTCCAAGCCGTCTACGGCGACCTCGCAGACTATTTCCACGACCCGCGGCGGCTCTTTCAGCGCGCCATTCTCACGCCCCGTCGAAACGATGTTGTCGATGCTGACAACGCGCGCATGACCGCGGCCTTTTTTTCCCGGAGACGAGGCGTCGGAGTTCTTTTCGGCCGACTAGGTTGGGTCGGAAGCCGACGCCTCGCTCTTTACAGTCGAGTTTTGAACTCCCTGACAACCAACGGCATGCTGACTTTGATCGCGAGCTTAAAGTCTTCGCAACCTCGACCCGTCGCACGGCCACTGCAACGGTACCAGATACATGATCGATCGTGTCGTTGTCACCGAGGCTCCTCCAACCTGTATCCCTTAAGGCCCGCCGACGCCAAACGATCACCAAGAGCCAGGGCCAGACGCCCCGCGAGGTCGGCGTCCTCTTGGCGAAGCCCGTCTTCTGCCACGTCCAGCTCTACGTGGCTCTCTGTCGATCGGCAACCCCGAGGATATCCTCTTCTGGGTCGACGACTCCACCCTACCCCACACGTGCTGCGCAATACCGATAAGCCCCCTCCCGGCGTCTACACGCGCACTATAGGTGAACTTACTGGGACCAGGTGAACTTACTGGAACCAGGTGAACTTACTGGGGTTAGAGATTGGGACTAGGTGAAACTTGACCAGGGTGAACTTACTGAGACCAAGTGTGAACTTACTGGGGCTTTTAGAGTAAACTAAAAGGTTAGCGGCGTGTGCGGATCAAAGCAGCTTAGATTGGCGGGGGTGAGAGCGACGAGCTCAAAGGAGAGAGGGTTTGAGTTTACGCCGAACTTGCTGGGGTTAGAGATTGGGTTTACGCCGAATTTGCTGGGATTAGAGATTGGGACTAGGTGAACTTAACAGAAACAGGTGAACTTGCTGGGGTTAGAGATTGGGACTAGGTGAACTTACTGGCCTGCACTTGTAACTACTAATCGACAGATGTTTGTCTGTCTGTCTGTTTGTCCCTCGATTTAGGGTAAGGATCAGATTGGCGCGAGAGTAAGGATCAGGTAGGCGCGAGAGCCAGACAGTGATCCTCCAAGCCGTCTACGGCGACCTCGCAGACTATTTCCACGACCCGCGGCGGCTCTTTCAGCGCGCCATTCTCACGCCCCGTCGAAACGATGTTGTCGATGCTGACAACGCGCGCATGACCGCGGCCTTTTTTTCCCGAAGACGATGCTGACAACGCGCGCATGACCGCGGCCTTTTTTTCCCGGAGACGAGGCGTCGGAGTTCTTTTCGGCCGACTAGGTTGGGTCGGAAGCCGACGCCTCGCTCTTTACAGTCGAGTTTTGAACTCCCTGACAACCAACGGCATGCTGACTTTGATCGCGAGCTTAAAGTCTTCGCAACCTCGACCCGTCGCACGGCCACTGCAACGGTACCAGATACATGATCGATCGTGTCGTTGTCACCGAGGCTCCTCCAACCTGTATCCCGTAAGGCCCGCCGACGCCAAACGATCACCAAGAGCCAGGGCCAGACGCCCCGCGAGGTCGGCGTCCTCTTGCCCACAAGCCCGTCTTCTGTCACGTCCAGCTCTACGTGCCTCTCTGTCGATCGGCAACCCCGAGAATATGCTCTTCTGAGTCGACGACTCCACCCTGCCACACGTGCTCCGCAATACCGATAAGCCCCCTCCCGGCGTCTACACGCGCACTGTAGGTGAACTTACTGGGACCAGGTGAACTTACTGGGGTTTGAGATTGGGACTAGGTGAACTTAGTGACCAGGTGAACTTACTGGGACCAGGTGAACATACTGGGGTTTTAGAGCAAAGGGTTTTTAGAGTAAACTCACTCAAAGGTAGGCGGCGCGTGCGGATCGAAGCAGCTTAGATTGGCGGAGGCGAAAGCGACGAGCTCGAAGGAGTGGGTGTGAGCACGAGTGGGTTTACGCCGAACTTACTGGGGTTAGAGATTTGGACTAGGTGAACTTACTGACCAGGTGAACTTATTCAATAAATTTTCAAGAAACTAACTGGGACCAGGTGAACTTACTGGGGTTAGAGATTGGGACTAGGTGAACTTACTGGCCTGCACTTGTACTCTAATAAAAGGCTCCACCACAAATTGCCGGACTATGGCAAAAAATACTCGCCCATTTTTTTGCAGCTTGCAAAAATTTTCTGCTGACAGCTCACCCACAGGGTGCACTACTTACTGTACACTCTCAAAAGACCTGTTTCATATCAGTGTGCGAATGATGAATAGTTATTATCTTGTCGCCTGGCACACACATTCACAATAGCGATACGGCGTGGACTTCGGAGGAGGGAGGATCTCGGGGAGCCATGTGAGGACGCAGCCCTGGCTAGAAGAAGCAGATAGTATTGGAGGAAGAACTCTTCGGAGACCGGCGCCACGCATCCTTCTGGTAGCACGGGAGACAGCCGTCGTAGACGTACGCATCCTCGAAGACGTAGGGGGCCGGGAAATCGATGTCCTCGCCACCGCGGAGGCGGACGGCCGGAACGATCGCGGAGATGTAGAAGGCGCCCGAACAAAAGTCAGAGAGCTTGGCCCTCTTGCGCCAGGGAACGGCCGAGGCGAGGGTCTTGATGTTAATGTCGCGGCCTCTCGGCAGGCCGCAGGCCTCGGCGAGGACTTTGGTGACGTCGCAGATGCGCTCGTTGCCGCTGAATGTCTCGCTCCAGTCACGGCCCCAAAAGCTAATCTCTTCGTCGCCCTGGGCACCGAAGATGGGACTCACGATGATGACGAGGGATTCGGCAGGGGCCTCGTGGGGCGTCGGCACCTCGGTCGGGAAGAGGTACGAGGTGACGACATCCATGGCGCTGCGTGAAGAAGAAGAGTTGTTTTAAGGTGCGACGACCGTTACGACGTGGCGCGATTTATTAGCTGAGTCATAGGGACAAATCTGTCGATTAGTAGTTAAAGACGATCCCTCCCTGGTTTTGCTCCTTCCAGGAAGATGCTTGGGGTGATTGCGGCGAGGGGCGATGGATCGTACATCGGTGGAGCTCCCGGGTGGCTCGGCGATGAACCCCAGGTCGTCCCTCGCTGCGGTGCGTGCGAAGGGCCCCTCAAGTTCGTCGCGCAGGTGCTCGCTCCCGTGCGAGACCTCGAGCGCGCGCTGCACATCTACGTCTGCGAGGCCCACGCAGCGTCGGACAACGGCTGGCGCGTTCTCCGCACCCAGCGACCTAAGCCGCCCCCCAAGGCTGCTGCTGCCGCCTGGGCAAGCGCCGACGCCTGGGAGGATGACGAAGAGGACGAGGACGACGACGCGACGGTCGAGGAGCGGTCCGCTCCGGTCGCGTCTTCCGGGTTTGGCTTCCGGAGGTCAGAGATAGCGTGGGTCGCCGACGAGACGCGAGACGGAGACTCGGAATCAGAGCCGGAGACGGACGAGGCGATGGTGTCGAGGGCGCGGGCCTACCTCGCTGCCGACGAAGAGCTCGCGGCGTCGAGCAGGCGTGTTCTCGTCGACGCGATAGAGCGCAGACGGCCCGCGGTCATCCTCGACGCGAGCGACGAGGCCTACGAGCGCCCCCCCGACGCGGTGAGCGCCAGCGTCGCGCTCGCGACGCGAGTGGGTCGGTGCCCGCGACAGGTTTTCAGGTATGCTTACGGCGAGAGACCGCTCGCTGTCGATCCGTCAAGGACCCCCATCCCCGCGTGCTCCTGCGGTACACCGCGACGATTCGAGGTCGAGGTGCTCCCGACCCTCATCTACGCCCTCGGCTCCTCACGTATGGAGGACTTTGCGAGCCTCGCGATCTATTCTTGCGACCTGTCGTGCGACAGATCTGAGGAGGAGATCGGGCGGGTGCAAGTTATTAACTAGGAACCGAGGCGAGGCCCGCGCGCGCGGCCGCCTTGCGGACGACTTCCTGGGAATCGGCGATGTTTTCGGCCCCCGTGTCGAGGGCGCGGAGGCGGTTGTATTCGGCGACGTTCGAGAGCACGGCCGCGTAGTCGCGGCTGCGGCGGGCCGCCTCGGGGCCTTCCCCACGTCGGTACTCAGCCAGGACGAAGCGCCAGGCCGCCGAGTCGCGGCCGTGGGTCGGGAGGCGTCGAAGGTGCCTCAGAATTGTTCTCAGGTCGGCAGCGAAGGCCATATTATAATCGTTAGGTTCTCGACTTCTTAAACATGTCTAGGGTTTTAAAGGTCGCAAATTAATAAGCTTTGCCTAGAGGGCGGCGGAAACTTGGGTTCAGAAGGGAACCTGTGGTGAGTGATAATATGGTTGTAAGAAACAAAAGATGCTCCGTCGTGGTCCTCTGTCGCCTTAGAGAAGGCAACGACGGCGACGAAGTAGACAACGAGAATGCAAGTTTTTGGATGCTTATCGAGGAGTGCGCATGCACGGCCGCGATGGGTGGCGGTGCTGAGCGTGCGGAAGAGGTAAGTCGCGGTTAGTCCTTGCGCGGTGTATGCATCGGTGAGCCATCCTGCGCCAATCATGATCAACTACGCGACGAGCAACGAGAATAAGTCAAGATCGAGGACGACGGTGCTACATTCGCCGAAGTTGCCAACAACAAGGCCTTGACATTCGCCGTGGCCTTGAAGGCGCAGTTAGATAGGCTCAGGGGTGCTATTGGGGCGCAACGAGGGACCACAGCGCGGAGTCCGTTGTGTTGGTAGGAGGCCGCCGGGGTAGTTGCTCGGAGACAAGTTGAGGATCTCGAGATCCGAAATTCGGCGTTCATTGCAAGTGGGGTGCGCGTAGAGAAAATCGGGGAGCTTTGAGCGTCTCCAACCAACTGTGGATGTAACTGCGATGGCCAAGCAACTCTGATTAGCGAGGCGGTGGGCGAAAGTCCTCCCGAAGAAAAGACGGCTCGAGGTCATACGGGATGCGCGCCTCCGAGAAGAAGAGGACGGCTTTTGTGTATAGAACCGGCTCGTGCCGTTGATAAACGCCGCGATTGTGACGAGCTTTGAGGCTGACAAGGGCGGATTTGCGCATCAGGATACGTCCATAGGGGCTGATCGCGTTAGGCGGCGGATGGTCGTTGACCTGTACACCAGCGAAATCGGCGATAGTTTTTTTGTTTGTTTGTTTGTTTAAGAGCCCCTAAGTAGATGCAAATGGCGCCCGTCCACTCCTCCTGAGTCCCAAGGCAAGGGATTGGGTTGGGGATGCAGGAAATTCGGTTTGTGCTGCAGAGGTCCCAGGCTAAGAAGGCGGCGCGACGAGGATGCGAGGGTGGGATCTGTTGGAAGGGGGAGTACAAGTGCGCTTAGATGGAATGACTCGATTTGGGCAGTGATGGCGTGCTAAAGGTCGTCCCGGCCGCCGCGACAGCGGGGACTGCGAGGGGCAAAGTGGTGACTTGGATAGGAGGCTGGGCAGGTCGTTGGGTGGCAGAAGTGAGGCTTGTGGCAACGTGGTGCCAGGAGGAGCGAAGCTCAGCTCCAAAGCGAGAGCCGCCGTTAAAAAGGGTCGTAGAATGTCGTCGGCTATCATTGTTCTTAATCATAGCTCCGAGGCCAAGAGATGCGGTGAGGTTGGGGGGAAGACGGCGCCATTGCGAGCTTGTTGTGGGATAATGGAAGGGGCAGCAAAAGCAGAGGGCTCGAAGACAGGCAGCATGCCTAAGGTCTTCACGCGAGCTAGGACCCGCCACCCCGTGTATGCCTTTGAGCGGCGGAGGCGAGAGAGGAGGAGTAGGCCAGAGGAAAGTGGAAGCCGAAAGCCGTGTGTGCAAGTAAGGTCGAGCATTAGACTGTTAAAGAAAAGTACAGGCGGCGATTTGGGTGTCGGACGGATAAGCATGTCAAAGGAGGCGAAAAAACAGGCTGGGTTTGGAAGCGCACGCTTGATCAAATACATGCAGTGCTTGTGGGTCATGTTGTTCGTGCTGCGGAGGAGTTGACTGTCGAGACATGGTGTTCTGCGTAAGGTGTCTTCTCGGGTGTCAAGCCGGGAACATACCACCGTCTGGTTAGACACCATTCATAGAGTAGTGATGAGAGCAAGGGTGGGTGATGTTGGCGCCAAGGCCGAAGGCATTGCTTGCACTCGAGGACGCAGAGGGTGGTTTCACCGACGGGGGTGGTTGCGGCTGAGTAGGTTTGGAATTCGCGGAAGACGGCACTGATGGGCCGAAGATTGTTTCCCCGTCGTCAGCGAAGAAGAAGGCAGCACCAATATGGGCCAGTCTGTCTGTCTATCCAGAGGATGGAATTGGAGGACCTCGGGGTGCGTCGCGAGGCTATTTTCGCGGCGGTAGAGGCCGGCGCTCCCAGTCGACCTCCTTCCGAAGATATCAGAACGGTGCGCAAAGTTGTTGAATGCCGGACTTGTTGCGGAAGCAGATCTCGGGTGAAAGAGAATGATGGTGACAGTGTCCAAACGTGCCAAGTCGGGCCCCGGGACCAGAAATCCGAGATGATGATGGCGGCTCTCTTGATCTAGTCATAGGCGCGTTGGTCTTATTGAGTTGGATCACACACAACTAAGTCTTGTTGACCGCCACCACATTGGCCTTTGCGCGTTCTTCTTCTTCTTCTTCTTCTTCTAATTCTTCTTCGTCTTCAATGAGCTCACCAAGGCCGAAGAAAAGCTGAGTTGCGCCGTTTCGTAAAGCGACGGCCAGTTGGTTTGCATTGTAGAGGACGTCGGCAGGGGCATTGCCGTACGTCCCTCTTATGAAGTACGAGGTATACTGGTGTGGGAAGTATTCCGTGCTGGAAGCGCCTGAAGGTGACGAGAGACTCCAAGAAAGGCACGCGGCAGAGGACCAAGCCTCTTGCCCACTTTATTATGGGTGCGCATCCGGGGGACAAGCTGGGCCGTCTGTTGCTCAAGAAGAAACACGAATTTCGTTGGGGCGGCCCGGATCAAACACAGCGACGACCTCGGACCCAAGACCGACTAGAGAAACGCCCGAGAGCACCATCCCTTCACATCGGTATTTGGGCAAGACGGTAATAATGATGAACCTTACGAGAGCTATAGCTAGCACGGCCGAAAAAAAAAAAGGCGTTGACATAGATTTTCAAGTACGCATAGGGTTAAGCGAATTTTGAAGGCTGCTGCGGCATGCCACAGCGTGTCGTGGAAGCGCTCTACTCGCACCGAGCGCGGCACCCTGGCAAGCTGTCGTTCGAGAAGGGCGACCTGATCGCGATCGTTGACGACAAGTCTGACTTGACGTGGTGGACGGGGGAATGCAACGGACACGTCGGGGTGTTCGCGCGGTACTTTGTCGAGGAACCCCGACATTTTGGGATCGCGCTGTTCGACTGCGTGGCCGACGAGGAGGACGAGTTGGAGTTTCGCAAGGGGGACCGCATCGTGATCCTCGACACCCACTCGGACCACGACGACTGGTGGACGGGCGAGGTGGATGGAACCGTCGGCACGTTTCCTTCGAACTACGCGAGGGTCGTAGACGATTCGGAGCTGCCGGAGGGGTGGGAGCAGTGCCACGACGAGGCGTCGGGCCACGCGTACTACCACCACAAGGCGTCGGGGGTGTCGCAGTGGCACCCGCCGCATGCGGCCAAGGAGGAGGAGGACCTCCTGATCGTCGAGGAGGAGGAGGTGGTGATGCATCACGAGCTGGAGAACCGAGCGTCTCACGAGGCGAAGCGCACATCTGTCGTGCGGCTTGGTGGTGGGAAAAAGCGACGGGACCCCGTGCAGTCGTTCGACGAGGACGAGGACCTCAAGGCCGAGGTGGAAGCGTTGCGCTTATCGCTCCGGGAACGCGAGGCCGAAGAGCGCGATCGACGCGTCGACCTCGACGCGGAAATGGCTTCTTACAAGAAGGAAATCGAGCAGTTCGTGCGGTCAAAGTACCGCGCCGAGATCGACGAGCTCCTCAAGTCACAGGCCGAAGTCGACAAGTTGAGAGACGCCCTGGAGAATCGAACGAGCGACGAAGATAGACGATTCGAGGAGGCGATTTTCGAGGCTCGGGCCGACGAGCTTCGGACCCATCGCCGCGAAATCGAGGCCCTGCGCCGCGCCCTGGACAAGAGGGCTGTCGAGGGCGACACGCTGCGCCGCGACCTCGATCTGACCCTCGGAAAGTTCCGCGACGAGCTCGAGGCGGTGAAGCGCCTAATCGATTCGGAGGTCGACGCTCCGGCGGCTGACGAGGAGGACGACGAGATCGCGCGCTACAAGAAGGAGGTCGAAACCTTGAAGCGCGAGCTCCAAGAGTCGAGAAAGTCTCAAAATTACCAGATCGACCATCTCAGGCGACAGCTCCACGAGCAAAATCGCGCGTGGCCCGCGGGCAGCTTTGACTTTGACGACGACGACGACGACGGGTGGCAACGTCGGATGGGCGCGCAGTGCGCGCAGTGGCGGGTGATCGCGCGGGACGAGTACGACGAACTGTGGCGGGGTGGCGTCGTATTTTCATCATCGGAAATCCCCGAGAAGACGACTCCCTACAAGTCGGCGTCGTTTCGCCGCAAACGAGCCGCCGTCGAGGCGTTGAGGACGAAAAAGAAGACTATCCCCGAGCCACCCAAGCCCGACGCTCTCAGGACGATCGCCGCGAGAAAGCAGTATCGCGTCGTCGCGCGCATGCACGACAAGCTCTTGTGTCTCGCCTGGGACGCGTGGCTCCTCCGCGTCGCCGTCTTGAGGTACGCCCAGGACGTACTCTTGCTGCCGATTCGCGCGCGAAACGTCCCCGACGACGAAACGGCCGAGCTTGCGACAACCTGGGTTCTCAACCTCTCGAAATCAGCATTTTTAGACCGGATTAATCACCTGCGCGCCGTTCTCGCTTGCGCGACGCCCGTCGTCGGCGCGGCGCGCTACTTCTGCGTCGACCCGCCCCCGCACCCGAGAGTTGTCGTGACCACCCGCGACCATCGCGTCCAGTACCATCCACTCCCCAGCAGCTGCGTCCTCGCCGACGCCCTCAACGTCCCGGCCCAAACCCTCGCCAAACTCCTCGCCAAGGACAACTCCCTCCCCGAGGGAATCCCGGGAGTCGACGTCGTCTCCGAGATCGACCCCCTCGACAACCCCGAGCTCTGTTCGGGGGGGGGTCTTGCCGTCGACCATCGCGCGACATGGTGGCGCGTCCGCCCCGCTGCTGTCGTAGAAGAAGAAGAAGAAGAAGAAGAGAGCAGCCTCATCACATCCTGCAACGTCTGCACCCAACTCGCCGTGCTTTTGGACCTCGACGAATCCTGTACCGTCCAGTGCGGCATCGTCACCGTCAAGTGCCTCGACGACGGGAACACCCACAACGTCCACGTCGCCTCGACGGGCGGCCTCGTCGACACCACCACTCGACCGCCGCCGTGATATTTGTTGTTTTATCACGTTGCTGCTGCTGCTGCTGCTTCTTCTTCTTCTTCGGATGATGATGATGATGATGATGATGACTTTTTTTTCTGGTGGTGGTGGTCACTTTTTTCGTAGAGTTGGAGGAGAAGACTCGTGTTGTTCCCCCTATCCTGTCGCGCCAGCACTGACAAAACGACCTTGATATACACAAAAACACCATCCACGGTGAAGAGGGGCCGGAGCCACTGGAGATTTTCGAGACGACGGGGAACATCGTCCTCGAGGGCCGCGAGGTCTCTCGGTAACCTCGGGATTGATCCGACAACAAGGCCAAGATCCGAGTTCCAGTCGAGTCCCAAATCAACGTAGGGCAAAATGCGGAGGGTCGGCGGTTTCAGCGAGGGGTCCACAAGAACGGGCAGCGAGCCCGCTTGCAAAGTCTCGTACAGCATGTAAGCCGCGGGAAAGGTCCCGGGAGCGGACAAGACCCACGTATGATTCTGGAGACCCGCCGTAAACTGCTCGAAGGGCATCGCCCTCTTCCCGCGTTCGTATTGCTCGGCCTCTTTGAAGTGGAACCCCATGTGGCAGGGGTTGACGCCTCGCATGTCGTACTCGGTCGAGTTTGACAGCAAGGCGTGCAGCTTGGTCCTGACGGAGTGGGTACACGTGCCCGCGAAGAACGCGGCTCGCGTCTTGTTTGACGACGACCTTGCGATCTCGTGCAGAGAACTGTGTAGTAACGGAATGCCCACGCGCCGCGGGTCAAGCCCGTCCGGACCTCTGTTGACGTAGTACCGCAGATTCTCTAATCTCGAATCAAAAATAACGGAGAGTGACTTTTCTCTCTCGAGTGACTTCCCGCACATGTTGAACTGCCAGATGCTCGCCTGGCCATACGTCACAAAATGACGGTACTTGTTCCACTCGAACCCCTCGAACATCGAGTTAAGTTCATCGACCTTGTCGCACTCCCGACGCTTGATCCACGACTCGACGATCGCGTGCCACGGAAGCGGAACGTAAACGAATCCCCCAACGTACGGCAGTTCGTCGCGCCACAACTCGTACAACTCGAGGCTCGACGTCGTTTCTTGCGACATGGTCCACCACGGCTCGCATTCCTCGAGCACGCGGACTTGATAGGCGCGCCACTCACTGGCGTTCGCTCTCTCGTCTTTCCAGATTTGTGATGCGAGCCACTCGACAACCGCCGTGCGATGCGAGGCAGGGAGCTGCGGCATGAGCCCGAGGTCGGCGAGGACCAAATCGCTGGCGCGAGCCCCATCAAGCGATACGGCGCAAACTACCACCACCACTAACAACAACAGAGGGCGCATCTTTTCCTTCTTGAGGCAAAAAACTAATAATTATTGATTCAACACGAGCTAAGCGGGTTCACATATTACACCCCCACAATCAAGGATTGTGCCCCATTTCCTTCTCCATTTCAGTGGGTTCTTTTTCCTAACTACTAATCGACAGATGTTTGTCTGTCTGTCTGTCTGTTTGTCTGTTTGTTTGTCCCTCGATTTAGGGTAAGGATCAGGTAGGCGCGAGAGTAATGATCAGGTAGGCGCGAGAGCCAGACAGTGATCCTCCAAGCCGTCTACGGCGACCTCGCAGACTATTTCCACGACCCGCGGCGGCTCTTTCCACGCGCCATTCTCACGCCCCGTCGAAACGATGTCGTCGATGCTAACAACGCGCGCATGACCGCGGCCTTTTTTTCCCGGAGACGAGGCGTCGGAGTTCTTTTCGGCTGACTAGGCTGGGTCGGAAGACGACGCCTCGCTCTTTACAGTAGAGTTTTCAACTCCCTGACAACCAACGGCATGCTTACTTTGATCGCGAGCTTAATGTCTTCGCAACCTCGACCCGTCGCACGGCCACTGCAACGGTACCAGATACATGATCGATCGTGTCGTTGTCACCGAGGCTCCTCCAGATACATGATCGATCGTGTCGTTGTCACCGAGGCTCCTCCAACCTGTATCGCTTAAGGCCCGCCTACGCCAAACGATCAACAAGAGCCAGGGCCAGACGTCCCGCAAGGTCGGCGTCCTCTTGGCGAAGCCCGTCTTCTGCCACGTCCAGCTCGACGTGGCTCTCTGTCGATCGGCAACCCCGAGGATATCCTCTTCTGGGTCGACGACTCCGCCCTACCCCACACGTGCTGCGCAATGCCGATAAGCCCCCTCCCGGCGTCTACACGCGCACTATAGGTGAACTTACTGGGACCACGTGAACTTACTGGGGTTAAAGATTGGGACTAGGTGGGCTGAGTGACCAGGTGAAACTGGGACCAGGTGAACATACTGGGGTTTTCAGAGTAAAGGGTTTTTAGAGTAAACTCAAAGGTTGGCGGCGCGTGCGGACCAAAGCAGCTTAGATTGGCGGAGGCGAGAGCGACGAGCTCAAAGGAGTTGGTTAGAGCTAGGTGAACTTACTGACCAGGTGACCTTATATGAAACTTACTGGGATTAGGTGAACTTACTGGGGTTAGAGATAGGTGAACTTACTTGCCTGCACTTGTCCTTCCATAAGGGAAAAGTCAAGTTTCCAACCACCATATAAGTTTGGTCACCGTAAACCTTCAACAAGTTTAGTCACTTCTTAAGTTTGGTCAACCCGTCTCTTGGTTGACTAAACTTGTACTCTTAGAGAGCAAACATACGGTTCGCTGACAAAACAAGGCCCGCCGTGATCAAGCTTTCAGCGGTTCTTCATGTCGCGCTGCGACTCCGGATCGTCCTTCGACTTCAAAACGAACTCGGTATCGATGCGGGTTTCGTCGCTCAAGTCGCGTGGTGGTAACACGCCGACGTCGGTTGACCACGACGCCGAGAAAGAAAACAAGAAGTAAGTCGCGTGCCCAGACGAAGGTAAACGACTATGAGAGATCGCCGAGTACGCTGTCGCAGCTCGGAGCGCGCAAAAAATACGAGGGTAGTCCACTTTACTCGATCTAACCAAGATGCCAAGTTCAGCATGTGTGTTCTCGAGGCCGACTTGCAGCAGATGATGTTCGACGCGGGCGGCAAGTTGACGGCGTGTACAACATGGTCTACAGCGCGACAGCTCTGTCGTTCAAGTGCTATATGCAAGATGCAGCGTTTATGTGCGTGCTGCTCGTTGTGATGTGCAAGTAGACAATACCGTCACGTGTGCTAAAAGGCACACCTGCTCCGAACCTTCTTGCCGACAAAGATCCAGCTATCGCGCGAAGCACTTCTGCGAGGCCGTGTCGGTCCTCATCAAGGGCTTTATGGAGGGCAAGTCAGGCGGCTCGCTGGCCGGTTAGCACCCAGAAAGTCCGCGTTGGGATGGGGTTCGCTCGGTTGGGCAGAGCGCGACGGACAGGTCGATTGTTCGTGGACCAACACGTCTGCGGCCTGCGACGCTGTTGCACGACCTCGCACAAGACCGCGCAGTGGCGGTCCACCATCAACAAGTCCGTCCTCGTCCCTCGCCTCTGCCCCAACTGCGTGATTTTCCTCTGTGATTCCGTACCGGCTCCTGCCGGTCCGGCCTGGCTCCCATACTCGGGAGGGGTCTGAAGTTAGTTAGTTATTAAGGTAGTTAGTTAGTTAGTTAGTTAGTTAGTTAGTTAGTCAGTCAGTCAGTCAGGCGGCTCTTCTCGGCATATGCGTTTGATAGACATCTGCAACAATGTCATCCGCTAAAGGCACGAGATGACGAACCGGGATCGTTCGCTGTAGTCTGTCATGAACATCGAACTAATAAGGCGCATCCGAATAATCTTGGGCGACGAAACAGCGTGGTATCAGCGTTGTCTTACGCAGGCCTTGTTTGTGGATGTTGTTCTTGGAGTATTCGCATGTTGATGCGTGTGTATGGTCAAACTTGGAGGCATTCATTTGTTGTGATCAAATTTCGAACAATCACATCAAACTCGTCATATTTTAGACTCGTACTAGTGACTGGGTTAGAATTACAGGGGTGGTGTTTCCAGAGCGAGGCTGTCGACGTCTTGACATCCCTTCGCGCCGCAGCTTGTATTTGCCGACTTTCTCGTACAGTGCTCGACGGTGCAGCAGCAGCTCCCGGGGAGATCTTGCGGCAGGGAGGGGTTGTCGAGATGCGCGAGGAGGAGGAGGATAAGGAGGTGTTCACTTACGGTCGTGCGAGTTGTTTATGCTGGCGTAACGGCACGTGCTCGCGTTACCGTCCCATGATCAAGCTGGACAGCTATCTCCGGATCGGGTACGCGACGGTGAGGAACTCCTGAACGTGGTCCTGTACTGTCCCGCACAAGTGTGGGACTACAATCTTTGGGTGCTCGAGGGGCGTTGCTCGCGCAGTTTCTCGAGGTTGTCGAGTTTCGCGTTTTAACTCGACCCCGAGTCGATTATCAAAGACGCGCTCCCTCTCGGAGAGATTTTGGGAATGGGGTGATCCGTCTCACGCAGACCATGTAATAAGTCTGGTGTCCGATGTCCGCTTGTTGCTGAAGAATCACGTACGACCACGGCAACACCACCGTGGTGAGTCGCGGTTTGGGTGGCTTCTACGAACGATGGAAGGTACGAGAATGGGCCCAGCTTAAATACGCCAAGCCGTGGGAATCTTCTCTCGAGGCCGCGCGTCGCTGCCCGCTCTCCTCGCGTATCGCCGCGCTGTCTTAGGATGGATCTCCTTCTAAGGCGGTCATGGGGGGGTGCCCATGCCGCGCGTGTAACGCCACGGTAGACTCTGCGTGGCTGCAGCCACACCTAGCACTCGTTTTTACAGCATTTTCGCACCAAAAGCGCTCACGCGCTTGTTGACCAAACTTACAAGGTTATTAATCAAACTCGAAGGGTTAATTGATCAAACTTAATGCAACTTCAGAGGAGTGACCAAACTTAACTGATCAAACTTCTATTGAAAGTGACCAAACTTGTGAATTTTTCCTTAATCATACATCAAAATCAAGAAAACTTGAAAGAAATTGACCAAACTTATTGGCCAAACTTGACCGATCCCTTTCCATAAATCCGCAGCATTCGTTCAACAACCTGGATCGCGCCGAGTAGGTACAAGCGGCGGACTTTGAGGATTGCCCCATCATCATCATCATCATCATCATCATCATAACATGGGTCTTTGAACCTAATCTTCCACCCAAAAAACACTCGTTCCGGCCCCCTCCCTATCTACGTGGTCTGCTTGCAATGCCCCCCCTCCCGCCTCCCCCCATTCGCACATTCCTGCTCCACCGCGGTAGTCTGTCTGCGACCTTTTATTTCTTTCTCTCTTTCTCCTCTAGCTCTACGGTCATCCATTCTGGAGTTAGTAGCACACCATGATGAAACGAAAGACGGGCTGGTTGTTGTTTTTACGGTGATCGCCGGTTTTTATTACCAGCCAGGACCCGCGGAGGCCCGTCTGGATGTCGGTGGGCTCTGCGGAGTTGGTCCTGCAAGGCGGCGATCTCGACGCGGAGGGCGTCGATGAGGTCGTCGTCGCCCTGGGTTTTGTCGAGGAGAATTTTGACTTGGTCTTTGGCCCGCGCACACTCGGTCGAGAGACTCTCGATGCGGGCCTTTCCGGCGTCGACCTTTCGGCGAGCCTCGTCGAGGTCGGCCGCCATCGTCGCATGCCGCTCGGTGAGGTCCTCGACAGCGCGTTGGCGCTCCCGCTCCATGTCGTAGAGGTCGGCGCGCGCTCGGTCGTCGACGTCGGGGGGTCTCCTGCCCTTCTCGAGCTCCTTGACGCGCGCCTTGAGCATCACGATCTGCTGGGCGCGCCCGCGCCAGCCCTCTTGGTTCGGGACCTCGCCAACTTCCTTGACGAGAGCTCTTTTGAGCTGGGCGGCTTCGTCCCTCGCCGAACGAAGTTGAGCTCTCAGTTCCCCGACCATCTTCCCCAACTGCTGCTCGCGCTTCGGGTTGTCTTTCTTTGGAGGAGGCGCTACGGGTGGTGGGGGCTTTTCCTTGAGAGCCTCGCGCAGCCGCCGCACCTCGTCGCGTTCGCGCTGGAGCGCGACGCTGAGATTACGAGCTTTGCGCGCGAGCTGAACTATTTTCTGATCGCGAACGTCTGCCGGGCCCTCGTTCTCGAGGACGTTCAGAATCTTTTCGGCGCTCACGCCCGGCAAAGGCGCCAACGCTTCCAGCATGATGCCCATCCGCTTCAGTTGGTCCTTCTTCTGCCGCAGCGCCACTCGCAGCTCGGATTCATCATCTTTCACCACGGGCATCTCATCACCATCGTCATCATCAAACTCGCTCTCTTCCTCCTCCTCCTCCTCCTCCTCCTCGCGAGGCTGCGCGGTCACATTCAACGTGCTCGAGGCGTAGGTGCTCCCATTGCTCCGAAACTCGATCATCGGCCGTTAACCTAAATCCTTAACCCTATTTATTATTGCTTCGAATGTTTTAGTACCGCACCAACGGACCTGTTGCGAAACCCCCCTCTTGGTTCAAAAGAAGAAGTAAGCGATCTCATCTTCAAGGATCGTCATGATGCTGCTCGCCGCCCTCCTCGTGCCTGCCGTCGCGTTCAACTTCGGCGCCAAGCCGACTCCCAAGAAGACCACCGCGTCTGACGGGCTCGTGTCGACCCCCGACCGCTGGAAGCCTGCGTTTGGGGAGGGGGCTTTTGTGAGTGTGCTGTGTGTGCCAGGTGTGACTTGAGAGTCTCTTGTTCTTTAGGCGGCCCTCGAGGCTCGCCGCGCAGGGCGCATCGTGAAGGACGAGACCACGAAGGATGCGCTCGTGCCGACGCCCCTCAAGTTCCAATTTGCGTTTGGAAAACCCGAAGCCTTGGCGGCTCGCCGCGCCGAGCGCCTCGCTAAGTGGGAATGGTCCGATTCGTTCCTCGCGCGCGCGCGCCCCGACCTCAACAACTACGGCGCCGGGCTGTACTTTGACGACGGCCTTACCATACTCGAGCGCAAGCAGATCGCCGACGGAAAGGAGGCGTACCTCACGGGAGGTGCCAAGCTTCGCCTCAAGGTTCTCCGCGGCGAGATCTAGGAAGGTTGTTGCTGTGGATAAACAACACGCACGCCTCTCCTTTTTATTGATTTAAAATAAGAAACTAAGACCACTACGCACAAAAAAGAACCATCTACTATTATTATGACGACGACGACGACGATGATGATGATAGCCCCTCTGCAACGCCAATACCAGCCTTTTGCTGCTGCTGCTGTTGCTGGTGGTGGTTCTGGTCGTCGAGAGCGCGCTGGAGCTTGGCGTTGAAGTCATTCTGGTCCATGCCGATTTGGTCGTGGGATAAGTTGAGGAGGAATTCGACGGCGGAGCGGAGGTTGACGAAGCAGTAGCCCGCCTTGCTCATGAGCTGGGCGGGGTTGTGATAGGCTTGGACGTAGTCGCAGTTGGAGTAGAGGCGGGGGGCGTCGGCGTGGAGGACGACGTAGATAAAGACGGGGAGGAAGTCGTCGGCGCCCGCGCGGCTCTCGTTGGCGACGCCGCCGCCCCTTTTGGATGAAGTCTCCGCGCGCGATAGGTTGAGCGCGGAGAAGATGATGCTGGCGCACTTGACGACGCAGTCGACCTTGTCGGCCGGGGCGCGGCAGGAGTCCATCCGGCGGAGCTCGTCGCGGGCGATGTGGAGGACGACCTCGTTGCAGAGTCCGGGCTTGATGTCGAGGTGGTCGGGGGTTAGGAACGAAGCGAGCGCGCGGCAGCGGGCGCGGAGACGGTCGTCGGTCTCGTCGTCGCGACAGCTCTCGAAGGCAAAGGCGCCGATTTTGTTCATGACGTACTTTTCGAGGGCGGCGCGGCTCGAGGCGATGCCGATGCGACCGATTTTTTTCCACTCGGGGTGGCGCTCGAGGTGAGCCTCGGCCGCGTCGAAGAATTTGCCGCAGCGTTCGGGGAGACGTCTGAGGACTTGGTCGCGGCGTTCGCGCGCCCCCGGTTTCCGGGCGCGGACGCCGTCGTCGAGGCTCCTCGCCTCGTCGAGGGCGCGGACCACAAAAGCCTTGACGTGGGCGACGAGCTCGTGCGAGTGCGGGAGCATGAGGCGCGCGAGAAATTCTTTGTAAGTCAGCGGCGTGCCCTCGTCCTCGTAGACGTCCTTCTTCCGCGGCGTTAAGACGTCTTCGGCGGCGGCTGCTGCTTCGTAGAGCCCGGCGCTTGCCGCCGTCTTGGTGGGCTTGCCGCTTCCCTTGTGCAGAAAACCGGCCGAATTCGCGATGTCGTCGAGCTCCGAGATCCGGCCTCGCGGCAGCGCGTCCTCGGGCGCCTCGGCTTCTGGCGCGTCCTCGAGATTCTCGAGTTCGCGCCGCACGTGCTCGAGATCTGACTCGTCCAGGTCGAAGCCCCCCCGCCGGAGCAAAAAGTGTTGGGCCTCTTCGGTGGTCGTAGTTGTGGTGGTGTCGGCGGGGACGCCCAGCTCGGCCGCCGCGGCGAACTCGGTCTGCGCGTCCCACGGCACCTCCTTCGTCTCCCAGGAGGCCTTTTCCTCGCCCCCATCCTCCTCCTCCTCCTCCTCCTCCTCGAGGAACTCGCGCATCGAGGCGAGGTCCGCCGCGAGGTCCTCATCCTCCATTGGTGGGGTACGAGACGAGAAGCTGGTGCTGGAGGGTTTATTATTATGTTCGGAGTGTTATTATTATGGTTGCTGGCCGCCGCGGCGACCACCACCACCACCGCTTTCAAGGTGGTGGTGGTGGTCCCACCACCACCGCAGCAGCGGGCGCGACGATGTCGTCCGTGTTGCTTCGGGCGGCGGCGGCGCGACTTGCTTTCCCGCGTCGCGAAGACCGACGAGCGCGGCGAGCTCGACGAACTGCTCGCGCTCCTCAAGCCCCTCAAGCCGGGCCGCGAGACCTCGTTGTTCATCCGCGCCTTTGGCCGCACGCGGCAGCCGGCCAAGGCGTTTTTGCTGTTGGACGAGCTCCGTCGCGGGGGTGCCCCCGACCTCCTATCCTACAACGCGGCGGTCGGCGCGTGCGCGCGCGCGGGAAACTGGCGGAAGGCGGTCGCTCTTCTAGACGAAATGCGAGAGGACGGTGTCGTGCCCGACGTCCTCAGCTTCAACACCGTCATCACCGCGCTCGGAAAGGGCGGCCAGTGGGAGCTCGTGTTGGAGGTCTTGGGGGAGATCCCGTTGCCGAACGCGGTCTCCTACGCCGCGGCGATCTCGGCGGCGGGAGACCGCTGGGAATCCGCGCTCTCGCTCTTGAAAGAGATGCGGCTCCGCGGCATCCGGCCATCGATCGCGACCTACGGCGCCGCGATGGCGGCGTGCGGCGCAGCGAGCCAGTGGACTCGGGTCTGGGAGTTGTGGGACGACCTGGCGCGCGACGGGATGGAGCCCGACGCGCGACTTTTTAACGCGCTCGTCGCGCGGCTCGGTCGCGCGCGAGAATACGATCGCGCGCTCGCCCTCGTCGACGAGATGCGCGACAGAGGGGTCGCGCCGAACGCGGTCACCTACAGCACCGCGATCGCCGCGTGCGAGAAGGCGAACAAGTGGAAACTTGCTCTCTCCCTCTTGAAGGAATCGCGGCGGCGGAAGACGGAGAATCCGCCCGATTCCGTTACCTATTCGGCGGTCGTCGCCGCGTGCGCCAAGGGCGGCCGTTGGCGCGAGGCGCTCGATGTTCTGGACGAGATGCGGCGCGACCAGCACCGCCCGGACGTGTCCACCTACAACGGGGTCATCGCCGCCTGCGAGAGGAGCGGCCGCTGGGACGCGGCCGTCCGACTCGTCGACGAAATGCGGGGAGACGACGACGTAGAGCCGAACCGTGTTACGTACGCGGTCGCCATCGCCGCCTGCGAGAGGGGAAAGCAATGGGACCGGGTCCTCGCGCTCCACGACGAGATGCGGGAGAAGGGTTTCGAACCCAATCTCGCGACCTCGGCGGTCGTGATCAAGGCCTGCGGCAGGAGCGAGCGGCGCGAAAGCTCGTTAGACGCGCTCGTCGACGACGCGCGATCGCGCTTCTCGACGACGACGACGACGCCAGACCTCCTCCTCTACGACGCGATCATCACGGCCTACGGCAGGGCCAGGCAGCCCGACAAGGCCGTCGCGATGCTCGACGAGATGCGCGACCGCGGGGTCGAGCCAAACCTCGTCGCCTCGAACGCCGCCGTCGCGGCCTGCGACGAGGCCGGCGACGCGACGACGGCGCTCGCGGTCCTCGAAAAAATGAAAAAGAGTACGACGAACCAACCCAACGTCGTCACCTACGCGGCCGCGATCTCGGCGTGCCACAAGACGAACCGCTGGGAGGCCGCGGTCGAGCTTCTGGACGAGATGAAGCGTCGCGGCCTGATGCCGACGGTAGTCGCCGCCAACATGGTCGTCGCGGTTCTCGTCAAGGCGGGCAGGGCGAGCGAGGCGGCCGACCTCGTCGACGAGATGCGACGATGCCACCGGGTCCCCCCCCCGAACGTCGTCACCTTCAACACGCTCATCTCGGCCTCCGAACGGGCGAACCGTTGGGAAGACGCGTTGAATTTTCTCGACGAAATTCGAGAGCGGGGATTAGCACCGACGGCCGTCACGCTGACGGCCGCCATCTCGGCGTGCCGAAAGGGCGGGCAGTGGGAGAGGGCGCGGGGGCTGCTCGCCGAGATGCGCGACCGCGGGATGGCCCCCTCCGTAATCTCGTACGACGCGGTCGTCTCGGCGTGCGTCCAGGCCCGCGAGTGGGACGCGGCGCTCGAGATATTGGCGGAAATGCGTTCGGACGACAGCAACGTCGAACCGTCCGTCGTCACCTACAACACCATCCTCCAAGGCGCGGAGGACGACCCCGATCTCGCTTTGTCGCTGCTCGACGATATGCGCCGCGCCGGCCTCGCCCCCGACGCGGCGACCTACTTGGCCTCGATCTCGGCGTGCCAAAAGGCCGGAGATTGGCGAGTGGCGATCGCGTTGCTCGAAGAAATGAAAAGACCGACCGTAATCGCCTACAACATGGCCATATCGGCATGCTGCAAGGCCAAGCGGTGGCCCGAGGCCCTTTCGCTCCTCGACGACTTGTGCCGCCGCGGCCGCGATCGTCGCGACCTCGACCCGACGGTCGTTACCTACAACACGATCATATCCGCGCTCGACGAGGCGCGTCGCGCCGACCAGGCCCTCGCAATCTTCGCCGATATGCGCGTCGAGCCGAACGTGATAACCTTCAACGCGGTTTTGTCGGCGTGCGAGAAGGTTGGCCGCTGGGACGAGGCGCTCTCGCTTCTGGAGGAGATGCGGGCGCTCGACTTTGACGTCGGAACTCGCGAGTACGACGCCGCCATAGCCGCGTGCGCGCGCGCCTCTCGCTACCGCGAGGCGCGCGCGCTCGTCGACGAGATGCGCGCGCGGGGTGTCCGACCGACCGTCGCGACCTACGACGCTCTCATATCGGCCTGCGACGACCGCTGGGAGAAAGCCCTCGAGTTTTTGGACGAGATGCGACGGCGCGAGGGCCTCGTCCCGACGACCGACTCTTACGCCGCGGCCGTCGCCGCCTGCGACAAGGCCGGCCGCCGGGACGAGGCCCTCGCGCTCCTCGAAGTGGCGTGCGACCGCGGCCTCGTTCCGACCGTCGGCGCTCGAACCGCCGTCGTCTCCGCGCTCGCCAACGCCCGCCGCTGGGACGCCGCGCGCGCCTGGCTCGGCCCGCCGGCGACCTACGACGCGCTGCTCGCGGCCTGCGACGACGCGGCCAACGCCGGCCTCGCGCTCGACCTCGTCGCCGAGATGCGCGCGCGATCTCTCGAGCTCGACGCCTTCGCCTACGCATCCCTCTTCTCGGCGTGCCAACGGGGAGACCGCTGGGAGGACGCGATCGAGGTCCTCGAACACTTCCCGATCTCCGCGGCCTACAACGCCGCCATCTCGGTCTGCGAGATAGCCGGGGACTTTCGGAGGGCGGAGGCCGCGATCCTGAGGGCTCGCACCGCGGGCCTCTTTCCGCACTGCTGGAAGGACTCCAGCGCAGACCCGCTTAACCTCCTCGAGCGCGGCATTCCTGTCGCGCGCACCTTGGTCAGACTCACCATCCAGGACACGCTTCGGAGGCCTCGAGATCGTCCCTTCCACGACCCTCGCCACGACCTCGTTATTATCACCGGTCACAACAGGCGCTCCCGAAAGGGCAGCCTCAGGAAGGCCATCGTCGACCTCCTCCGCCGCGACTACCACTTTCGTTTAGATTTCGATCCGGCAGACCCAGCTCGCGTCATAGTGCCTTCGAAGGCCCTGCTCGAATGGCGGAAACTTGCGCCGTCTACTCTGTGAATAAATAAATAACTGCCCGGCGTATAATAATAATAAGGGAAAAGTCAAGTTTCCAACCACCATATAAGTTTGGTCACCGTAAACCTTCAACAAGTTGGTCACTTAAGTTTGGTCAATCCGTCTCTTGGTTGACTAAACTTGTACTCTTATAGAGCAAACATACTGTTCGCTGACAAAACAAGGCCCGCCGTGATCAAGCTTTCAGCGGTTCTGCGCGTGGCACTGAGACTCCGGAGCGTCCTTCGACTTCGAAACGAACACGGTATCGATGCGGGTTTCGTCGCTCAGGTCGAGCGGGAGCGTGGTGGTAACACGCCGACGTCGGTTGACCACGACGCCGAGAAAGAAAACAAGAAATCGCGTGCCCAGACGAAGGTAAACGACTATGAGAGATCGCCGAATACGCTGTCGCAGCTCAGAGCGCGCAAATGCGAGGCTCCACTTTACTCGATCTAACCAAGATGCCAAGTTCAGCATGTGTGTTCTCGAGGCCGACTTGCAGCAGATGATGTTCGACACGGGCGGCAAGTTGATGGCATGTACAACATGGTCTACAGCGCGACAGCGCTGTCGTTCAAGTGCTATATGCAAGATGCAGCTTTTATGTGCGTGCTGGTCGTTGTGATGTGCAAGTAGACAATACCGTCACGTGTGCGAAAAGGCACACCTGCTCCGAACCTGCTTGCCGACAAAGATCCAGCTATCGCGCGAAGCACTTCTGCGAGGCCGTGTCGGTCCTCATCAAGGGCTTTATGGAGGGCAAGTCAGGCGGCTCGGTGACCGGTTAGCACCCGGAAAGTCCGCGCTGGGATGGGGTTCGCTCGGTTGGGCAGAGCGCGACGGACAGGTCGATTGTTCGTGGACCAACACGTCCGCGGCCTGCGACGCTTTTGCACGACCTCGCACAAGACCGCGCAGTGGCGGTCCACCATCAACAAGTCCGTCCTCGTCCCTCGCCTCTGCCCCAACTGCGTGATTTTCCTCCGTGATTCCGTACCGGCTCCTGCCGCTCCGGCCTGGCTCCCATGCTCGGGAGAGGTCTGAAGTTAGTTAGTTAGTTAGTCAGTCAGGCGGCTCTTCTCGGCATATGCGTTTGATAGACATCTGCAACAATGTCATCCGCTAAAAGCACGAGATGACGAACCGGGATCGTTCGCTGTAGTCTGTCATAAACATCGAACTAACAAGGCGCATCCGAATAATCTTGGGCGACGAAACAGCGTGGTATCAGCGTTGCCTTGCGCAGGCCTTGCTTGTATATGTTGCTCTGCTAGTGTTCGCATGTTGATGCGCGTGTATGGTCAAACTTGGAGGCATTCAATTTGGTGTGATCAAATTTCGAACAATCACATCAAACTTGTCATATTTTAGACTCGTACTAATGACTGGGTTAGAATTACAGGGATGGTGTCGGCGATCTTCCGGAACGAGGCTGTCGACGTCTTGACATCCCTTCGCGCCGCAGCTTGTATTTGCCGACTTTCTCGTACAGTGCTCGACGGTGCGGCAGCAGCTCCCGGGGAGATCTTGCGGCAGGGCGGGGTTGTCGAGATGCGCGAGGAGGAGGAGGATAAGGAGGTGTTCTCTTACGGTCGTGCGAGTTGTTTATGCTGGCGTAACGGCACGTGCTCGCGTTGCCGTCCCATGATCAAGCTGGACAGCTAACTCCGGATCGGGTACGCGACGGTGAGGAACTCCTGAACGTGGTCCTGTACGGTCCCGCACAAGTGTGGGACTACAATCTTTGGGTTCTCGAGGGGCGTTGCTCGCGCAGTTTCTCGAGGTCGTCGAGTTTCGCGTTCTCGACCCCGAGTCGATTATCAAAGACGCTCCCTCTCGGATTTTGGGATGCAGAATGCGGTGATCCGTCTCACGCAGTAAGTCTGGTGTCCGATGTCCGCTTGTTGCTGAAGAATGACGCACGACCACGGCAACACCACCATGGAGAGTCGCGGTTTGGGTGGCTTCTACGAACGATGGAAGGTACGAGAATGGGCCCAGCTTAAATACGCCAAGCCGTGGGAATCTGCTCTCGAGGCCGCGCTTCGCTACCCGCTCTCCTTGCGTATCGCCGCGCTGTCTTAGGATGGACCTCCTTCTAAGGCGGTCATGGGAGGGTGCCCATGCCGCGCGTGTAACGCGACGGTAGATTCTGCGTGGCTGCAGCACCTAGCTCTCGTTTTTAAAGCATTTTCGCACAAAAAGCGCTCACGCGCCCCCTTGAAAAGCCTTCTTAAGTTTTATTTAAAAAGCCGAAGTTTGGTCAATACTGTGGATGTTTGAGGAGTAGTGATCAAACTTGTTGACCAAACTTACAAGGAAATTAATCAAACTTGAAGAGTTGATTGATCAAACTTAATGCAACTTCGGAGTGACCAAACTTAACTGACAAAACTTCTATGGAAAGTGACCACACTTGTGAGTCTTAACTACTAATCGACAGATGTTTGTCTGTCTGTTTGTTTGTTTGTCCATCGATTTAGGGTAAGGATCAGGTAGGTGCGAGAGTAAGGATCAGGTAGGCGCGAGAGCCAGACAGTGATCCTCCAAGCCGTCTACGGCGACCTCGCAGACTATTTCCACGGCCCGCGGCGGCTCTTTCAGCGCGCCATTCTCACGCCCCGTCGAAACGATGTTGTCGATGCTGACAACGCGCGCATGACCGCGGCCTTTTTTTCCCGAAGACGAGGCGTCGGAGTTCTTTTCGGCCGACTAGGTTGGGTCGGAAGCCGACGCCTCGCTCTTTACAGTCGAGTTTTGAACTCCCTGACAACCAATGGCATGCTGACTTTGATCGCGAGCTTAAGGTCTTCGCAACCTCGACCCGTCGCACGGCCACTGCAACGGTACCAGATACATGATCGATCGTGTCGTTGTCACCGAGGCTCCTCCAACCTGTATCCCGTAAGGCCCGCCGACGCCAAACGATCACCAAGAGCCAGGGCCAGACGCCCCGCGAGGTCGGCGTCCTCTTGACCACAAGCCCGTCTTCTGTCACGTCCAGCTCTACGTGGCTCTCTGTCGATCGGCAACCCCGAGAATATGCTCTTCTGAGTCGACGACTCCACCCTACCTCACACGTGCTCCGCAATACCGATAAGCCCCCTCCCGGCGTCTACACGCGCACTGTAGGTGAACTTACTGGGACCAGGTGAACTAACTGGGGTTTGAGATTGGGATAGGTGAATATAGTGACCAGGTGAACTTACTGGGACCAGGTGAACATACTGGGGTTTTAGAGCAAAGGGTTTTTAGAGTAAACTCACTCAAAGGTAGGCGGCGCGTGCGGATCGAAGCAGCTTAGATTGGCGGAGGCGAGAGCGACGAGCTCAAAGGAGTTGGTGTGAGCTAGGTGAACTTACTGACCAGGTGAACTTATATGAAACTTACTGGGACCAGGTGAACTTACTGGGGTTAGAGATTGGGACTAGGTGAACTTACTGGCCTGCACTTGTTTTTCCTTAATCATACATCAAAATCGAGCAAACATGAAAGAAATTCACCAAACTTTTTGACCAAACTTGACCGATCCCTAATAATAATAATGGGATCATAGGAGGCGACAAGTGGAGGGGTGCAGTAAGGAGGGAAGTTGATACCCTGCCGCTGCTATTTGCCTGCCACCATTTGCCACCTTCTTGAGCGAGGAGGAGGACGTGCTTCCTTCGTTGATATGGGGGATCTGCGGAATATTGCCCGACCCCACGTGAGCTGTGGGGAGGGAAGGGAAGGGAAGGGAAGGGGAGGGAAGGGGAGGGAAGGGGAGGGAAGGGAGGGGACACGCCCGCGGGCCTTTCTCCAGAGGCGCACCAGGAGGATCGTATCGTATCGTATCGTATCTTATCTTATCTTATCTTCCGAAGAAGACGGTGGGTTCCAGGCCATATGTGCAGGCAACGTGGCCTACCCAGCGGATTTGATTTCGATACTCCCTCAGGCCTGAAACCAATCAATCAATCAATCAATCAATCAGTCAATCAGTCAATCAGGAGGGTTCAAGACTTCATATGGTGTTTCCAGGTCCGGCACTATTGTGTACCGCGAGTGCGCACTCTACGTGACAGCATCGTGGAGGGGAAAAGCCGACCCCAGTCAGTTATGAAGGCACCGTAATTTCGTGACGTCAAGGAGGAGGATGGCGAGAACAGGTCGCTTGGCTCGAGCGGTGACATACCTGTAAGCAAAAAAAACGGAGTCAGTCACCTAACTAAAGCCGTCGCTGCCTTCTACGCCAGACAATTGCGAGGGACAGGTATTTGAACTCCGCCAAGACCGGAATATGACGTCCGTCACCTAACATAAGTCGGAGAGGTCGATACCGGAAGGAATGTCTGGCTCGGCAACGAAACGTACTTTACTCCGACTCTTTAGAACCCGGCTTGGTGGTTGGCCTTCCATACCGGATTCGGCAATGTGCTTTATGAGAACGTGCCGTCTCCTCACTCACAGTGAGACAGACGGTCGGGAAACGAAAACGCCACACCACCTGCTACGCTGCCTCCTTTTTGGGGCGCCATATCCTCGGCGCCGCCGCGATTGCGTTGTCGCGACGTCCAGCGTGTACATCATCGTGCTTCGTCTTGAAAACGCGTGTTGGCTCGCGAACTTCACGTCGTCGCCATGAGATGGTCAAGGCCGCCACGTACAGAACGAATAGGACCGAGAGGACATCACCCCGCTTATGGCGAATGGACCGGTGGATGGATGAGGTGTACGAGTTGTGGAACGCCCAACTTCGATAGCACTGGTCACAGTAGTTCCCGCTGGACTCTGTCGAAAGCCTTGACGACGAATTCTATAAAATGGACTTATGTCATGCCACGCTGCTTCCGTGCGATTTTCAGGGTGAATGAAGGTCACTTCGGTAGTCGCACAGAGACTCGATGGCCGAGCTCAGCGGAAATGACACCAAGACAATGCTGGCTGGAGCCAATCGGGTTTTTTTTGTGCAACTTCGAGCATCACGATATCTCGATAGTTACGCGCGAGCATAAAGCCACCTTCCTTCGGTTATATATGCCGAGAGGGCAGATATCCCTTTTTCTCCGGTTGTTAATCGAACGACCAGAACTCATTACTGCCTGAATCCCGAACCTGTTTTGACGACCAGTGAGCGTCCGGAATATCATCGCACCTGGTAGATAGACTACTAAGCTCCCGCGCCTGATTTCGTCATCCAACTGTATAATAACTCCAAGTTCACAGCGAAGTGGCGGCTGTACGATAAACATCCTCGATGATGAGTCACGACGATTCCTGCGTCGAAACAAGATTGACGTCCAACAAAATAAGTGTGCGCGAAATATGTCGGCATTCATTTTCATTCATTCATTCATTCTCGTGGGGGGGGGAAGTAAGCAAGGCATCCGGATTCATGCGCATTATCGCTTGACGTGACGACCAATCCCTACACAAACAAACAAACAAACAAACAAACAAACAAAAGGAATCTTGTGTCTGTTGAGCGTGGCAGAAGCCGTTGTTCTGCACTTCAAGAGGCAAGGCACCATCCCCCCTTGTGGGGGAAGGAAAAAAAAAGCCCCCAGAACACACAGATGATGGAGCAAGGCGAAGAAGAAGTGTCTGGGGGACGGCGTCCCGTGGATTTGACCTGCGTGCCGCGGGTGTCGATGTCGTCGAGGACGATGATGGTGGTGCTGTGCCTGACGAATCTCGTGAATTACGTCGACCGCGGAATCATTCCCGGCGCCGCGGATCGATTTACGGATTTCATCGCGAAGAGCGGGCAGGGTGTTCCCGGGGGCGCGAACATGCTGCTGGGGGCCCTCCAGTCGGCTTTTATTGTCGGGTTTTCGCTGGGATCGGTGGCGATCGGCCACGCCGTTCACGCGTATTCGCCGTTCTGGCTGTCGTCGGCAGGGCTCGCGACGTGGTGCGCGGCCGCGTGCGGTGCCGGCGCCGCGAGGAGCGCGGGTTCGTATACCCTATTATTCGTCGCGCGGTGCGTGTCGGGGGTCGGGGAAGCGGGGTTCGTGACGGTCGGCGGGCCGTACATCCAGGACAGCGGGGGGGCGGCCCAGGGAAAGTGGCTGGGCGCGTTCTACGCGATGGTCCCGACGGGAACGGCTTTGGGATACGGGTACGGGACGTTGGTCGCGGACACCTGGAACTGGAGCTACTGTTTTTTTGTGGAGGCGCTTTTGATGGCGCCGCTCGCGGCGGCGTTCTTCGTGAGTCGCGACGACGGCGCGGCGGCGTTTAAGAAGATGGACGACGCGGAAGACGAGGACGACTCGGAGGACGACGATCGCCGCTCGCTCGAGAGCTCGGAGAGCGTGGATTGGGACGAGATCCGCGGCGCGATGGGGTTCGACAGGCCGGTTCCCGAGCACCGCCGCAAGCCGCTTTCCTTTGTCGCGGAAGCTCTGTTGTGCTTGCGGCAGCCGTGCTTCCCGTGGGTAGGCTTGGGCTACGCGGGCTACGCGGGTTCGATCATCGGTTTCTCGACCTTCGCGCCCTCGATCGCGGTGGGCCTGGGGTTGTGGGGTTCGCAGTCGGGCGCGAGCATCTCCTTCTCGGCGACCATCGCGGTCTCGGGCATTCTCGGGACCCCGTTGGGGGGCGCGCTGCTGGACAAGTGGACCGAGCGTCGTCGGTCGACGACGACGCGCATCGTCGCCGCTCTCGAGCTCGCGCTCGGCTTTGTGGCCAGCGGCTTCGTGGTGGTCGCCTACGCCTGCCTCGCCACCGACCGAGCGACCTTTTTGGGCCGACTTTTCGTTGGGACGCTTCCACTCTTCGCGGCGACGGCGCCGATGAACGTCGCGATGTTCGAGAGCGTACCCCGCGAAAACCGCGCCCTCGGCCAGGCCCTCGGCGTGCTTATCATGCACGCCCTCGGCGATGTTCCGACGCCCATCATCGTCGGCGCTCTCAAGGACAAGCTCGCCCCGGCCTGCACACCTCGGGGGGCGCACGATTCTCTCGGCGACGACTGCCCGTCCCAGCGCGGCCGTCTTCGCTCGATCGCCCTCGCCTGCGCGGCCTGGCTCTTGTGGAGCCTCCTCGCCTTTTTTATAGCCTACTTCAAGGCCGCCATGCTCGCGAGGAGGAACAACCCCAATCTCCAGCGGCGCATGAGACCCGTGGTCCACGCCGTCGTCAACCCCGTTCAACAAACCTCCTCCTCTAGGACGCCCTCCCCCGTCTTCGACGCGCCCCTTCTCGACCACCAGTTTCGCGGCCACCACCACCACCACCACCACCACGAAGGAGGAGGAGGAGGAGGAGGAGGAGGAGCCCCCCCGCCGCTGGATGAGGCCGCCGTTGCCATTAGGGGGCACAAGCAAGTAAATATGGACGCTACTTGAGAGAAGACCACGTCTCAGAGCGGCGGCCTGGCGTGGTAGGGGGCGCGGCAGTAAGGACATGTCGGTCTGGTCGAGCCGACGTTAAAGGCCTCGAGGGCGGTAAGGCACTGGCGGTGGTACTCGTGGGAGCAGCTGAGGAGGACGAGCGGCCTGCCGTCCCCGACGAGCGGACCAACGCAGATCGCGCAATTAGGCTCTGCCCGTCGGCGGGCCCGGGCCTCGGCGGCCTTCCACTCGGCCTCCGTCGGGCCGAACAAGGCGCTAGACTCGAGGAGTGCCGCGTCGGACTCGGCGAAGAGGGCTTCCAAGCCAACGGCGCGCTCCTCTACTCTCCTCTCGATCCTCTCCGCGTACTCGACCACCGCCGACGCGAGATAGTCGCGGCGGCGCGCAGGGTCCCCTCGTCCCTTGGCATACAGTTCCCGGCGGCGTTTGGCGCGCTCGGATCTCGCTACTTTCGAACGCCACGCGGCCTCGATGATCGAGGCGGCCGCCGACCTCACCGCCGCCTCGGCGCTTCGGCTCTGGAACTTTGTCTTGCGGCAAATCGGGCACGATTTTCCCAGGCACCGCTCGGCCGCGGCGAGGCATTCGGCGTGAAAGCAGTGCGAGCAGCTCAGCAACACCGCGCTCCCGCCGCCAAACTTCTCGAGGCAGATCGGACACCGGAACTCGGAGCGTTTCGAGAACGACGCCTCGACGATCGCCCACTCCCTCGAATCCTGCGCTTTCTTCTTTCTTTCGGACCGCAGCACGAGCCGCCGCTGGAGCTGGGCGGCAAGGAGGGCCGGACTTTTAACGGCCATGCGAACGAACGAGAAGTCGAAACGAACGGACGGAGGCGGGAGGACGGAACTAACGAACGAATACCCCCGATGGAGATGGAGGACGACGGACGATACCCGTTTTTGTGTGCTGCCTGCCTATCGCTTCCCGGGGGGAACGCCGGTGGGAATCGTAAGGTTGACAGCACACCAGGCCGCCACGAAGGCGACGGAGGCTCGCGCGAGGTGGACTTGCCAGTAGCGGTGGAGGTCTCTCGCGTCGTCGGTGGCGTCGGGGTTGACCCCGAAAATGCGGAGCAGGATGACGCCGCCGTAGAGCTGGACGGGGTCGGCGAGGTGGCGCGCGGCCCCGCATAAGCCCATGACGTGGAAGTCCGCGCCGGGGGGGGCGCTGGAGGCAACGAGGAGATACCACGGAATATCTGCCAAGTGCTCGACGACCATGTTAAAAGACTCCTCAGCCAGGACGAAGGCGGCGTCGAGCGAAGGTCGCGAGGCGAAGACGCGAAGAAAGACGGGCAGGCTCAGGAGCTGTCCGAAAAAGGCGAGGGTGGCCGTGAAGCGGAAGAAGGTGCGCCAGCGCCAGGTGCCGAAACAACGTTTGTAGAGGAGCACGGCGAGAAAGGTGCAGGCGTTGCCGACGTAGGCGAGGACGGTCGTGAAAAAGAAGGGTCGGAGATGGGGTCCACGCGGGAAGGCCACCGGATCGTCGGTGAGGTAGAGCCAGCGCGCCGCGTTGAGGTCGACGGCGAACATTCTGACGACGACGACATAGAAGTTGACTCTGGCTGGTTTCGATCCTACGGCGAACGCGACCAAAGCGGAGCCGGCGGCCGCGACGGCCGCCGAGAGGAGGAGGCCCCACACGGGGTCGACGCCCAGCAGCGAGAGCGCCGAGGTGGCCGTCGATCCGGCAGCGCAGAATATGGCCGCGAGGACGAGGCGTCGCGCGTCGACGATGGACGCATCCTCGGCGTTCTCCTCTCGTCTCGCTAGAGCGTAGTCTTTTTGGTGGGGGTCGTCGTCCCTGAGAGCGGGGGCGACGAGCACGAGGATCGTCGCGGCTAAGAAGACGAGGCACGGCGAATAGGAGAACTGCACGGGCCAGTTGGCGAGCGCGAGGCCAATCGTCGGGAGTCCGAGAATCGAAAACGCGTTTTTTGTTAAGACGAAGACCGACGTGACGGAAGGCGCGTCGTTCGGGTGTTCGCGGACCGCCGCCGCCAGGATTCCGTCCTGCACGACGACGTGGCTCATGCGCGCGAGCTCGAAGACTATCGAGCACAGCATCGCTAACTCCGGGGAAAGGCGCGGCGCGGGCGCGCGGCCCATAACTAGCGCCGCGCAGATCATCGCTGTTTGGAGCGTTGCGAGGCACGCCGCGCGTCCGGCGCGCCACCTGCGCAGCGGACCCAGCGCCACCGTCGCGAGCGACCGGAACCCCCAGGGTACGACGACCATCATGAACAGTACCTCGCGGCGCCGCGCCCCGACGCCGCCGTGGGCGTTTAGCCAGTAGGGCCAGGCCGCGGCGGTCCAGATGCGCACCACGCCCTCGAACAGGCCCCGCACGGCGACCAATACTACGAGGTCGCGCGCGCCCACCACCTCGACCACGCGCGCCGCGAAAATAAAACGGAGGTTCATTATATATAGTAGTCCTCTTTTGTTGAGTTGAAGAAGCATGGTTATCTTCTTTCTGGTGGTGGTGGTTGCGAGGGCGCTGGTGGTCCCCCCCCAATCGTGGTCGACCAAGGAGGGCCCGGCGTCGACGATCATCGTTGGCGCGGGTCCCGCGGGGCTCGCGAGCGCGATCGTCGCTGCGCGTCGCGGGTGGAAACAGGTACGCGTGATCGACCGGCGCCCACCTCCCGAGGACGTCGAGGACGAGAGCGTGTGGCTGGACGCGAGCCGGCACTACCTGATAGGGCTCGGGGGCCGCGGACAGCTGTCGCTCGCAGCGCTCGATGCGTGGGACTCGGTCGAAAGGTATTCGTCGATCGTCGTAGGCAGAAAGGATTGGGCGCCCGGCGCCGAGGGCGTCGAGCGAATCTACTACGAACGGCCCTACAAGACCCAGGTGATCGCGCGCGATCGGCTCGCGGGGGTCCTGTACCGCCTCGCGCGCGAAAAGTTTCCGGATATCGATTTCGGGTTCGAGACGTCGGTCGAGGGGGCGCGCGTAACCGAGTCCGGCGTTTTTCTCGACACGAACCGAGGCCCGCTCGAGGCGCGGTTCGTGGTTGCCGCCGACGGCGCCGCGCGAACGATCGCGACGGAAATCGAAAAGCTCGGGTCTTGCAAGGTGGTGAGGTATCGCGACGACAACGAGCGCGTATTTAAGACCGTACCGCTGTCGCTGCCGCCCGCGTGGAAGCGAACGCTCAACTACTCGGCGAGGTCGCGCGACGGCCGCGTCAACTTCGACGCCCTTCCGGCGACGCGGACCGGCGATTACAACGGGGTCTTGTTGCTGCGGGCCCGCGACCCCGTCGCCCAGAAGGACGGCGACCCCTACGAGCTGCGGGCGCTTCTGGATCAGAATTTGCCGCAATTTTCGCCGCTCGTCTCCGACGAGACCTTGTACGCCGTCGCTCGGAGCCCGGCCAACCCGCTTCCCCGCTTCCGGTTTGTCGACAAGGCCCTGCATCACGAGGACAAGGTCGTGATATTGGGCGACGCCGCCCACACGGTCAAGCCCTACTTTGGTCTCGGCGCCAACACGGCATTTCAGGACGTCGTGGAGTTGGATCGCGCGTTGAACGAGTCGGAGACGGGGGATTTGGCTCTCGCGAATTTCACGCGAGCGAGGGCCCCCGAGGCCAAGGCGATCGTCCAGATATCGAGGAGTCTCGACAGACCTGGAATCGCCGGCCTCTTCAGCTTCATCTTTCCCATCATCTTGGACGGCTACTTCCACAAGCTCTTTCCCAAGCTCTTCGCGACGAACGCGATCGCGATGATGCAGCGACTCGACGTCACCTTCCAGGGCGTCCGGAGACGCAAAAGGCTCGACCGCGCGGTCCAGGTGGCCCTGCTTTTGGGGGTTTTTGCCCTCCTCAAGCCGCTCTTCTCCGCGATGGCGCCCGCCCTCGGGCGAGCGACCCACTACCTCGTCCGCCAAGCGCCCGTCACCGAGCCGATTTGCCTCGCGGCCGTCCTGTATTTGGCCTTCCGCTACGTCTTTTTGGGCCAGGGCCGCCCGCCCCCCCGGGATCCCGCCGACCTCCTCGCGAGATCTGCGCAGAAGATCACGGAAGCCGGCTCCGAGTCTCTCAAAATAGACAAGCAGCCCCCCGAGTAAAAGACTACAAGACTACCTACCCTCGCGTGACTAGGGAGGGAGGATCAAAACAGCACCACCACCTGATTGGTTGTAAAGGATCAAAACCACGTCGTCGTCGTCGTCGTCGCAAAAATAAATTAATCACTCACTAGCCCCTCAAAATTCAAACTCGGCTTCGTCGTCGTCAGAGGCGGCGTTTTTCGGTTTGGAGCGGGTCTTTGGGCCCGCGGTGGCTTTCGTGGGAACGAGCCCCGAGGCGATGGCGGCGCGGCGCTTCGTTCGTGGAACGACGGCGCTCCCTCCGATGTCCCTCAGCTCGTCCTTGTCGATCGGAACCTCCTCGGCCTCGTCCTCGTCGCGCTTCCGCTTCACCCCAAACTCCTCGTCGTCCTCGTCCTCGTCATCATCATCTTCGTCGTCGTCTTCCTCGTCGTCCTCGTCATCATCATCATCATCGTCGTCGTCTTCCTCGTCATCGTCGTCGTTCTCGTCCGCGGCGGCACCGGCGGCCTCGTCGCCCTCCTCAACGTCATCATCCGCAACAGCGTCGTCGACGTCCCTTTCATCTTCATCCTTTGGTTGTGGTGGTGGTGGTGGTGGTGGTGGTGGTGAGCTCATCAACGGCGGCGCTCGGCAACAACAACAACAACTACTACAACAACAACAACAACGCGGGTGTCGTTTATATATTTCGCCAAGTGGTTGTTGTTGTCGTCGGGGTTCAACGCGCCTCGATTTTGAACTTTGATTGGGGAACGAACGGTAGGTCGTCCCCGGTTCCTTATTTAACAAACCCCCTCATTATCACTATCACTATCACTATCACTATCACTATCCTCCTCGAGGGCACGGTACTCCAAAACTTGTTGGGGGGGCTCGCCCAGGACGACGTCCCCGCGAGTCGGAGCAACGCCACCATCTCCCTCGTCGTCGGCGGCGGCTTCGGTCATGCTGGTGGTTGTCATGCTGAAATCGCGCTGGGCCGCGCGAAGCGTGCGGCCGCCGACGCGCTTGAGCCTGAGGGTGACGTAGCAGAAGAGGAAGACGGCGATGATGTTGACGAGGTAGATCGCCGCGCTATAGTAGGCGACCTTGACCAAACGGTCGCCGCGCGTCGTCTTGACGCGCGGGTAGGTCGCCGCCAAACCGACCATGAGACCGGCGTTTACGAGGGGCGGGAGAAGGGAGGTGGAGAGCGCGACGCCCGCGAAGACCGAGAGCATGCCCCCCGTGTGTCCGAGGGCAACCGCGATGCCCGAAAAGGCAGCGACGCAGGCCGCGAGGACGATATTGGAGGCGGGGGGTCCGCGGTTGAGAATTTCGGAAGAAGAAACCGAAAGCGGCGACCAGACGCCTTTGTTGTCGTCTTCCGAATTGGGCGGGGTGACGAGGGCGACGGGATCGTGGGGCATCGACTGCCCCAGGACACCGCCCACGAGCAAGCCGATCGCGAAGCACAAGACCGCGTCGACGACGAGGTTTCTGAGCGATCGTCGCGCGAGAGGGCCGTCCGATACGCAGCAACCCCAAGTCAACCCCAGCAACATCGTCATGAGGGGGGAGATGAAGAAAGCGGCGAGGACAACCGAGGAGCCGTCGGACAGGAGGCCGATCGAGGCGATGAAGGACGCGAGGACTACGCACGAGACGTGGTCCGAGTGGAGGTGCGAAGCCGAGCTTATCGACTCGTGAATCTCCAAGGTGCTGAGGCGGTCGGCGATGGAGCGGCAACAGGTCCGCGTGGACCGGGAAGGCGGCAGCGCTTCCGTCGAGACGCGCACGTCCATGACGTCCACGGTACCCTTCGCCCCCAGGACTTCCTTGAGGGCCTTGAGCGTCGCGCCCACGTGGGTCGCCCGAACCTTGAATGCGAGCCTCGCCAACCCCACGCCGTCCCCCCGCGAGGCGCTCTGGACCTCGAGGCTCGAGGCCCACGGGAGCGCGAGGATTGTTTCGGTCGCGGCGCAGCGAAGTCCATCGTGAACGCTCACGACCACGAGCCGCCGCATCATCAGTGCATAACGGCAGCCCCAACCGAATTTGTGACGTCAGGATTGAAGCTTCTTATGGAGGTTGGCATCACGCTCTCGGAGAGGGTGGTAGTCGAGATCGGGAGCACCGCGAGCTGGTCGGAAGACGACGACGACGACACCGAGTCCGAAGAGTTCGAGGCGGCGGGGCAGCAGGTCGATTCGCCACAAGTGCTGGCCGACCTCCTCGAGAGCCGCGGTTCGATCCGCTCCGCCGCCGTCGCCGCGGCCTTTCGTGCGTCGTCGTCGTCGTCGTCCTGGCGTAAAGAAAGCAGCCGCCCATAGGCCAGATCGACAGGTCCGAGTTCGTTCCCGCCAGGTGTCGCGAGAGCGCCTTCGACGACGCGCCGATGAGAGCGCGCGACGGCCCTTGCGTGAGGTTCGCCGTCCATCCTTTCGTGAGAGAGGTTTTAGGTCGTGCACTTGTCGGCACCGAGTATCTACGCGACGGCCATCGAGACCCTCGAGCTCGCGCAGGGCCTCTCCTTCCTCAACGTCGGCTCGGGCTCTGGGTATTTTTCTGCTTTGGCCGCGTCGATCCTCTCGCCGTCCGCCGTCCACCACTGCATCGAACGCTGCCCTCGCCTCGCCGCGCGCTCGAGGGCTACCCTCGCCATGATTCCGGCCATGCGCCACGTCACCGTCCACTCGGCCTCGGTCTTTGACCTAGACGAGACTGGATCGATGCGATACGATCGCGTCTACTGCGGAGCCGGCGCGCTCTCCGCCGACGCCCGCTTCCTCGCCCGCTTCCTCAAGGTCGGCGGTATCCTCGTCGGGCCTTTCGAGGCCGAAGACGATGACCTACGCCGCCGCCGCTTCCGTCACGGCCATCCCCAAAGTCTCGTTCGCGCCACCCTCGTAGCCCCCGACGATCTCCGCGTCGACCAGATCATGCCCGTCCAGTTCACCCCTCTCGCCAGGGACGACGACGGACCCAAGCTCGTCCTCAAGGGCCCGAGCTGGGGCATCGACTCGCCCGACCTCTTCCCGCCGCAGTTCAAACTCCTCGTCGCTATCCTCTATCGTGCCGCCCGCGCCCCCCGCGCCCCTAGCGCCGACCACTCCGCCATAGCCCACGCTTTGCCCTGGCACGTTTGGGCAATCTCCGTCTTAAAGTACCTCGCACACGACGACGTCGAGCCTTCTTCCTCCAGGCGTCACCTCCTCTTCTCGTAAAAACAAAAACAAACAAAACAAAACAAAACAAAACAAAACGAAACGCCGGATGGTGTCATGCCTCTCCCCCTTGAGACTGATGAGGTACAAAGTCTCCTACTCCCCCGTCTTCTTCTTCTTCTTCTTCTTCTTCTTCGAGCCGCCGAGGCTTACCTTTTCTCTTTCTTCCTTTCTTTCTTTCTTTCTTCCTTTCTTTCTTTCTTTCTTGAAGAAAAGACCCCTCTTTCAAGTGTCCCTAGTTGGAACGCTGCTCCGCGACGACAAACCACCCCCTATATGTCGCGAGAGCGCTCCTCCTCCTCCACATCCGTAGTGTGCGATCCAGCAGCGCACCTCGCCTTGTTGAAGAACCTCCGACTCCAAAGTAGGAAAGACCACCGTCCCCACTTGGTTATCCTGCGCATCACTGTCTCGCCGCCACTCACATACACACGGCCCGCGCGCGCGGACGGCAAACGAAAAACACCCCAAGATGTGTGTGAATCTCACCATTCCTCATACCTTTCCTCCGGGTACCGCAATTGCACAGCCACACCCCCAGAGAATCAGAAGGTAGGAGGACCAATGTGCTGGCCCTGCCCCTCGCCCCTCGCCCCTCGCCCCTCGCCCCTGCTGCTGCTGCATGGACGTCGTTCTTCGGCTGACTCCTCAAAGGAAACACCGGACCACGACCACCGTGTACGGTACCTTTCTTTCCCTCCCAGATCCAGATCCAGATCCAGGTCCTGTTCCGCCATCATATATATAATATCGTGCGCCCTTTTTTCATTTTATTGCGTGCTATGCTGTCTCGAGGAGCTCTTCGATCACCGGGAAGGGCGAGCCGCAGTCTCCGTAGGGACCCGGGGAGCCCTGACCGTCGCTCGAGCCGTAACCAGAAAAGCAGGTGCAGGTGCCATCGTCGCGATTGCAGAGGCCGCGACCCGAGCACTCATCCCATTCCTTTGTGCCCTTGGTGTACTCGCCAATGCTGACGATGGACGGTCGGTCGGTCGTGATGAGGGGAACGTCGCCCGTCGGTCGCAGGAACTCAACGTAAAGGTCGGTGCCTGCGGTCGAGCAGATCGTGCCACCGTCGCGTTGGTCGTGCGCTATTTCAAAGTAGAGCTTGACGTCGTCGATGGTGTCCATGCTCTCGAGGGCCTCCTCGAGGTCGGAAATCGTGGCCGTCTTCGCGGTGACGCTCGCCGTTTCCTCACGAAAGGTGAACGTGATGGTGCCGGTGGTGGTGGAGTCGAGGTCGCAGTTGAGGAGCTGGACTTCGTTAAACTGGTTGACGGAGAGCGGATCGTCGCCAAAGGGACAGGCGAGACCACTGCAATCGTGATAAACGTAGCCGTCGTTGCACTTGCAGCCTCGGACCGAGTCCCAATCCCACCGCAGCGCGTCGTTTGGGGTTGCGCCGTAGGTGCGCGGGTTGGCGACGCCGTTGACTTTGGAAGCTTCGGCGAGCAAAGACATCGAGAGACACTCTCCGCGGCCGCCGCAGTCGCCGTCGCCGGGGCACACGAGGTATTGACATGCGGAGCCCTCGAAGTTGGCGTCGCACTCGCATTCCCCAAAGTCGCGATCGCAGATCCCGGCGTTGCTGCACTCGACGAGATCTTGGTGTGCGACGTCGTCCGCCGTCGGGCGCGAGAACCACGATTTTCCGAGTGGACACGTCATGAGCGAGCAGTCGCCGCCCGTATACCCGCCTTGACACTCGCACGAGAGCGTCGTCTCGTCGCAGACGCCGTGCGACGAGCACTCGACCTCGCCGGGGCAGGTGTCGATATTTACGACGGCGGCGCCGCAGTCTCCGCGCGCGCCCTCGTTGCCGTAGCCGTCGCTCGTCGCGAAGCACGCTTCGGCGCAGGTCGACGTGATCGAACAATCGCAGGTACCAGTGGTGGTGTCGCAGGTCCCCCTGTTCGAGCACACCACGTCCTCTTTCGTCGCGGTCTGGTACCGCGTCACGGCGACAGACGCGGCGGTGCTGCCAGAAGCGAGCTCGAGGCCTCGGGTTCGAACCTGCAGCAGCGGAAGCGAACCAAAATTCTGCAGAAACTCGATGTAGGTCGTGGTTTCGCCGTCCTCGTCGCACATCGTCGTGGCCGGCGCCGAAAAGGTCACCGAAATGCCGTCCTCCTCTCCAGGCGTGTTGACGGTCCCGAGCGCCTCGAGCGCGGCCTCGAGCGTCGCGGCGGTCGCGCCGTTGCTTATCGCCGTCGTCCATTCGCCGCCAAAGCCGAACACGACCGTGCCGCCGTCGGCGGTGCACACTACTGCTTGGATTTCCGTCACGCCGTCAGTTCCCGGGTCGTCTCCCGTGGGGCACTTGCGCGAGCTGCAGTCGTGTCCCTCGAAACCGTCGTCGCAAGCGCAGCCGTACATCGCGGCCGCGTCCCAGACGTTCTCGTACGCGTACACCGTGCCCTCGCCGGGGTCCTTGAGCGTGGCAAAATATTCCATCGACAAGCACTTGCCGTTCCCGCTGCAGGCTTTGCTGCAGCTCTTGCGCTCGCAGGCGGCTCCCTCGAACCCGTCGTCGCACAGGCATTCGCCCGTGGCCGCGTCGCAGAGGCCGCGCCTCGAGCACTCGGCCGAGTTGTGCGCCTCGTCGTCGGCCAGAATGTTGTCGGGATGGTCGGCCCACGCGGGGCCCCTCGGGCACGTCCGCAGCGAGCAGTCGGCGCCAGCGAACCCGATGAAGCATTCGCATCGTCGATCGTGGTTGTCGCACCATCCGTGGTTCGAGCAGAGATTGGGGCAGGGCATCGAGAGGAGTTCCTCCGTCGTCTGCGACGAGCCCCGTCGCGGGACCAGCAGCAACAACAACAACAACAACAACGAGGAGGCCATCATTTAGATTATTATTAGTCTAGGGCCTTGAATGCGGTACAACCATATTCCCACCAGATCTTCGTCGTCGAGTATCTTCGACCCGTTCGGCGTTGCTGACGTGGCATTTTTCCGTTGAAGAACATAGCAGCTGCTCCTATCAACAGTATTAATTTTTTTTGACTCAAGATATCCTTCCATGGAGGAGTTCAACGAAGAGTCAGCACTTGAATGAATTGAAATTGAATCCACTCCACGATTCGGATCGCGCGGCAGTAATAATAACTCTTGTTGTTGTTATTATTTATTTATTACTACTCTCTCTCTCTCTCTCTCTCTCGAGGGTTGGGTCGGGTTGGGTCGGGTCGGGTCGATCAAAAAAACACACAACAAAAAAGAAGTGGGCGAAATGCAGCGTGGGGTCGGTCGTCTCGTAGAACAACCAACCAGCGGGGGCGTCTTGACACGCGCGCACGCGCTCGGCAGATGCTGAGCGAGATGGGGGCTTTTGCTTTGGCCAAAAAAAAAAAGATAAGCATCGAGAGGGTCCGTAGCGGCGGCAGCAGAACATCTTGAGAGCAGGCGTGGTTGGCAAGGGGGCGCGTTGTGCACATTGGGTGGGAGCAGCTGGCGCGCCGCGCGACACAGAGCGGGTTCGCTCAGGCACGCGCGCGTGCAGGGATGGATGGGGAGAGGCTCTCTCGGGAGTTTTCGGCTCCCGGCGGCGGTTTTTTCGTTCTTTTTTTCCAAATTGTCCAATCGTAGCGAAGATACGGCCTTCTCGAGAGAGAGCGCCCGCCCGGCGGCCGCGTAAACGACATCGTCAGATGAAGATGGGCCCCTCGTCCTCGACAAAGTCGTTGAAGAAGGCGTCGCCCCAGAAGCCGCCAGAGAGGGGCGTCGAGGCAGCCGAGCCCCGGGAGGAAGTGGTCGCGTCGCTAACGGTCCTCGTCGGGGGAACGACGAGGTGTTGCGGGGGCGATGGAGGTTCAGTGTTTTCGTCGCGGCGGCTCACCGAGCCGTCGTCCCGGCGGGAGGGACGACTCCCGCCGCGTTCCATCTTGAGTTCGTTCTCGCGGTTGATGTAGTCGGTGTAGAGTTTGAGGGGCTCGACGTCCTCGTTCTCGAGAGTCTCGCGAAGCCAGACGGCGAGCGAGCAAAAATTGGTCAGCGGACAGTAAAGCATCGACTTGCAGAGGTCGCTCGCCGTCCCCAGCTGGACGAGGAGCCGCCGCCGCGCCCGGCGCTTGGTGCTGTTCTCGTCGAAGGTCATCTTCGCCAGAACCGCGATCGTTCCCGCGGTCGTCGCGTCGAGGGTCTTGACGGCGGCCGCCACGACGAGCAAGGCGTGGACGTCGCGCCGGGGCTCGTCGCGCGCCACCAGGCGCGCGATCAGCTTCGCCGCCGTCGCGTCGCCCGCCAAGATTTTCTCGACCGCCAACTCCACGAGATTCCACGCGTCGCTCGAGATTACGGCCGACAGTTTGGCCAATCTTTTGTCCGCGTCTCGAGCGAGAGCCGTCGCCGTATCGTCCAGCTCGCTCAACTGCGAGGCGATCGTCGGCTCGCTCGACCCGAACAACCGGTCCCGGAGCGTCTGGTCGTCAAAGGGGGCCTTGGCCCCCGACCGCGCGACTATCTCATTGTAAGCGAAGCATCCTCCGAGCGAACTTCCCACCGTCTCGGTGATCGGCCGGGTCACCGCCTCCAGCAGCTCGCGGTACACGCGCTTCTTGGCCGACGACTCGTCCCGGGGGTCCGAGAACCACCGGAAGTAGCCTTTCTTGGTGTCTGTCATCTGCTTGATGCCCCCAACCTGCCCGACCACACAATAATTGTTTTGCTTTGCTAGGAAACGCCTGGAATCAGGGAACACTGCAACATTTGTCTTCAACCTTGACACGACCCAACGGCAACACCTGTGTGCGTCATGTCCTTGAGCTTGAAATCTTTATTTCAACCTCCTTACAATCCTTGCCCCGAGAATCAACACGAACGACACACACGCCAACCGATCTTTACTTTCTTTCAGCGACGCACTCTGCCCAGCCATCAAGCTGTGGCATGGTATATGGTATGTATACGAATGACCCTCTTGCTTGCTTGCTTGCTTGCTTGCTTGGATACCGAACGCCGACTCACTGGCTGACTAGAGGCCAGCCCAATGCGCCGCGGGGCGTAGCCGAATGAATGAAATGAAATGAAATGAAATGAAATGAAATGAAATGAAATGAAATGAAATGAAATGAAATGAAATGAATCCCAGCGCGTGTTCGGTCAGACCAACACAGGCGAGGGGGTGAAAAAGAAAGAAACGGATTAATTATCATTGACTAACGGAAAGCCGCAGGTGTTGCAAGGTGCTTGAAGCTGAAAACAGTCGCGTCGTCATAACTTGAAGCCAGTCGCGTCATAACTTGAAGCCAGTCGTCGTCGTACTCATCGTAATATCGTAATAACTTGAAGCCCCGAACATATCTATAATCCTTACCCTACTCGCGCGCCTTTTTTTTTGTCTGTCATCTTTTGGACACTTTTAAATACCCCCTCCGCTTTTATACATACACACGTGAGTCAGCGCTACGTGATGCTCCACGTCAGAGCTTTACTGCACCTGTGTGTCAGTCAGGCAGGCTACTGTCAGGGCTTTGCAACTTACAGGTGTGAGTGAGTCAGCACTTGGTTACGAATACGCGATGCTCCACGTCAGGTTTTTGAGGGAAAGGTAGGGAACCGCTTACTTTTCAGAACGTGCTGACTTTAAAAATTAAGTAATAATTACGTGCAAAGAAGAAGAAGAAGGAAGGTGAGGCCCGCTCTCATTCATCACTCTCTCCCTCACTCTCTCACTCTCACTCTCTCTGCGTGTGTGCGTCTAAGTAACTCTTTGTGGTGGGCTGGGCGCGCTGGTGTGCGCCCCTCGATCGTGATTCTGATCTGTTCTGATCATCGATCGAGAGCGTAGGGGGAACGCGGAGCCTAGTACTTCTTCGCCAATTGCGCGTTGAGGTCGTCCTGTGCATACGACAGAGATGATCAGAGACGAAGATGCAGGGCGGACGCACGCATTCGCGGCGGAGCGCGGCGTTGTCGAAGACGAGCTGTTGGAGCCTGAGGAAAGGATGGTGGCGAGAAAGAAAAACGGACGCACGCACCTCTTGCCGAGCTGGAGGCGCATGCGAGCGTCGTCGGCATGCATCCTGTCGCGGCTGACGAGCTGCGCGCGAAGGCCGGCCGCCTCCTGCTTGAGCTCGACGATCTTGGCAGAAGAGCGGTTGACGTCGTTCTGCATCTCGAGCATCTGGAGCATCATTTTCTGGTTGTTGGCGCGCTCGAGCAAGAGCTGCTTCTCGAGCTCGGCGACGGCGTCGTCGGTGGGCGTCGGCGCGGGGGGCAGCTGCTTGGGGGGCGGCGTCGGCTGGTGCTTTGGAGGCGCGGGCGAGGGAGGGAGGGTCTTGCCCTTGGGCGTGGGCGTGGCTTTCGCGACCGCCGGGACGGGGGCGGCGAGGCCGCGCTTGGCGAGGAGATGGCGCAGGCCCGCGAGGGCCTCCTTGCGCGCCTCGACCGAGGCGAACTGTATGACGATTTCCCGACGAATGCCTCCCGCGGCGGCGGCGTCGTCGGGCTGTTCTGCGACGAGCGTGATGAAGGCCGAGTCGTCGTCGTCGCCGCTCAGGCCGCAGAGGGACGAGTGGCCGGGGCGGACGGCGTAGACGTCGTCCGAGGTGACGGCGTGGGGTGGCTTCTTGCGGCGGAAGAGGTTGCGGGAGCGCGACTGGAACGAGAGCGCGAACTTGTCGTCCTTGTCCTCTACGACGACGAGCGACACCGGCTCGCCCGCGACGACGTCCTCTTCCCACACGGCGACTAGCACGCCCGAGCGCGCCTTCTCGCGGAAGACCTCGTCCTCGTCGTCGCCCGCGTCGTTGAAGCCGTCCGCGTCTTCGTCCACCGATATCGACGACGGCCTTTCGTAAGACGTTCGGGGCGCGTCGGACCGACGCGTCGTTTGCGCGGCGGCCGCCACCGAGGCCGCCGCCCTCTCGGCCTCGGCGCGCGCGGCCCTTTCGGCCTCGGCGCGCGCCGCCCTCTCGGCCTCGAGTTCGGCGCGGAGCCGCGAGATGGCGTTGTCGCGCTCTTGCAGCTGCTGCGCCGCGGCGGCGGCCTGCTGCGGCGGCGGTTGTTTCTCGGGAGTCTTCTGTTGCTGCTGCTGCTGTTGTTGTTGCGAAGGAACAACGCTCTCTAATAATGGTTGCGGATTCTCCTTGACGGCGGCAGCGGCGGCGGCGGCGAGACGGGACTTGAGGTCGCGCGACTCTGCCCTCGCGGCGTCGCGCTCCGAGTGCGCGACGCGAAGCGCCTCCTCCGCGCGGAGGCGCTCCGCCGACTCGGCGTCGAGGGCCGCTCGGAGCCTCGCGACCTGGGCCTCGGCCGACTCCTTGACCAGAAGAAGCTCGTCGCTCGCCTTTTGGCGCGCGAGCTTCTGCTCGTCGAGCCACTGGTGCTTTTCGCGCTCCATCGCGTCCTTGAGGCGCGCGACCTCCTCGCTCGAGGCCTTGGCGGCGGCCGCCTCGCGCTCGAGGGCGGCCGCGGCCGCCTGCTGGCGGAGCCGCAGGATCTCCTCCTTCATCTTGGCCTGTTCCTGGCGGAGGCGTCCCACGTCGCGCTCGGCCAAGCGGAGCGCTCGGAGGGCCTTCTTCGCCATGCGCGCGCGCGCGCGACACTGGAACGAGACCAAAGCCGACCGCGAGCGCAGGAAAGCGAGCCGCTTGGGGGCGCCGCGGCCGACGGTGCGCGCGATGAGAGACACGGCGCGCAGCCGCCGCAGGGTCTCGGCCTGGACGCGGCCCCGGGCGCCCCTCGCGAGGGCCGCGAGGAGGCACGCGCCGCGGCGCGCGGCGACGTAGGTCGACAACGAACGCGCCGAGCGCGCCGTCTTCTGGATCGCGATCGACGCGCGGCGTCTGCGCGCCGTTCTGGCGCGCGCTCGGGCGATCGCGCCGCGGGCGATGCGGGCCAGGCGCCGGGCCGCGGCGAGGCGCCGGGAGAGCGACGACGAGCACATGAAGGTCCTGGCGACGCTCGTGAGGACCGTGGCGGCGGCGCGGCGCGCGTGCGTCCTCGCGGCTTCCATGGCGTCGTGCGCCGACTTGCGGAGGAAGACCTTCGTCTTTCCGAGCTGAGCTTGGTCGGCCGCGAACCCGCACGCCGCGCTCGCCGCGGCGATAATTGCCTCGCAGTGCTTCTTCTTGTCGTCCTCGAACCTCGTCGACGGGCCGAGCACGGCGTAGTAACTCGAGAACTCGACGTGAGACATGCGCACGGGAAAGCCCGAGCGCGCGACGCGCACCGCCTCGAGGACGCCGCCGTACCGGAGCTGCTCGGTGACCCTCGCGCGCCAGAACTGGTTTGGGACGTTCTTGTCGTTGGGCTTGAGGCACCGGATGTAGTGGGGCTTGGTCTGGCCGACGGCGCGCATGAGCGACGCGAGCTGCGTCTTGAACTGCGTCCCGACCGTGATGGTGCCGGCCGTCGGCTTGACCGACGCGCTCCGGCCGCTGCTGCCGCGCCGGGCCGAAGCGGAGGCGGCCGCCTGCGCCGCGCGCTCGGCCGCGCGGAAATGGCTGTCGCAGATGGCCCCGATCAGCGGCTCGCTCGAACGCGCCTCGTCGAAGAGCTGGCCCGCGGCGCGCGGAAGCTCGTCCTTGTTTTTCTCTAAAAACCCCTTGACCGCGTACGGAACGAGGCCCGCGTAGTGCGAGACGGCGAAAATGCCCTCGACCACCTGTTTCTTCGACACGCTCAGCCGCTTCGAGGCGGCACCGAGGGATTTCGAGACGCGCGCGGCGTAGTTGGCGTCCGAGCCGCGCGGCAGGCGACACTCGTCGTCGAGCATCGCCAGCAACCCGCCGTCGGGCGGCATCTGGCGGCGCGTCCCTTCGATCAGGTCCAGGCAGTCCTGGTTGTCGGGAAACTCGATGAAGGACCAGGTGATCGCCTCCCGCGCGTACTCCTCCTGCTCGAGCTTGAACACGTACCGGTTGAACTGTTGCTGGAGCGTCTCGTTCGTGTAGTTGATGCAAAGCTGCTCGAACGAATTCGATGCGAAACACTCGAACCCGAAAATGTCCAGCACTCCGATCGACGCGATGGTCGTCTCGGTCGTGTTGTTCACGCCCTGGTTGATCTTTTCCACCAACCACTCGAACAATCGCCCGTACAACGCCTTGGCCACCGCGTCCCTCGCCGACGCCGCGTCGTCGGGCACCAGCCGCACGACGTACTCCTCAGCGCGCGTTTTGACCGTCCGCCGCGTCAGCGCCTGAAGCAAAGCGTCTTCCGGAAGCCCCGACAACCGCGCCGCGTGTCCCAGCTCCCCCGACGGCGCAACGACCGACCCGCCTCCGTCGCTCCCGGCGTCAAAGTCGAACTGCACGTCCCCGAGATGCAGCAAGCTCGCGACCAAAGCGAGCGCCTTGGCCGCGTCCTCGCCGACAAACCCCAGCGTCTTGAGCGCCTTGGCCAGCTTCACGAACTCGACGCCGTCGTCCAAGTGCTCGAGTTCCAGCACGCCGCCCTGCTTGGTGTACTGGTAGTACGCCCCGCACGCCTCGTCCAAAGCCCACGGCTCCTTCATCAGGTCGGCCGTCGCGAGCCCTACCGCGTCGTCGGTCGATCGCGTCCTCGCCGCGTGCAGCTGATAAAATATGTGAAAGTTTCGCTCCCCCGGAGCGTGCCGCGGCAACCGAATCTTCTCCAGCAGATACGTCTCGATCGCCGCGCCGCGCATCGTGCCGCGCGGATCGAATTTGAGGTCTATATACTTACCAAACCTCGAGCTGTTGTCGTTCCGAACCGTTCGCGCGTTCCCAAACGCCTCCAATATCGGATTCGACTGCAGCACGCGGTCCATCACCGAGGTCTCGTTCGACGCCCCGGCCACCGTCAGATATCGCATGCATATCTTCGTCGACTCCGTCTTCCCGGCGCCAGACTCGCCCGAAATCAAAATGCTCTGCGACGCGTCCACCCGCCGCGCGATGCACGTCGCCATGTCCCGGTACGCCGCGTCCGCGATCGTGTACACGTGCGGCTCCATGGCCCCAGACTCGATACCCTGGGATTTCATCAGACCGTTGTTGTAGTACGACTCGAGAATCTCGTCCGTATATAAATCTAGCTTCTGGAACGGATTTACCGCTATCAATATGGCCCCGTTGAACGTGTAGATCGCACCCCCTTCGTACCGCCGCTCCAACGCGTGCAGAATGGCCGGCTCGTGAAGCACGGGCAGACTTATCAAATCCGTCGGCGTCTCCGAGTCCTCTTCGCGCGGTTTCACGTCCTCTGTCTCAACCTCCTCCGACTCCGACCTCGTCTTCACGTGCCGCACGCATCCCTCCACGTCGATCACCAGCGAATCCCCCCGCTTCTCCACCAACACACCCGCCACCCATCCCTCGGCCTCGTCGCGCACCCACACGCACGCCCCCGCCTCCATATGCTCGCTACGCCGCTGCTCAGCCCATCGCACAAAAAACAAACAAACAACAACCAACACGCGACGTCCTCGCCTTTCTATTCATTCCTCCTTTTTTATGGAATTTTCAAACCCCTTTCTTCTCAACGGTCCTCCTCCTCTCTCTCTCTCTCTCTCTCGTTTTGTTCAATTTTCTTGTTGTTGTTACTTACTACAAGCACTCTGTTCAGCGCCGGGAGGAAGAGGGTAAGAGTAAGATTCCACCGCCGTAGTAGTTAGTACCAGAGATACATTGTACCTGGCAGAAAAAAAAAAATCGTTCGTTCCTTTTCCTTAAATACAACTCTAGCTTTGGTACGGTGGTGGTACGACGCCACGGAAGCGCAGACATCGTGGTCTGGGCTTGCTCTGAGTGTGTAGAAGATCTGAGCCAAAATACCTTTTTTGAACAACAATCTTCGAGGAACCGCCCACCCGTCGTTGCTGCCCACATATTAGTGCTCAAAGCCGAGCGGACACCGAACATGCGACGCCTCGTCGAGAGATTGTCAACCGGTGTAGACTAAAAAAGGTCGTCGTCGGGAGCGACTCCGTGTTGGCTACTCGAAGAGCTCCCTTCGAGGTAGCGCCTTGGAAGATCGCGTACACAACAGTTTTCCACGCGGGGCGTCGTCGGTGTCGCGAACGGCCAGGCGGCGACGACACTAATGGCGCCGCCACAAAGCAGACGTCGGGTTGGCTGAGGCGTCGCCTCTTCCAGAGTCGTCACGTCCGTAGCGTCCACCTCGAGGGGGGCACTTCGCAGCATCGCTGCTGCCCCTCGTAGTCTCGGTCTTCTCCTTCTTTCCTCTTTCGCGTCGCCCTCCTCGGGCTTCTGGTGGCAGTTGCCCAGTGATAGTCAAAGACGAAGTCTTATTATTATCCGCTCTCAGGTGCCCGCATTTAGGAGTCGTTGTCGACGTGATGGTAGCAGAATTCATTCCTTGTCGCGTAGCTTGGTTTGCGCCGCCAAACTTTCGCGTTTTGGCTTTTTCTACGTGTGTTTTTACAGCGACCACCCTTTCTCGGCAACGCAGAAGATTTTGGTGGAAACTATCGCTTGTCGCCCCAGGGCGGGCGGAACGCTCGTCGCTCTCTTCCTAATCTATTTTCTGGGGCCTCATCCTTCGCGTCCAATTCCACGCGTGCTCCTCGCTCAGCCGGTGGAGATTGTCCACGTCGTCCTCGCGACCGTTAGTAGAGGCATCTCGCGCATCGTCGATGGAGCGGCTTCGCGTTATCCTCAGGTCTTTTCATTCAAAGTTCGTCGGCCGCGACCCACCGAGCGTCCTCTTGGTCGCATCGTCGCGTCTCGAACGAAGTCCCACGGGACATTATTCAACACGCCAACTCTCGGCCTTCCGCGGTGTCAGCATGTTGTCGGCTCGGCGACGCTAGTCTTCTTTTCAGCCTGTGACTGGTTGAAGGCTGCCACCAAGACGGGCAGCTTCGGTCGTGATCCGCCCGCGAGCTCGCGACCACTAACAGCCACATTCCTTCCAATAACAAACGGAGACTAAAAACTCGGCTAGCTGCCACCTGCGAAAAGGTCTCCGTAATCCAGTGCCACTTCTAGTCGCGCGCACGGGCGCATAATCTTTCTGCACCCACTTCATGCACCTTGGCTTTTTCTACTACTACCAAGCGATGATGGACCTTGCTTGACGGCCTCTCTTGCCGCGCAGATCGTCCCTAGTGGCTTCGCTGTGGCACGCTGTGGCACGATTGCCGCGTCAATATAATTAAATAAATAAATAAATAAAAATTCCGGCGAAGGCCTCTAAAGGAATAATGGGTCTGTGTACTGCTTGATCCAGTACGGCACGAAGAGCTTGGTAAGGCCGACTTTGCGGCGTTTGGCATCTCTAAGGAGGCTCTCGTAGGCGTCGTCGAGAAATCGAGGGGTCACCTCGCGCCAGTCCTTGACCCGGATGATGGGAAGGCCGTCGTATAACGACGCCATCGCCTCGGAGTCGTCGTAGTCAACCAATGGAATTGCGCCGGCGGCGAGCGCCTCCCACTCCCGGTGACACGCCCTACCGTTACCGTGGGGGGACGCCACGAACTTGGCGTCCACGAGCGCACTGGCATAGTCTTCAAACTTGCGGGTTCTGGTTTCGCAACGATCTCCAAAGTGCGTCGCTAGCTGCTTCACGACGTGAAATCTTCTGACGCGCTTGACGAGGGCCTCCACAGAGACGTGGAGGAGTTTCTTTGGCACAAACAATGCGTCGTACGAAGAACGGTTCAACAGCAAATCCGCGTCGTCAAACAGTGCTTTCAATCGAGGATTCGCGTTTTTGTATTTCTCGTCGTCCACCGAAGGTGGCGGAGCGTGCGTCATGCAGCAACACATCAAAAGGTTCGAGCGGTCCTTGGCCTCGTCGCCCGTCAGGAACGGAATCAAGCGTCTTTTCTCGTGAACGCCAATAGGAAATGCTCTCAATTTTGGATGCCTCTTCGAGCGCCAGTCTACGGGGTTCGTGGCGAACCACGCCACCAGCCGCGGATCCTCCATGAGACGATCGTGACCCGCGTCGCAGTCGTCGCTCGAAACGAGGACAACTCGATGATGCTTTGGCAGAACGTCACGTTCGAGCGCCCGCAACGCCGTCTGTCGTTGCGCGCCGAAATCGTAACCAGAATACCTTCCGCAGCCGTCGCCGAAACTCGCTTCCACGAGAACCGGCCCTCCTCTCCTTTCGCCTGCTCTTGTTCTGTCGTCCCACTCAAACGAGCGATCCTTCACAAAAACCTGCTTCATTCCTTTGATCGAAACTCTGTAGTCTGCGAAGATCATCGTCGCCTCGGCGTCGAAGCCGACGAGCATTTCGTCGATCCGCGGGTGGCCGAACAACCATGAAGCGTTGGCGATGTTGAACGCAAAGTTTTCGGCGAGACCGAGAGTTTGGAGCCAGTACGTGAGGCAGCATCGCAGGCAGCAGCGGACGCGGGAGTAGGCGACGCGCCACGGCACGAAACTCTCCAGACACTGCCGTGAAAACTTGCCACTGCACGCCAACTCCTCGCAGTCACTCCACTCGGTCAAGCACTGCTGCGTCGAGAGGTCGTCGTGGGGCGATGTAGCCGCTGCAAAGCACACCAGCGCCGCCGCCGCCGCCAAGGAGAGCATTGGTTGTTGTTGTTGTTATTTTCGGCGGGCCCTATTTATTTATTAAGACGTGTGTATTTTATAGCCTTACCCTGGATCAAAGAAGATACGTATCCAAAACATCTGGCGATGATGATGATGATGAGAAGAAGAAGAAGAAGACCGTGCTCTTCTTCGTTGAAGAGGAAGCGGGAGTTCGCGATCGCGACGTGCATCCTTGTTGGTGTGACTGTATTGCTCCTCCGCATCGAGCCCCACAACAGACGCAAGCTCCTGATCGCTGGGTACCAGGAACACGTGTCCTGGTTTACGGGAGAGAACCTCGAGACGAATCTAGGGACGGTGCCGTCGATCACATGCCCCGTGGGCAAGTACCGGCCAACCTCCTCGTCGGACACCAACTACCACAGGGACGTCGGGTTCCGGATCGAGGGATGCGAGGATTGCCCGAGAGGACGATACGGCGAGTCGGAAGGTCTCGCCTCGCAGTCGTGCACGGCCGAATGCCCGCTCGGCACCTACAGAGACAGGACTGGCGCGAAAAGTAGCGATGATTGCCTCTCGTGTCCGCCGGGGAAGTATGGTAACCGCAAAGGCCTCACTACCAGAGATTGCTCGGGCGATTGTCCCGCCGGTAAATACTCCAGCGTCTGGGCGCTCACGACGCCCACCGAATGCCAGTCGTGCCCCGAGGGGTACCGCGGCTGGCAGTGCACGTGGGAGGTCGTGGCGCAGCACTTCTCGGGCGACCGGGCGCACCACTATGATCTCGACGTTCGACCCGCGTCTAAGCTCCAATCATCCCCCCTCCAATATGCACGAGGTTCGAACCACCCGAAACCCGTCGACCTCACCATCCCTTACACCCTGCCTCTCCTTAACGTGCGCGACAACAACGCATAGTTTTTTCGTCATGTCCAAAAAATGCGCTCGTTCTGTATTTCTTGGTTCGTCGTATTAATATTCTGTCCGCTTAACGCCGCAACGTGCGTTGCGCGAGGTCGGTTACTCCCGCGCGGCGGGTTTGGATTGCCCCGTACTCGAAGGGCGGTTTGCGGCGGCGGTCGCGGCGGCAGTGCCTACGAACCAAGTCCCTTCGATTCCTCTACTTTCGCCTTTCTCTTCCTTCGGGTCCGGGAATGTGACGAAACAAGCACAAACAGGGGCGAGGATACGCAAAATGGAAGAGGCCAGGAGCTGAAAACGAGGAAAGAGCTCAAGGAAGAAGAAGGCAGGATGAAAGAGAACCATTGTGGGAGCCAGTGGCTTAGAGCCCATCACCAGACCGCGGACCAAAGTGCAGCAGGCCCCATAGAAAGCCGGTTCAGTATGCGCGGCGCAAAGTCCCCATCGAGGACACTCCGGCGAGTGCCATCAGCAATGGGGCGAATCATGGAATCGAGGAGGGCGCGTCCGCGATGGATGGTGATGCTCCTGCGGAAGAGGCGCGTTGCAGAGTCTGTATCGGCGACGTTCCAAGCACCCGTCCTCCTCCTCCGTCGCCAAACATGATCGGCTAAGCAAGTAGATCGGAGAATAGTAGTAGTAAGGATAAGAGGTTTGAACTTCTGGCGGCGGCGGCGAAAGGTGGAAATTGTCTAGCGTAGGCTCTCTCCCAGAAAAACGTGGTGGTGGTAATATGAATAGAACACCGTCCCACAAGGAAGGAAAGAAGAAAACAGTCCGAGGGGGCGGATAGCCATGCCATTCGCCTTTGTGATATACGCCAGTGCACTTCTTCTTCTCGACAAAGACCGTTTTTCGCCGCATCATTAGCGGCTAGTCATGTTAGTAGTACCACACACCACCAGACGTGGCTATAGTATTTTTTTCCGGCAGTTTGGAACGAGTTCGAATTTGAAATAAGTTCCGTTGGGGGGGAATAAAAAAAGCAGCAGCCACGGTTCGGAGTGCGGCGACCAACGCGCAGCGGCGGAATCGACCGCGCTTGCGATGGGAGGAGGAGTCTCGCGGAGTGTGTGTTTGGGACAGACACGTCGAAGAAAAGAAAACCGTGCGGAGTCATCATCATCATCATCATCATAGGCACTCGGCGTCGTTCCATCCCTCAACGGAAGGAAGTTCGAGGCCGTTCTTCTTCTTCGAAAAGAAGTGGTAATTCGAAGGAGTCGATACTTTCGGGCCGGTCAACGGACGTCTCCCAAAGCGAGAGGATGTTAGACTCGAAGCACAAGGCCCGGAACAAGTTCTACCACCAGACGTCGCAGCAGAGCTACTACATGAAGCCGAGCGACGCGTCGGTGATATCTCTGGAGGAGCCGCGCGTGAAGGTGGTGAGCGACGTGGCGCCGAGGGTGGGGATTGTGGTGATGACAAAGAGGCCGATCGACTTCGAGCACTGGCTCGCGTACCACCGGCAGGTGGTTGGTATCGTGCGGTTCTTCGTGCAGTGCGAGGACACGCCCGAGCTGGCGCGGCTGCTGTGTTTCCCGCCGTGGTCCGAGTGCGTGGAGGCTACTTTCGTGGCCAAGACGCAGCGCGACTATTTCGTTCAAATGGACCGCCAAGCGACGCACATCGCGAGCGCCGTGCCGCGGGCGCGCGCGGCCGGGGTCGAGTGGCTCCTCCACATCGACGACGACGAGCTCGTCTTTTGCCCGCACGGTCCGGGGGCGTTATGGGCGGCGCTGAGGGCCGCGCCTCAAACGGCTTGCGACCTGCACGCGCAGAATATCGAAGCCCTCGCGCCGGACGCGGCGTGCGCGGCGCCCTTCGCCTCGTGCGTCACCTTCATCGTGTCGACCTCCAAGTACACGTCATACACGAACGGCAAAAGCTTCGGCAGAGTGTCGCGGCCGGGTCTTCGAGCTCACGGTCCGCACCATTTTCGCGCCGATCCGACGCCCGGCGCTGCCACCCTCGACATCCCGGCCTCGTGCGCCGTCATTCTCCACTACGAGTCGTGTACTTTCGAGCGATGGTCCCTCAAGTTTCGCGATCTCGCAGAGCGCCACGGCGACGATCCCGACGTCGTCGCAAAGCTTCCGTTTCCCTTCTACCGCGACTCGCTCGCCGCGATGCGCGAGGTCGCGCGAGCGATAAAGGCCTGCGCGAGGGTGGCCCACCGCGCCGCCTCCGATCACGAGGCGGCGATGGTCGATCACATCACCAGAGCCGCCTTTCTCCTCTGGGCCCGCCGCAAGGTCGCCTCTCAGGTCAAGCTCGCGCCGCGCGACACGGTTACTATTTCGGCCGTCGCCGACGCCATCGCCGCGCTCTTTCCGCCGCCGCCGCTTCCGCCCCAGCCGACGACTATCGTCCCGCCGCCCTACGCCGACGACCCCTACCAAGACCCCAGCGCGAACCTCGGAGCCCATACCGACGGACCGAGTCCCGCCCTATACTACCATCTCCCGATCGTCGACGCTCGCCCTCCGGCCGCCGCCAACGTGGAAAACACCACGACGGCGGCGCCGGGCTCGCTAAACACCACAAACGCCGCCGCTCTCGCGACGTGGGGACCGTCGGCGGCATTCCACGCCCATCCGCCCCGCCGGCATCGCCAGATCGACGACGACGACGACGACGACGACGACGACGACGATAATACCAAAGACAATGACCGGCGACAAAAACAACACCTCCCTCGCCTTCACACCCCCTGAATTTTTTGTTTTGCGCCACTCGAGCGAGCGAGCGAGCGAGCGAGCGGAGGGCGAGGTGACCATCCTCCTCGTGCGCACACCATGCGTTCGCCGCCCTCGTATCATGAAGCCCCACGCGAATTCCACTATTCTGGTCTCTAGCTCTGGTACCACGTCGTTAACACATCGACTGACCCGGGGGAGGGCGGTTCGTCCATTCATGCACCGGGAAACTTCTGTAGGTGGTGGGCTCTACGGAGTTCGGAATGTGGCGTGCGATCTCAAAGAGGCGTAGGCTCCTTTCTTCGTTCTTTCTTTCGACGGGTGCACCCACCCGCCCCGCGTGCGCGGACATCTTGGCTTGGACTTTTCGTTGAAACCTGGCAGTCGAGCGCGCCAATGCAGCATATCTCGGTTAAAGGAAGGAGTCACGTGGTCCAGTCGTAAGGCGCGATCTCGCGGGGCCTGCTTCGCACTCTCATCCGCACACTCGGCGTGGAGATAGGCGGCGATATCGACTTCGAGCTTAAATTTTGCGAACTGACAATCGCCCCAAGTCTTATTATTAGTAGCTGAAGTATGGGGGGAACCTCGGTTTTATTACGAGAACTGGCACGAGAATGACGCCCTATGGAACGCGCCGAGCAGCGTCATATAGTGACTTGATTTGGTCCAAGCCGTGCGTGCCACTTGAAATTGTGCTGCATAATGACGTCGCGACGTTCCAAGCGCTCACGGCCCTGCGACACTGTGGCGGCAAGTTGAAGCGAGCTAACGATTATTGCTCTTTTGGTACTACCGAATCTCCGCACATTATATATACAGCGGGAAGACACCTTGCGGGGGACATATCATCGCAACGCTTGCAGTCGAATCGACTTCTAGCGACAATGCTCCGTTCAGCGGTATCAGGAACGACGCCATTCATCTCTCTTGCACCAGCAATTGCGCGAATTCAAACGTATCATCCAGCTCGACAACACCCGAGACGAGCGAATAGGCCGCGAGCCTAGTGTTAAATTAGCCGTCGTCGCTCGAATTGCCAGAAGGAACTATTTCACCCGAGATGTGTGTGTGAACGCGGACCTACGCGAGCATCCCTTCGAGGCAGGGATATATATTGCTTCGGACACGCTTCATTTTATGCGTCACGTTTCCTGGTTGGAAGTTTGAACTGAAACTAAAACCGACTGCATCCAAGCGCTAGTCGACTTGGCTTTGATTGCGCGCAGCACCTCCTCAAGTGCTTGTGCATCTCTATTGTGTGCACGTTTTCGAAAGTTCGAAAGAAAGAAAGAAAGAAAGAAAGAAAAAAAAATTGTTGAAGAATTTATTTTCTCAATCTCTTGGACCAACTCACTACTACATCGGACGACGACGAAGGTCTACTACATCGGACGACGACGAAGGTCGCCCCCTAGCCGAAGTCCATCGTCACCGCCTTCGCTGCGTTATATAGGGCCTACCCAGATCCACCTCATCCACCACCGTCGCCGACAGGGGCTTGACGATGCATTGACTGATGATGTTGTCGCCGCAGTGTCAGGCTTCGTGTTTCTAGAGAAACTTGGCACTCTCGGAGGCGGCGACGATGGGTACGTAAGCACTCACCAGCACAAGATCGATGTCGCGTTTCCTGCCGTGCTTGTGCAACAGAACAGCTGATGACGGAGAGCTAATGATGACAGCACCACGAGCACATTCCGAGCATCGTCTAAACTGGAACCGACGATGGCGTATCCACCGCCATCCAGCGTCACGTTTACCCAACTCCGTGTCTCCTGTGACGCCGCTGCGTCCGCATCGCTCCGCCACATACGGACCAAAAACTCCTCCATCGCTTTTGGGGCAACGGACATTCTTGTGTTTTGGGTCGATGGTCGACGTGGACTTCAAAGCCTTCGTACTCTTTTTCCGGCCATCCCCAACCACCGAGAACGTTCCGCTGTCAGCCCTACCGTTGGTACTGTCCAAGATGCGAAAGGTACCGACCCCTCGAACTCTAGCGGGGCGCAAGGCCTTATCAAACGTATCGTAGCGTTGCTGTCTTCTTTTCCCCTTTGGAACAGCGCGAATTGTGGCAGCGAGGAGCCTTGTTACGTGTGTTGGATGACACTGCACTCGACGCGAACCGTCGCCGCGCCGTGGCATAAAACTTAGTCCCAGTCACTTCTTTCGAAAAATAATACCGAATTCTGAGCCAGAGCGTCTGATGCGAGGTCTCGTCGAAGAATAAAATGATATGGACGAGAACGTTTTCGAGGCGCACCACGTGTTCGGTGGGTTTGAGCATGTCTTTTAAGGAGAAGAAGACCTAAGTTTAAGTCCAGTTGCTCGCTTTTGTTTCGACGTCGTGATGCTGACGATTACGCACACATCTCATCGGAACTTGTACAATTATAACTTTCTTTACCGACGACGAACAAGAAGAAAAATTAAGTCGAAGAAGAATCGCGTGGCGCCGCGAATCAGTGACGGTCGCCGAGACCGGAAGACGTGCTTCTTCCAGGTTATGAACTCTACGAGAAGAGTGTCTACGAGAGAACGGAGATGGTTGTCTTATCGCGAACCGGCGGAGTAAAATATTGTGGCGAATGTCAGACGGGGCGGGGGCTCGTTTGGTTGCGCCACCAGCTTGAATAATTGACTCGAACCGGCACCATTCTTGCTCCCGATCTTTCACTACCCAATGGAAAAAGAGGAGGCGCTCGCGTCGACAACGACGGGTGCCTTACCGACAACGATTTTTTTTTTTGTGATTGGGGTCGCTTAGACCCCATCATCTTCTGTGCGATTCGTATCTACTGGCGCCGTTCAGTATCCACCGCAAGCGTCACTCACTTGCGCCGTTGAATAAGGATCATTTCGAAGCCAAACATTCGCTTCAACGCAGTGGCTTCGACAAAAGATTCCGAGGATCTCGTCCGATAATTTTTGGCACTCACCTTGGACTGTCGAGTGCGATCGATAGGCAAGACGTACCCGCAGACGCCAGGGAGACCAAAGGGGGTCTTGTTGTTGTCTAAAGAACAGCGCCTCCGAGTCCGTCTCAGCTTTATCTTGGAGTCGAGCACGCGTCTCACGATTCAGGAGTCGTACGCGAGATCCTTTGGGGTCCCACGGGCACCCGTGCTCCAGAGTATTAATGCGAAGAAGATATATCTCGAAAGCTCGCAGTTTTCCTCCATTGCTCCTGGAGAGTATGGCACTTCATTTCAGTGCTGCTTACTTGGGGCCTCGTGGACGTGGTTGCGGCGAAAGTAGTGGGACGGCCTCTCCGGATCAGCCAATTGTGCCATGTTTTTTTCCTCTATGTAATGGATTTTGTTACAAAAGTGATCGTTCTCAGCGGCCCTGGCGCTCCTCATACTTTCCCACTTATGGGCGTTATTTGCGCCCACCCCCAGTGGGGGTCTCCACCACCTCGAGCTGCAAGAGGACCTGCACGTGGCTGAGCCCCATGGCCAGACAACCCGGGATGATCCGATCCGATCGGATCCGATCTGATCCAGACGGTACGGAGAATGGGATCGTTCCTTCGTGCTTTCATCAAATCGCCGGCTTCGAGGTCGAGAAGATTGCCGCCGGGAGAGAGAAAAGCTCGCAAAAAAAATCCAGCACCGACATGTCGAAGAAGAAGAAGAAGAAGAAGAAGAAGAGGAAAGCTGGTCGCAGCAGGAGCCTGTCGGTCGCCCCGGGCACAGCATGATCGGTCGGTAGTAGTGATAGTAAGGCACCATATAGAGGGCCACCACGCTACACTACACTACACTACACACGACACTATGCGCGTAGCAAACCGAGGAAGCGTCGATGAAAGGAAGGAAAAGGAGGGCCCTCGGCGACGGGTGCACGTGTCTGGACATCCATCCACACAGACAAAAGAGGAAGAGGGACTTGTGGTGCGTGGAATAAGAAAAGGCAGATCACTCGGATAGATAAAATCAGTTGGAGGAGCGCCAAGGGGCAGCCTTTGAGAAGCAGGGAACGAACTTGTTGATTTCGTCCTTTTGCTGCTGGACGATGCACTCCGAGATCCACACCAAATTACGAATTTCCTGCTCCTTGAGCTTGACGTACGCGTAGTAGATGCCAAAGTGCATTTGACCTTCGAAGGCAAGCTCGAGCATCTGGACCTCTCTTTCATAAAAGGCGTCGTCGATGGAGCGGTCGTCTATGGACTCGTTCTGGTGGACGGCCCAGATCTCGCGGTAGACGGGAAAGGGGGCGATAGCCCCGCCCAGAGCTTGCTCGTCCGAAGCCGCGGAAAGCGCGGCGGTTCCGGCGGGGTAAAGGAAACCGATCGAGGGATAGAGGCGCTTACGGTCGGTGGCTCGCATCGAGGGTTCGTTCAAGGGCGTGCCGAAGGAGTTGAGGGTAATGTTGATGGCGCGCTGGTCGGCCCTCGCTTTCAAAATCTCTCCCATGATCTCGGCGGTGTCGTCGCCGACGTCGCAGCAGAAATTGTAAAAGTCTTCCAAATAAAGTTTGATGAGCGAATTTTTAATGATTTCCATCTCGACCTCTTCGAGAATGTTCCTGACCTCGGCGGCCGTCGAGAGGCTTTCGGATGATTCCTTGAGGAACCGAGAAAAGTAGGGACCGACCGGAGTGTCGACGAGGACCGTTTGATAGAGGTCCGCGTAGCCCTTGGGGGAGTTCTCAAAGGTCGGGATGCTGCGCATCGTCGAGTCCCGGAACATTCCCAAAGGATGGCACTGTTCGATCAGCTCGTTCACGTCCCGGCCAGAGATCGTACCTTTGAGCAGCAGCATGACGTTGTCGATCATGTACTCGTAGGTGATGTAGTCGAGGAAGGTCGCCAGAGGCTCGACCGCCTGAGCCCTCAGGAACTTGAACTCGTCGACCATCTTGCGGGTCGCGCACTCGAGGATGACCGCCGGGGTCACGACGGACTCGTTCGCCAGAAACTGGTCGTAGTCCGTCTCCTGGAGATTTGCCTTGACGTCATCGAGGGTCTCGGCCTGCGTCAAGTGGTGGTAGTCCGCGTCAGTCAGGAAACCCGTTCGGAACCCGCGGCACAGCGCCTCGGTGAACCCAAAGTCCCGATTGTGGACGCACAGTGAAGCCACCATCTCGCTCAAGGGTTATTTATTTATGTTTTTCATAAATAACCCCGAACTTGGCGCAGACAGCCTGGAGCTGGTGATCAAAGGTCGCCACGGCCGCTGGCACCTCTTCGAGCGCCCGTCGAAGGTCCTCGTCCGTGATGGGCGCCGCGAGCCCAAAGACCCCGCCCTCCTTGTGTCGTTGGTCCTTCTTCTTCTTTGGTCCTTCTTCTCCCGAATAATGTGGTGGTCTGAGGACGACGGTGCGCGTCAAGGCCGCCTGGAGGTCGGGGAGGACGTGTCTGATATGGAGGAGGTCGTCGGCGGACTGGGCACAAGTCTCGAGGATGGCCTCGAGGCGGCGCGGCGTGGATGTTGCTGGCTTCCCGTGGTCTCGGCTTAGTCGCCAGAGGGCGAGCGCGAGATCTTCGGGAGCCCAGTCTGGCCTCGATAAGACGACCAAGCAGGCCAAAAGACGAACGTATTCCAGGAGTTGGGTGGTGGTCCCGGCGAAAAGCGAGAAGAGGAGGTTCGCGCGGCCGAGCGAAAAGTTACGAGCGTCGAGGACCTTCTCGAGGGCCGAGGCGAAGAGGTGCCTGCTGACAAGACCCGGTGGGTCGGCGCTTTCGCTCAAGGCGGCCGCGAGGTCGCGGAGCTGGACGACGGGTGGGTCGACGAGCATCGTTTTGTAAAAACGCGCCGTTTCTCGCCACCGAAGCTCTTTGTGGTTGTTTTCGTCGTCGTCGTTGGCTCGCGGTTTCTCGGGCGCGCCGGATAATACGAAGGTCTGCGGTCCCGAGTAGCGGACGGTGCGGCGCTTTTCGACCGTTCGCGGGCGCGGTGCGGGTCCTCGCGCGACGCGGCGGTCGGCCGCGATTGACCGTTCGAGCCTGAGCGATTCCTCGACTCGAAGAAGCCGGATTCTCCGGAGCCTCGGGGGCAACGAGATCTCTTCGTCCTCCTCGGCCGCCGCCGCCGTCGTCGTCTGGGTTGCGTACCACGAGCTCGTCGGCCGCTGGTCCGAGTGGGTTGCTCGAAAGCCAGATACGTATTGCGAGTTCTCCGGCCAGAGGCGAGGCGCGAAGAGGACGGTGCTGCCGGGCGCGGGCGCGGACCCCCGGAGCGCGGGCGTCCACTCGTCTCTGAGGTCGGGGGCGCTGTTCGGGTACCTCCGGTACCGCCGCTCGTTGGCGGTCCCCCGGAACCCGTACCGGACCGCGTCGGCGAACGTCGACGTCGAGACGATCCCGCTCGGGCAACGCCCGCCGTACCACGGCTCGCGGCGCCCTCGATACCCGGCGCTCAACACGACCTGCCGCTCCCCCTCGCACCACAAGCGGTACCACGCGTCGTGCTCGTAGGACCTCGCAACCACAACCTCCGAGGATGGCGCTTCGCGCGCCACTCCTCCAACTTTGGGGAGGGGTGCCCCGGTCCCGGCGCAGTACAGCCTCAGCCGCCGTCGCAGCTTGGCTTCGCGCCGCTTGTCCGGCTCGGGAATCGTCGCCCGCAGAGCGTTGTCGAGGATCGCCTGGATCTTGTCGTTTGTCGACACCGCCTGGCGACGCCCCCCGCCCATGATGTGTTGTTGTAATAATAATGAGGCGCTGCCAGTCTCTCTCTCTCTGTCAGAAAGAAGAAGAAGATACGTCGTATCTTCCTATCCAACGTAGTGGCAAAAAGGATGGGCCGCCGCCGCCTCGTGGGCGGCAAGGTGGCGGCCTGCGCCGGCGGATTCTTGTTGGGGGCGATGGTGCTGCTGCTGCTGCGATGGATCATGACCACCCCCGGGCCGGAGCTGCTGCTGCCCCCACAAAAAAAAGAGACGACGCTCGCTGTTGTCCCCCCCGAGCCCGAGAAGAAGATGAAGATGATGATGATGGTGAGCAGAAGAAGAATCAAAAAAAAAAGCCCGAGACCTGTGATTTTTGTGGTGGCCGACGACCTTCGCGGGGACGACGAAACCCTCATCGAAGCGCGCGCACCGAATCTCGCCTTCCTGAAGCGCGAGGCTTTGAGCTTCTCGCGCGCCTACTGCCAGGCGCCCGCGTGCAACCCTTCGCGTAACTCGTTCCTGACGGGCGTCATGCCCGACGTCTCCAAGGTATTCGGGTTCGAGGCGACGACCAGCGAGACGCTGGGGGCCCGGGGAGAAACGAGTTTTTTCTCGGTCCTCCGGTCACACGGTTACCAGTCGTTCGGCGTCGGCAAGCTCTACCACTGGGAACCGTTCGGTCGGCCGTTTTCCGACAACTCCTACTTTCCATCAACATACAATCAGGAGTGGGGCGACATGGAATACATGCCGCGCGAGTGTTCCTCGCGGGGGCGGCGGCGCAAAAGTAACGATTGTCATCGCGCGGACGTCTTTCTGGCGGACGACGAAACTGAACTCTTCGACTCGAAGGTTACCGAGCGATCTCTCGAATATCTCGAGGTCGGCGCCCGGGATTATTTTGATGACGCCACCAAGACGCCGTTCGTTCTGGGGGTGGGCTACCACCACCCGCACCTCAAGTGGTACGTCCCGGGCCGACTCTACGACGTCGCCAGAAACGCGTCGGTCGCGAAGGATCATCTGCCGCCAATAGGAGCGCCGTGGTTCGCGCACGGCGACATCGCCGTTGGCTCGCCGCAGTCCGGCGATCTCAAGCTGCTGGACGAGACGGTCGTCGACAGCGCGCTCTGGTACAGGGAGAGGCCCACGCGCCATAACCTTCCGCGTATGCCGGACCGCGTCCAGCGCGAGCTCCGCGGAGGGTATCTAGCCGCCGTGTCGTTTATGGACGAGCAACTGGGCCGACTCCTCGAGGCGTTGGTGAAACTTGAGCTCTGGGAGGACGACGCGATTGTTATCTTCACGTCGGACCACGGCTACGGGCTGGGCGAACGCGGCCACTGGGGCAAGTCCTCGCTCTACGAAATTGACGCTAGAGTGCCGCTCTACGTCCGCGATCCTCGATCTCCCGAGTCGCGCGGCGGCGTCTCCAAGGCCTTGGTGGAACTGGTCGACTTGACGCGCTCGATCATAGACCTCGCCGAACTTCCGTACGGCCCGGGCATGTACGACGTGTTCGACGGGAGGTCGTGGAAGCGCATCGTCGACCGAAAACTTCCGGACGACAAGTGGAACGCCGACCGGAAGATCGCTATCACGATCATCCCAAAGTGCCGGCGAGAGTACGGCGTCCCCTTTTCGTGTCAGGGAAAGTCGTACGCCTGGGGCTCCGACGCGCTCCTCGGCTTCGCGGCCCGATCCGCCGGCTGGCGCTACGTCGCCTGGATGCCGTTCAACAAGACCCTCGACGCCGTCGACTGGTCGCAGCTCCCGGTCGCCGAGGAGCTCTACGACCATCGGCCCCCCGACCTTCGCGTGGACGACTGGGACCACGTGAATCTACTAGATGCTGCTGCTGCTGCTGCTTCCAAAACCCACCGCGACGTCGCCAACCATCACCTCACCTGGCTCCGCCAAAAAGCGAGGCGCCGGCACATCCAAGCCCTCGGAAAGTACCCGTTCCGCGCTTACGACAACCTCCACGGCCCGGCGATGCTCGACTGGTATCCTCAAGGCCGGAGGCCCACCGACCGACTCCCGCGCTATGTGCAGGAGATGCGATAGACGACGACTCGGGTCCGTCGTCGTCCTCGTCATCTCGGATTTAATCAAAATTTCCGACCCGAGGCCGTTCTTTTTGCCTCCGACCAGAGCGACTGGGGACCGACCTTCGCTTCCGCGCTTGGCGTGCGTCACCCCCAGGAGAAGAAGAAGAAGAAGAAGCAGCAGCTCTGCGCCGAGAACTGCTCCCTGCTCGGGCACTCCCCCTTCTCGTTTTGCGAGTCGCCGACGTCGTCTCGCCCGAGAGGACGCGACCCACCTTCTCGCGTCTGTCGCGTGGCTCCAGTCTTCGGTATCGAGCACGCGCAGGTCGGGAGACCGACATCCCCCCCACTCCTTGTGGGTCACGGCCCCACGAGTCAGGGCCCCTCTCGTGGGGCACAAAACTCGAGATCAAAGGTCGACGAAACCCTAATCCAAAAACGTCGTTGTGACAGGCCGAACTCTTGGAACGACGCATGAGTCCAGCGCGCGCAAACGCGTCGTCTTGCCGTGCGCCTCGCGCGCGAGTTCGAGCACCCCGTAAAACAACAGTGATCGACAGAAATATGCCGCCGATTCGTCGTCTTTACGGCGCGCAGCGCCCGCGGTGAAGAGAAGTGCGTGATTTGCGACGCGACGACGACGGATCTGTCCTGGATTACGCAACTCTTCAGAAGCTTGGTATAGGCGATATTTGCCCTTGGGGAGCATCGCGGATCGATCGGGAGTCAACCGAGGTGAAGTTGTGTCAGCGATGCGGCGCAGTCACTCTCTCGCCAACGACGTCTTTTTTCCACCGTGCGAGCTGTCGGAAACGAGAGAGTGACGCACGTCGCTGTTTGTGGCGGCAGCGAACCTCCATGTCGGGACCAGCAAAATTCGTTGTTGGGCGACCTTCTACCAGAAACTGCAGCTCGCGTGACGTCGTTGAAATCAAAAGCCGTGAATGACCTATTTTTCGCGCGACGGAGCTTGATAGCAGCCGCGGCCAGAAATTTAGACCGTCGCAAAGCCTCTCAGAAGCAGCATTCGCAACCTCGTGATGAATTTCACGTTGCCGACGTCGTTGTTTCCCAAAAGCAACGAGCACAGATGGAGCGTGATGAGACCTATCGGCTAATTGGTTCCCTCGAGCAAATGTCGTCGTTGTCCTAGCATCAGCGAATGGAGACGTTGGCGCATCCAAGTGTTTGTTTCCAGAAAGCCGGCGCGAAGTTGATATATATGAGCTGGAGTCTCGCAACGTCCCTGTCGACAGCAGAAGGTATACAGTTGTGCGGCTGCGTGCTGCTGAACTGGGCCAGCATCTGCGACGGGAGCGCATTCGCGAACCAACCGCTGCGACAGATCCAATAATCTGGAAAGTGTGTGACGTCAAATCGAGAACGGATGCGCCTTGTCCATATGGTTAGTGACATTGGCGTATTCGCAAAGTTCTCAACAGATGTGGAAGCATCATCACAAGACGCCGAGGATCACCCCAGCTCCGCCGACTCAGCCGAGACTATACCACCGAACGTTTCCCATCATCATCATCAGCCGTCGCTGAAACAAACTACACCACCACTTCCGAATTCAACCCACACGCTGCTCAACCATCCATAAAACCCGGCGTGAGAACGCATTACTCGACGCCTCACGCAGGGACAGCGCTGGCGACGACGTGCTGCTCATCTCCTGGCTTTTCGGCGAAAAACTTGATTCTGTGTCAGAATTGGGAAGTTAGGATTAGGGTTTCGACCGACCTTTGATCACCACCAGAACTGTGCGGACGGACACAAAAAAAAAAAACAAACAGGGGTTGTTCGTCGATCCTCGCGCAACCCCGCTTCTTCGGCAGTCGACTCTTCATTAGTTTTAATTAAGACCGTGCCCCGAGACTCTCCTCCCATCGGCGAGTCCTTTAAATAAAAAAGATTGAGGTCCAGCAAGAACGCGCGACAACGACATCGAACGACGTCATACGATGTTATGGACCTGGTCCATCTGAGGCATATGATCCAAGGCGTGGTGGAGAATGAATTCAAGAGATATTATAAGAAAAATAATATTTCTTCCTGTCTGGTGCAAAATGCACGTCGGTGACGCTTCTCGAAGAACGCCCGGAAAGCGATCGGGCCTCGCCCGGAACTGTCGATCGGTGTGGCAATTACAGACGAAAAGCAATGCGGCGGTGAGATGGGAAATGCCGAGTCGTTCGCATGCGAGTGCGCGGCGTGTCAGTGTTCCGACTGCCACTGCGTCGGCGATATAATGGCCGGCGATCCGTTCGAGGACTTTGACGAGGAGTGCGCGTGCCTCCACGGCTGCGTGAGTCGATTTTCCGGCGCTTCGTGAGGCGGTTGCAGGTGGCGATTTGGAACCAGCTGTCTCGAGATCTCAAGGGCGTCGTGCGCGCGACCAACACGGCCGTCGTGTCATTCAGGAAGGAGATGGGGGCGGGCATGCATTTGCTGGGTGCACAGGCGGGCCGCGACGGCCCGCGAAAGTTCGACGCGGCCGCGCTCGAGCGCGAGACACTAGACGAGGTCTTCGCGGGCCTCGCCTGCAAGATCGACGAGATCGAGGCCGATGCGGCCGATAAGGTGCAGCAGCTCCGGCGGTTGACCGATGCCCTCGGCGACGGCGACGCGTGCTGCACGCGAAACCACCGCGCGCTGAGCGACGCCGTCAAGCGCGCCGTCGACCGGGAGGACTGGGTCGAGCTCAGGCTGGTCGCCTCGGGCCTCGTCTGCTCGAACCGGGTTCTCCTGGCGACCCTCATCCGCGCCTTCGCGACCCGGGCCCTCTGCGCCGTCATCCGCGAGCCTCTCTGCGCCCTCGCCGACCGCAACGAGCGCACTCTCCAGCTCTTTCTGCCACCCCCAAGCGCTTACCAGGGTACGACCTGGGTCAAGAGCCGGGCCAAGCAGCTCCACCAGGCATTCACGATCGTCCACAACACATGCCCCCTCATCAAGGCCAAGCTCAAGACTTTCGTCACGGTCCTCACCGTTGCCGAGTGCGGGGTCGCCGCCTACGCCCAGGAGCACCCAGACCTAGCCATAGCCACCACCGTTGTCACGCCCTGATCGATCGGTCGGTCAAAAGGTCGATTGCCTGACTATTTTTTAAAGGGCGTGGACCGTAGGCTATAGCTAATCTCAGCGCCGTAGTTCGTTCAGTTCAGAGGGCGTTTTGTTTGTTGTCAGACGAGGGTCGCGAAAAGGAGCGACAGTGTGAGTTCCTACTTCGCGCTATGCGACGTGTATAGAGACACCTCCACGATATGACTGACCATCAGCTCGTCGTCGCCTTTCTTCTGCACCCCCGACAGCGAACGGACAGTCGCGGCTTCAGTTCCGGCCCGCCGGGGGTCGACACACGCATCTGAGATACCCTGCCTGCCACATCTACCTACCTCCCACCAGGTGGCTTTACTCAATCACAAGGCCTTACGTCATCGCAACACCAACAGATCGGCGAATGTGGACGGACGGACGGACGGACGGACGGACGGACGGACCCCAAAACCTCTTGAAGGAAGGAGGGAATCAACAACTCGAAAAGCCAGATTATCCGGGAAGCCGACTGTACATTGAGGATTTCACACAGTTGTAGGCGCAGCTTCGATTTATCTATAACTAGCAGTATTATAGACTTAGACCTATGTAGAGTGCTGTAAATGATCCATCCCTTACCCCTTAATGGGTGCTGTTGTTAAGTTGTGATTCCGCGATTCCCCGCGATCAGCGATCCACGCACGTAAAGTTAGCCGCCAAGTCGAGTTGAAGCTTGCAGGCGGCGCGGCGGTCTCGGAGCAGTGTGTGCACCGGTGCTACGCGGAAGACGTAGCTGAGATAAGACGGTCAGGACCCGGACGTGTTAAGACACCGTCGGGGAGCACACACACACACACACACAGAGACTCGCAAAGAAGAAGAAAGAAGCATGGCGACCGACAACGAGGAGTTCAACGTGCCGGTGAGCGATGCGTGGGGCGTGCTGCTCGGGATCCTCGGGTTCTTCGCGGTTATGACGGTGGTGTCGGTATTTTTGAAGGGCGATTTGCGGGCGATCTTGCGGCCGACGGACACCTTTTTGAGCGCGCGGTCGAGCGCCTCGTGGTACTCTATCGGCTTGTCGTACTTCGCGAGTGGCATGGGCGCGTGGATCGTGTACGGCACGACGGAAATGGGGGCGACGCGGTCGTTGTCGTGGTGGGGAGTGATCGGGTATTCGACGGCCTCGAGCTTTCCGGCGATGTTGCTCATGTTCCTGGGTCCGAAGATAAAAAAACGCGTCGGCGCTGACGCGGGGTACACGGCGACCGACTTCGCGCTCGCGCGGTACGGCCGCCTCATGCACCTCCACGTCGTGTGCATCTCGTGCTTCTACATGTACATCTACATGGTCGCCGAATTCACGAGCCTCTCGAACGTGTACGCGACCGTGACGGGCAAGTCGATCGCGGGCAACGACTCGAAGGACTACACGACGAACATCGCCGTCGCCCTCGCCATCATGACCTGGAGCTACACGGCTCTCGCGGGGCTTCCCGCCTCCATATTTACCGACAAGTTCCAGGGGGTCGTCATCGCCGCGGTCGTGACGATGCTGCTGGTGGCGACGACCTCGCTCAAGCGCAACGAGTTGTCGCGCGACGAGTTCGACGACGCGACCGGCTGGTTTTCCAAGGGATTCGAGGCCCTCGTCACGCTCTACATCGCCATCGCGAGCGCCGAGCTCTTCAACCAGGGAACCTGGCAGCGCGTCTGGGCCGCGAAGTCTGATTTCGACATGCGAGCCGGCTTCGCGCTCGGCGCGCTCTTCGTCACGCTCGTGATGATGTTCTTTGGCGTCATGGGCATGATCGCCTACGCGAACGACCGCGACGCCTACGACTCGTTCCAGAAGCTTGCCTACCTCTCGTTCTTCGACTTGCTCCTCCCCCTCCCCCGCTTCTGGCACTTCGTCACGCTCGCCCTCCTCACGACGTTGGCCGCGTCGAGCGTCGACACCCTCCAGAACGGCCTCTCGAGCGTCCTCTCCCACGACCTCATCCGCCACAAGCTTTCCGCCAACTGGTCGCGGATCGTCGTCGTTGTCTTCAACATCGCCGCGGTCATCCAGGCCGCGGACCGTTTTGAAGTAGTCCCGTTGTTTCTCGTCGCCGATCTCGTCTGCGCGACCTCCGTCGGTCCCCTCTTCGCTGGCCTCCTCGACAAGGATGTCGACGTCTTCGGCATCTTCACGATCCCGGCTCCCACCGAACTCGGGGCCTTCGCCGGTTGTCTCGCCGGCCTCGCGACGGTCATCGTCAACGGCGAGATCAACGACGTCAACAAAGCCGTCAACCCCTACACGGGCAAAGTGTACGAAAAGGGCTTCCTCGCCTACTTTTGGCTCACGAACACCAAGTCCAACGGCGAACCCTACGATTGCTCGCTCTGCGGCGTCAAGACTATGGTCACCTTCATCGTCGTGCCCCTCGTTTCCACGACTGCCTGCTTCGTTTTCTCCAAGCTCGATATATACCTGGGAGGCGACAAGGCTCGCGAGCCCTTCCTCATCGTCCCGCGCCTCGACGACGGCGACACCCGCCTCGTTACCGCGCGCCCCGTCGTCCTCGACGTTTACGATGCAGATCCCAAGCAGAAAGACAAGGACGACGACGACGACGAACAACCGAAAGCCGACCGCGAGGTCCTCGTCGGCGATCCCTAATCATCAATCGCCATTTCACCACCACCACCACCACCACCTCCTCTGCAGGGCTTATTTTCTTTTCGATTTCTTTCTTTTTTTGTTTGACTGACTGACTGACTGACTGACTGACCATCCCTGTGTGTTGTGAGGCAACAACGACGCGCCGCGACAATGGTGGCGAGACATCACCCAAGGGTTGATGGCCTGCCTCTGGATTTTCGCCCTTTTGCCCTTTTTCTGTTCGCCCCAGCACCCCACACAGCAGCAGCGCGATAAGACCACGAGAGACGAGACGTCGACCTCACACGGCAAGCAGGCAAGCAACCATTATTTAGCATTCTTTGCGCGCGCGGCAGCCCTGCGCGCGCAGGTGCACAGCATCGTGTGGCTGGAACGTGTCCTTCTCGTCGGTTTGATTATTTCGCCCTCCCTCCGCTTCCTACGCTGTGCCCGCGCACACTTACTTACATATAGAAACAGTGGTGGCCGCTCGCTCGCGCATGTTTTGTGATACCTACCGAGTAGTCCTCCTCCCACGTACAATAAACCACACCCGGGCTAAAAAGCGGGCGTTTGAGGAGGAGGAGGGAGCCGGACAACGGAGGATCGAAGAGGAAGAAGCAAGGGCGCACCACCACCACTATAACCGCAGAGGCGGCGGAATGCAACGACGAACTGAGTACAAGTAACTTCGAAGAAGAAAAGGCGTGGGCAAATGAAGTGAGGTAAGTGTACCTGCAACAGCAGCAGCAGCAAGCGCGAATCAAGAAGATGAACACCGAGGGGGGAGGCCGAAAATGAAGAAGAAGAAGAAGAAGAAGAAGAAGCGCACCGTGTATTATTTTAAGGTACGGGTACAAGCTGCTGATATTCGCGTCAGCTCTGGCGAGCTAGTGCGGCCGATACAGATTTAGCACAGGCCACGTGGCTGCGGTGCTCTTCTTCGGATATGTGGCGGTTTTGGTAGTTAGGATCCAGCGAGCGTCCCGTTTTGGGGTCTTGGTGCTTTCGGGCCTTGGTCGTCGGGGCGATGCGGCGATAGATTAAGCACGCGTCAGCACCCGTGGTCGCACAACTCCGCGCGTCGACGTTGCACGCGACAGGCGGGGACATATCGAGGCAAGTCCGGGGATCGACCTCGCCGGTGTGTAAGCGGTCCCACTCGAGCGAACAACTGAGGTAGAATTGCGAGCCTACCGCGTTGCGGTAGAGCCACTGGGCGAGGGCGTCTCGCTTGTCGCGCGGTTCCTGCTCGTCCCACAAAATCACAGGCGCCGGCGAGCCGAGGGCGTCCCGAAAGTAGGCGTGCGCGGGGTGCGTGGGACCCAACCACATCGCCATGAGGTAAAAGTCGAGACGTCCTTCCTCGCGGAGCGCGACGACGGTGACGCTGCTTCGATCGATATTCGTGCAGAAAGTGTCGGCCGCACGCAAGGCCAGCTCCGGCAGTGAGGGATGCTGATTGCATGCGAGCAACGGGACCAAGGCGGTCGCGTCGACGTGCGACAGTCTGATCGACCTCGGCGACCTGTCGCGGCGTCGCCCGCAGAAATCTGACGCTTTGTGCGAGAGTTCGGCGAGGACGATCCCCGGGCTACGCTGCGCCGCGGCGAGGAGCGAGTACGCACCGCCGAAGGTCTTGTCGTACAAAATGCGTCGTCGACCGTTCTCATCGGTTCGCTCAAAGGCTTCGCCGGACATCTTGCACAGGATTTTGTGCCCAGGGAATGCCTCCCGCTGGCACTCGCGGCTGCAATATCTCACTAGACCGCAACGACTGCAGTTTCGTAGCGTGCCCGAAGAAGACCCACACCAGCCGCATTGCGCCTCGCGACACCTGAACCCAGTTTGAGTTCTCACCATTTATTATTATTTTGGCGTTAGCCACGAAACGAACGTGCGTACCCAAATTTTCGCTTCCGTTCGAGAGATCGTTGAATTAATAATAACAACAACAAATTCATTCTTGGGGGAGAGAGAAGAAAGAAAGAATGCGTCGACGACGACGACGACGACGATAGTGGTGCGTGAGACAGACAGCCCCCCGACCTTGCCACGGATGGGCATCTCGATCGATGATGTTGTCAGCCGCTAGAGGTCGGGGAGAGTGATTGGTGTGTTTGTTCTGCTGGGCTCGCGCGCAAAATGTGAGGTGCTTGAACAGTAATTCAGACGTGCCGTATAGGATGGAGAAATGGGTCTTCGCGCTGGACCTCGACGTGCTGGCGCGCGTTGTCGGGACCTCTCGGCGGCGGCTCGTTGCGCACCTCTTTCCGGAGGAGGAGGAGGAAATCAAGGAGGAGGAGGAGGAGGAGGAAATCAAGTCGTCGTCGTCGTCGTCGGCGGCGGTGGAGGGGGGCGTGGCCGTCATCACGGCGGCGCGACGGCCGCCGAAGGGGCAGACGGGGAGCGCGGAGTGGAGGTCGACCCCGAAAGAGCTTTTGGAGATCGGTGGTCAGTCGGTGCTGATTCACTCGCTGCGATCGCTCGAAAGAGCCCGATTCGACGCGGTGATCGTGCTCGTAGGGTACCGGGGGGAGGAGATCCGAAGTCACATCGAATCGTTCCGGCGCAAGTCGCGGCTCGAGATCGAGATTTTGAATTTGGGGGACGGGTGGAGCGGCACGCACGCCGAGTCGATATTGAGGGCAAAACCCGCGGTCGAACGGCTGTGCGGACCGGGCTTGAGCAGGAGGCCGGCGTTGCTGGTGACGTCGGACCACCTTTTTGACCCCTCGCTGCTGGATGCCGTCTTGCGCGGGGTCGAGGGCGACGCGCTTCTGGTCGAGGGCGAGCTTCACGACCAGCTGAAAGATTACCTGCTCCCGTCGACGGCCGTTCGCGCGAGGACCGTTCTCGTCTCGGACGACGACGTCTCGTCTTTCTGGTGCGAGCGCGTGGGGCGACGCGTCGAGGACCACGATGCCTTCGACGCCGGGCTCGTGCGGCTTGGCGGGCCCCGGATCTTCGATGCCCTCGAGCGCCTCGCCAGAAACCGCCACCGCTACTTTGCGTTGTGCGAAGCTCTGGACGCTCTCGCTCGAAAAAACGAGCTGAGGGCCGTGTTCGCCGACAAGAGGCCCTGGTTTGCCGTCGAGACCGAGGAGCAGCTCGAGTCGACGCGCGTGCTCCTCGCGTCCCCTTCCTTTCAAGACAAAGTCCCCTTCGAGGTCCACTACAAGAAACGACCTCCTCGTGATTCTACTAACGGTTCCCTAGCAGCGTACGTTCGCCGCGAACGACGCTACTTGGTCGCGCCCGTCGCGGGAGGGGCCCTTCCCCCAAAAACTTCCGTCTCGCTCCCCTACGACGACGCGCTGCTGGCCAAGGTCGACGCGGATAAGATAGTCGCTTTGGTTCCAGAAGACGACGACGCCGCCGCCGCCGCCGCTATGATGACCCCGGCGGCGGCGGACGCGGACGACGTCGACGACGAGCCCGCGTGCGCGACGCTCCTCGCGTCGACGGGCATAGAAGACGTCGACGACATCCAACATCTCAAACTCCGTGCCAACCCCCCCGAAAAGATGCTCGAGGTGCTCGTCGAGCGCCGCGTCCCCCTGATCGGATGGGTCATCTTGGGCACGGCGACGGCCCTTCAGGCCTCGGCCGCGATCGTCTTCGACCGAGTCGCCGAGTCGCGACCTCCGCCCGAGAAAGCTATGGTCACGTTTTGGCGCCCGCTTGCCGCCTCCCTGTGCGTCTTGCCGCTCGTCGCGGCCCGTCGTGCGCATACCAGGACCAGTGCTCCTCCCGAGAGAACGGCCCGCTACTACGGCGTTCTTATCGTCTGCGCCGCTCTCCAGTGGTTGATGGGCTCGAGCTACCTGCTCGCTTTCGACGTCGCAACCTCGCCCAACGATGTCGTGTTGGTGACGTCGCTCGCGCCCCTCGCGGTCGTTCTGGCGCGCCTCCTTCGCCTCTACGGCGCCGCGCCCTCGCGGGGCGAAGTCCTCGGCACGCTCCTCGGACTCTCGGGAGCGTTTGTTTGCGGCGCGAACGCGCCGCCGTCGTCGTCGTCGTCGTCGAATGCGACCGAAAACAACAAAAACGCCCGGCCGCTCCTCGCCGCGGCCCTCGGCGCCTTGTGCGTCGCCGCAAACGCCTGCTCCAGCATCCTAACCAAAATGGTGCGGCCCTCCTTCGCGGCGCCCGACCTCCACTTCGTACTCCAAGCCGGATCCGCCGCGTTCGGCTTGGCCGTCCTCTTCTTCCTTTCCGGTGCTAACGACGACCCTCTCTTCTTCTCGACGGACCCCGTCGCCGGCGCCCTCGGCCTCTTCTCGCCCCAGCGCCGCGACGCCTTTCTGTACTCGGGCATCTTCGTCGACACCCTCGGCACCATGGGCTACGTCGTCGCCCTCGCTTACGTCGACCCCCTCGTCACGACCCTCGCCATGCTCTTCCAGCCCCTCTGCGCCGTCCTCGAGGCCCACGTCTACGCCGGCGCCCCCCTTCCCGGACCCGCCTACTTGGCCGGCGCGGCAATTCTTTTCGGGGCGAGTTCTTTGGTCCTCAGAGCCCAAGCCCGAACCGAGCGCCTCGTCGACGCCAACGCCGCCGTCGGCCGGATTATTCCCAAAGACGGTCATGCTGATGGCGCGCCTCCTCTCTCTACCTTCCACAACCCCATCTTTAAAAGCGAAAAAAATTCTGTCGTCGTCTCCCTCAACTCGGCAGCGCGCTCCGAGCTCCTCGGCCTCTGGCGCCGTGCCAAGCACGGGGCCCGAGCCCACGATCAGGCCGAAACCCACAGTCTCGTCGACCGCTCCCATCATCATCATCATCTACCCCCCATCTGAAGAAGGAAGGAAGGAAGGGGGGGGGGGGATTGTCTTCTTCTAGACACGATGCCCCTCCCTTACACGCGATGCGATGTGAGTGACCATCAATCGTCATCAGGACCGCACGAACGGAATCTAGACCGATCGCTCTCTACCTTCCAGGAAAAAAAAGAAATTTTGTTTTTATTTTGCTCCAGCTCCATCCAGCAGCAGGGTAGATATATAGATAAGATAGTGTGTTTGTAGGAAGGGAGGAAGGAGTGATTAGGACGCGCGCTTTCTTTAATGAGAACGAGCGCCATCGTGTTGTTATAACAATAGCCGATGGACGACGACGACGACGACAGTAATTATTAAACCCTCCCTATGTTCGGCTCCCACCACGGGTGCTGACGACAACGACGACGACGACGACGACGTGCGGCGGGGTCGGTTCGAAGAGATGAGGGCAGGCGCGGCGGATGAACGGAGTTTGCTGACAACGCCGGAGACCGAGAAGGAGTCATCGGGTCCGGCGCTGCACCTCGCCTTCTTTTCGATCGGCGCCGGCGCCGTGGTGACGTACAACGCGGTGGTGATGGCCGTGGCGTACTTCCGGTTGGACGGCGGGCTCGCCTCGAGCGCGTTGTGCCAGTTCGCGCGATGGCACAACATGATGCTGGTCGCGGTGATGTGCCTGCTGTGCTTCTCGCCGCGCAAGCCGAGGCTGCGGTCGCACGCGCGGATGCTCCTGTGCGCGTTCGCGTTCGCGGCGGGGTTCAACGTGACGCTCCTGGTAATCGCGGCGATGCGGAGCTCGATATCGGGGACGGTGCTGTACGGCCTGGTGGCGGTGAACGGTGCCGCGACGGGGGTCTCGTGCTCGCTGGGCGCGTCGGTGAGCGGGATCTTCGACGCTTACAGTTTGTCTCGCGGCGTCGGCGTCACTCAGCTGCGCGGCGCCGCGTTTGGAATATTTTTGCCGACGGTCATCCAGCTGGCGATGCTGCCGCTCGCGGTGATCGACGCCTCGAGGCTCGCCGAGCAGACGGCGATCGCCGCGGGTCTCTCGGCCGCGGCGGCCGCCGTTTTGTGTTTCAGCTCGATTTTCGCGACCTCGCGCATCGCTCGCGACCCTATTTTTCGCGAGAGCGAGCATGCCGAGCGCGCGGGCGACGAGACCCTCGGGTGGCGCCGCTGCAACAATCCGATCGAGGACACGATTGGTCGGTGCTCGGAGTGCGGAAAGCACGACTTCGTCAAGGACCGCGTCCGAAAGGTCGCGCCCCTCGCCCTGGCCCAGTTCCTCAACACGTTCTGCCTCGTCGTCATGCTCCTCGTCTCCCCCGACCTTCCGATCGTTGGCCACTCTCGACGACAGTTCTGGGCCGCCTACCTCCCGACGCTCTGCATCGCCGCCAATAACGTCTGCGGTTACCTCGGCCGTTCGATCGACCGACCGCCGCCCGCGCCGACGGCCAAATGGCCGGCCGTCTACGTTTTGGCGGCTCCCCTGGGCTACGCGGGCATCCGCCTCTACAAAGTCTTCCACGCCGACATGGGGATCAACTCCAACGTCATCCCGCTCCTTTTCTACGCGGCCGTCGCATTCCTGGTTGGCCGCGCGACGGTCGTCTTCAGCCAGAAGGCGCACCAAGTCTGCGGCCACTCTCACGAGTTTGCCTGCCCCATCGTCGCTCAGATGAACTTCATCGCGATCGAAACCGGCGCCCTCGCCGGCGCCTTCGTCAGCTAATTTTTCGTCTAATAAACACCAACCTCCGTCTCCACCCAATTCACAGCAAAAACATTGGGGGGGGCTCCTCGTCCTCGTCGTCGTCCGTCGTTCAGTCGTCGTCGCGACCAACAACAAGGGCGAGGAGCGTCCGAAGACGCGCCACCCCGTCAAGATGATGATGATGATGATGATGATGGTCCAGGCGTCGTCCTTCTGCGGAGGCGAGGTTCGCGACGTCGCCGCGCAAAAAGACGTCGCTGCTCCCGACTTTCGGGAGGAAGGGGGGGTTCAAAATGTAACCTCGGCTGGTAAGGAGGCGTCGAACGGCGTCGCGCTTGGGGCACTCGGCGCCGCACTGGCGGTTATATGCCTCGGCGTAAATTAAAGTCACGTCGAAGTCGGGAACCTCGTCGTCGAAGAGGGTGGACAACACCTTGAGCTCGGCCCCCTCGACATCGAGCGAGAAAAAATCGACGTGATCGAGGTCGAGGTGTCTCAGGAGAGCCTTGAGCGCGACGCACCGCACGGGTTTGGTCCCCTCGATATCGCCGCTCGCGAGAGCGGCGCTCGTGTACGCGTGCGCGTAGATACGCTCGACGCCGTCTGTCGCACAGCTCGGGCTCGCGTGGACCCGGGTGCTGCGCTCGCGGCTCCTTCGCAGCGTCGCCCATGCCGTGGGATTCGCCTCGACCAAAACGCCCGTCCAGTTGAGGCATCGCTCGAGCAAAATCGTATTCGATTCGCTCAGACCGTCGAATGCTCCGATCTCCAGAAACACCAGCGGCGGGCTCGACGACCACGCGCCCTCCAGATTTTTCAGGCTCTCGATCGCCTTCAAATCCTCGTCGTGCGTGCTCCGCGGCCTCTGCCGGTTCCCGACCTCTGTCCTCACCTCCCGGAATAACTGGATGCACCGACGCGCCTCCGACGCCGACGTCGCGAACGGCAGCATCACAGACCGCCCGCGGATGTCGCGGCTGGCCTGCGCCAAACTCGCGCTCGAATTTCCACGCAACACCTCCATGCCCGACGCGCCGATGATGAGGATGAGGACAACAACAACCACCATCTTTCTCATCAGCATACCTCTAGTATTTTGGATAAAAAGCCACCATGACGTCATCACCACCTTTTTTGGAGAGAGAGAAATTCTGACGTTGCAGCACATATTTTTTCCCAAATCAGGATTATTTATTTATTACCATCCTCTTTGGTTCTTCTATTGCCGGCTTCTCCGGAGGACTGCTGCGCCGAGCGCGCGGTCCTGCGAGGTGCGAACACGTCGTTTAACCTCTCGCCTTGGGCTACGAACGACGCGCGCCGGGGGACATCGAGACCAGCGGAATCTTGTTGTTTGAAAGCCGAAAATCCGTCCAAGCCCTAGTTCGGCACGTTTGACGCGAACTTTCTTCAAAGACAAACGAAATTTTCGCTTTGATCGCTTTCCTTACGATGTAAGTGTCCGTCCACGACGTTGTCAGAATATGACAGGATTATCCTCGACGGCGCGACGCTTCAGTATTTTTTGGAAACAACGCCGCCCGTCTTGGTGCCTTTCATCATCATCTTACGAGCATCGTCGCCTTCAACGAGGCCGAGTGTCGCGCTCCTTTCAATTTCTTGGAACAAAACGCGATGTGTTTCGTGGCGCAGATCGCGCGACGATCCTCCTTGCGACCGCTTGCTGCCACGGTGGCACGTTTCGTGCGCAACGAACGCCACCCCCTCGAACCAGAACAGCTCTCTCTGGCTCGCAGTAATGTCGCCAAGGCGTAATCTCAACAATGTTCACAGTTTTATCGCGCTTGGCTTGCCGAAAGCGTCGACGAAAAGATAAGATAAAGCACAATGCATGTATTATCACAGGCCACTCACTGATGGCGTAAACTGAAGCATTTCGACGAACGGTGCATCCATCTTCTTCCCGGCGACTCTCTTCCAAGATCCGCACGATAAACTCGAACAAATCAGAGTACACGGCGCGAACCGCAAGACCCTATCATATGGCGCTATACGTCAGTATTCTTGATCGCGTTTCCCACTTCTAGCGAGGTCTCGTCGACTTCTTTGGCCCCGTGCCCTTGCATTCTCTCCGCAAAATCATTACGGTCCCGAGACGTATGTTATCGTCTTCTTCGTTCTTTTTCCTCACTTCCTGATTTTAGCTGTGCTTTAACACAAGATTTTAAGTGCGCTTCACAACAAGACTGCAGAGGCTATTCTTGAGTCCTTGGTCGCTAACATCGTATTGATGAAAGGGTATTCGTTCGCCTTAAATGATTCGTACGGATCACGTTCGTGAGCTCGCTCGTTCAGAGTGATGGCTGAGTTCTGCCATCTCTTCAAAGTGCCGATTCCCTATCATGTTCAAGTTAATCCTACGGGGCGTGTGAACCTTCTTCTCAAGGCTGCTTTTCCTCGAGCCTTTAATCAAGGTCGGAGCTTCACTGGCCCGCCTATTTGCTCGCTACGTTGCCTTTGCAGAGAAATCTGCTAACTCCTACCCTTATTCCGTCCGTTGAGAACGCGATCTCTTCCTTCCCCTTATTCTTCCCTTTTACCGCAATCATAATTTAATAGTCCCTCTGATTCGATTCGTGCTCACGCTCATCATCATGGTCTAGCGCGCCCCGTAGGTATGTAGGATCACATGTTAACCTAGGTGTGTTTCTATGTATCGTCTGTCGTGTGCTGAGGCTAGGGGGACCTAACCTTGTTCCCTGAACCTACCCTGCCAGACTCACACGGTGAGACGGGATGGTCCTTCAGTGACTTAATAATACGACTGCCTTGCGGAATACTCTGCAGCCTTTTGCTATAATTGCAAGTTCGTTCTTGGTACGACGCAACTTTTGCCGTTCATGCTTCGTCTGAACCGTCAGCCTATGCTCCCGACGAAGAACTAAATTGTGCTAGTTTCACCGCTTGCGCAAAACCCGTGCCGATGCCCTGACCGAAACTCGCTATGCGTTAACCTACTTCACTCTAGTTGATGCGAAAGTTCACCAGAAAGCTAATAAGCACAAGCTAAAGTTGGCCTATGATGCTGATCCAATCGATGTCGAGTATGCAGAAGATCCCATGCTTTGCTGTACATCCCTCGTCCGCCGAACAAACTACGACCCGAGTGGCGTGGGCCGTTTGTCATCGTCAAGCGCCCTCCGCCCGCTACCTGCAATATCGAGTCTCCTCCCGAGCGACGGACTGTGTCTGTCCAACCAATTATACCTGCTATGGTCCCTCCGGTAGTAGGTCGTGCTATTTCGAAGCCGAAGAAAGAAACTTTTCGGCACGACTACAAACATGGTTGCTTTCCGGATCTCGTTCAATTGGCGTAAGAAGATCCGTGTCGCCGAATTGTACGAACGCTATGATTTCGAGAACGATCGTGGTGCTTTCCACGTGGATTCTGATCTCTGATTCCGATCTCTGTCCCAAGGACAAGCTTTCCTACTTTATGCCGACTTTTCATCTTTCTAACGCCTTCTCAAGCCCAAATATATAGACTGATGATGGTTGCAGCTTTACTGATAGCCAAAGATTCCACTCCTGCATTACTGATTTCTCTCCTCACGAGTTTTTAGAGAACAGTAAAAATCACTGTGCCCCTGGTAGAGAATGATGGCAGTGGTAGTGCTGCCTTTCGTCCTGTCCTCTTACGACACAAAGTGCGGCACGGTGTTCGACACAGCGATTTTGAGTGTTTAGGTGTGAGTGTGAGACTAAGGGGGGGGGGTTCCTAACCCTAAATGGAATTTTCTACCTCTAGTAGGCTCTACGCCCTCGCAGATTGAACTCGGTGATGAGCGAAATCTGGAACGAACAAAGCAAATGTCTGGCCAGAGACAAAAAATGGACGTTGAGTTGTGAGGAGGCGTGGAATGAGAAGTGTGCGAAGTACATGAGAGAGCTAGAGTAGAGCGGAATAGGAGGTGATTGTGAGTGAGAAAGGATAAAGAGCGCGAAGTTGAACGTGGGATAGGCTGAGAGGAGAAGCAGAATGAAAAGGATATTGCAAGAAGAGGTGAATGATCAAGGAAAGGAAAGGGCATCGATCGTAAGGAAGAGGGAACGTGGAGGAAAATGCTAGGTAGGCTAATGGCGAAGTATGGCGAATTCTGTACGAGAGATCAGACGCGAAGAAGAAGCGAGTGTTACAGTGTCATAGTTGAAGTCGAAAGTTGTGCGCAGTAAGTCGTGGGCGTTCCGTGATGTAAGACGACGGTGCGTGCGGGTGGATAAATCCTAGGTGACTGGGGGTTCTTCGTAGTAGAACAGGTGGTCTAACTGACTACAACAGTAGGGATCGTGGGTCGGGCAGTCGGGAATTGTGCAGCAGACCAATGATTGATCGAAAGGCGAATAGTGAGAGTGGCCGTAGGAATGAGATTCTATTTTGACTAAAGTTGGGCGAGTAAAGGTGTGACGATGTGACTGAGCGACAGCGTTGTCCCATGAAGAGATATGACCATTGAACCAAATCGGTTTCGACATGGTAAAGTAATCGTCGTAATGATAGCGAGTAAGGCGGAGCTGGTCCTGGAAGATGAGAGAACCAGAATTGCCTGTCACATACGTGTCGAAGCTGTCGTCCTGAGCGTAGCGTGGGACAGCTGAAGCTAAACTATGAGCATCTAGAATAATATGCGGATAATCGTAGCGCGATGAGGATATTGAGATAAAGTTGTCTGGGGGTGGCCATAAATATGAAAACTCTAAATTTGCTGCAGACTTCGAGTTGTGGTCTGGTGGAAGTCGCCAGTGGCTATCATCGAAAGATGATGGGGCTGGAACTGAGGTTTGCGAGTGTATCGCGTATGATGGTGGATACGGGCGTGTGTCCTGTGCTGAAGAGTCAGTGCCCTGTGCAGAAAATGCCGAAGAGTTGGGCAAGAAAAGAAAATGCCTGAAGGCGATGGACTGTTCGAAGATATTGTCCTTGCTTGGGGAAGAGCAGACTTCGAAGGTATGGTCAAAAGTCGCATCTTTCGTGTTCTATTCGGCAAAGTAATCCTGAACTGTGACAATCGACTGATCCAGTATTTTTTGTTCATGTCCGGAGTCGTTTTCATCAGAATCAAACTTCCCTTGATGTACAAGCGCGAGGGAGCGTGGTGCATCCCGTGTGAATCGTGCAGTGACTGAAAGGGGAGACATTCGACAGAAGGGTGTTGTCGGTATGCGAGAGCTTTACAGTATACAACGCGTAGGGAGCGTATGTTTCAAGAGAGGATTAATCTGTGGAGGGTGGAGGTCCGAAGAATGAACATGATGTGAGGTGATGTCCATAATGCGAGAACTGTCCGATAAGGAGTCATGCGAGGACTGTGGCTAGCAGCGAGTGTGCGGGAATCGAGGAGGAGATAGCCATGGCAGTTGACTTCCCTTGATTCGTAACACAACTGGGTGGGGCTAGCGGTGTGCGGTAATGACATCCGGTAGAATGCTGAGAGCAGAGCACGTGTCCAACCTGTGGACATTGGGGGTTATCCTCGCGGGTGCTACGGAAAGTGTCGACTGGGTGCGAATCGCAATGGCGGCTGTTGGGCTCAGAGTATTGCAAGATAGAATCTGCATTGTGAACGGAGAGGAGCGAACCGGGTGCGTCATAATAGCGTAATGCGCGAGTGCAGTCTGAGCTGTGTCCGAAGCAGGATTCTGACAGTAATGTCGACAGATGCGAGATATGATCAGAACTGGGCGAGGATGTCGCGTGAAGTTGTGTTGTAACCGAACCATAGTGTAAAGGAAGCAAATCAACGAACGACGACCTGGTTCGCGTTCGACGCGCGAACTCGGTCCGCGTTCGCTGTGGTTCGCATCCCAACAGCGCGCGAACCCGAACTCGCCGCGAACGCGAACCCGTAGCGAACCCGAACCGCCGCGAACGCGAACCCGTCGCGAACGCGAACTCACCGCGCAGGCTGCAGGCACAGCGATGGCCGAGGATGACGAGGAGAAGCCATTCAAGCCATCATCATTCAGCTCGAATCCGTCATCACAGCCCCGAGTCCCTGCGATGTCGTCAAGAGACTGGAGATGTAGTGCTCAACTGGAAGGCTTCATGAAGCCTCTGCAAGTGCTGACACTCCAAACCGAAGGCGAAGTCCCGGTCGTCGATATGGTTCGCGCCTTCACCGTCCGCGCACTCAACAAGCTGAAACGAGACACACTTTATGTACCGATGCGCAAGACGGGTCTCGTGAACACGCGCAAGTTCCATGAGGTGGAATGGGAAGAATGCGGTGGATTGGTCTCAACTGCTCGGGACATTTGCATAAAAGAACTGGAGAGGCGCTGCACGCAGTTCGCCGCACCGAAGGCTGTCGGCAACCTGATGATGCTGAGCCCTTCGATCAATATTGAAAAAGTGCTCCCTGTTGCGCAGGCTAATTTAGTCAAGAGACTCGGTTCGACAGTACATGGTGAGAGGCAGCGCGCGCGGTGGACTTGATGCAAGCAGCGGAGCCAACGCTGCCTTCCCCAATGAAGCGACGCAAAACGAATCATAGTGACGACGACGACGACGACGACGATCTGCTAGATTTAGGTGACGACAGCGACAACTCGAAGGCCGCAACTGCTCTGCAAGCCCACAACGCAGAAGTAGAAAGGGCGAAGTTCCTCTCTATGCCCAGGACAGAATCGTCACGTTTTGTCAAAGAAGATGGCATTCGAGGCAAGCGAATGGACCTGCTTCAAATGTACGCTGATCCCAAGATCCGGGCAGATTACCCGACTGCGACGCTCATGTTCGAAAGTAAAGGCAGCGCGACTCAAACTGAGGCGCACGAGGAACATGTGTTAAGATTTGGGAAACCGACGAAAAGCGCGCTCCGTTGAAGTCTATCGCCGATAATTCTTGGTTCGTTTCTCGTCATCAAACACAACTACCCCTTCTGGAAGTACGTGCATGGCGACATTGATTATGACCGCCGGTGGGAAATCTACAAGAAGACGCCAAGCACACTAGGCGATCATGATTTTCAAGGCGAAGAAACTGACGTCGATGATGATGATGACGGCGAAGATGCAGAGGAAGAGAACGACAACGACTTCTGACGACTGAGAGGCATCAAAACTGCCGTGTCTCGGAACGTCGAAGACTCTAGGACATGCCGTAGCTTCTACCACCACCACCACCCTCCCTACTACCCCCTCCCCTTTACTCCCAACCCCCCTCCCCTCGCTCTGCTCTCGCCTCACTCAACGCTCTGGCTTTGATCTCCCCCCCCTTCCTTCTTTGCCAGCCCCGCCTTATCCTTAGAGTTAACTCTGTAACCAACCCCTCTCCTCTTAGCAGTCGACCTTTAAAAAACCCTCCCCTCCCCTCCCCAAAACTGCCGCGTCCACAAATTGCGGCCTGCGGCAACGCAGTTGTACTATCAAAAAGTGAGTAAGACTTAGTGCAGAGGGCAGACAATCGCGAATGCGGACAGGCAGCGAACGCGAACTCGCCGCGAACGCGAACTCGCCACAAACGTGAACCCGTAACTAACTAACTAACTTCAGACCTCTCCCGAGCATGGGAGCCAGGCCGGACAGGCAGGAGCCGAACTCGCCGCGAACGCAAACCAGTAGCGAACCCGAACTCGCCGCGAACGCGAACCCGTAGCGAACCCGAACTCGCCGCGAACGCGAACCAGTAGCGAACCCGAACTCGCCGCGAACACGAGGCGACTAATCGAACGCGAACCGGCAGCGAACGCGAACCAGTAGCGAACTCGAACTCAAAGCGAACGCGAACCCTGGGTTCGTTGCTTCCTTTACCATAGTGGTCCAGAGCTTCAACGTCAAGCATAGTGCTGGGAGGGACGTTAAAAGAGGTGAGCAAAGGACTCTGCGTGCGGCTATCATTTGGTGGCGGGCATTTATTGCGCGAGACTGGTGATAACTGCGACGTGTGGCTTTGGCGTGACAGAACTTCGTTTGCATACGGCAGCATGCAGGATAAAATCGAGCGAGCTGAAACTTGAGAGGTGTGACCTGCAAGAGACTGACGGAAGAGCGTGGGAGGCTCGGAATTGCATTGATGACGGAACTTTGTGTCATCACAAATCGTCGGGGATTTGGTCGTCGGGAGTCGCGTTGAAGCGGGGAGGAACGACGAGGGCTCATCAGGTCTTTGCGTGTGACAGAGGTCCTCAGGAAGAGGGACTTCGGTACGTGCCTGGAAGTGAATTCCGATGTAGCCAGAGTAGCCATAGGAGACATGACTTATACGAATCGAAACGAATCTTGTCGTCGGTGGAAAACTGGTGCGCCCTCGTAGTTCGAACTGGGTGAAATCTTCGAATTGCCGGTGAGACGGAGAAAACGTTGTTGCGGAACGAGCGCAGAGCCGGGCGGCGGTCTGAGGGGGCGCGTCGGGGGTGGCTGAGACGACAGTGTTCTGCTTAGCTTGAGCCAAAAGGTGCTCGGGCATCGTACAGTGCGGCAAGCGAGCGTGCATCTCAGTTGACTATGAGTGTGCCATAAGGATGGCGCAATGCTGGTAGTCTAAGCCGAGAGGGGCGGTGAGCGTGCCGTCGCGAGTGAGCCTGTGCGATGTCTGGGCTGTAATCGGAATATGACATGTGGCGTCATACAAAGCGATGGGAGCTGAATCAGACGTGATGGGACTGGCTAGTAGTGCCGGGAGCAGCTTGTCTGGGGTAACGCTCAGAGATGAGGGTGGAACGCAGTCCACTTCTATCTTGGTTGTCGTGTGTGGCGGTAATACGAGCGTAAACATCTGACATGAAGTAAATGCTCGTGTCCCAAACGAGGATGCGGGTGTAGTCGCATGGGAAGGTTGCATTTTTTCTCTGCTGCAGTCAAAAGCTCTGGTGGAAACCAATGGAGAAGCCATGAGCACATAGGTGGCGTCTGGTGGCCAAAGTTCTTGTGGGAGTGGCCGAGGTGACTCCAAAGTAGGATTCCTTCTTGGGTATGACTCAAGCGTTGCGATGAGTTCATGCTCGAGATCATAGTCGTCCAATAGATGACTTGAGGTGGTCGCGAATGAGCGATGCGTCGACCTGGTGTCAGGGGAGACCGAGGTGGTGCAGTGACCTGACTGGCTGAGGTAGCCGTGCTGGTAAGATTCCAGCGGGTGCGCATAACTCTGGAGAATGCTGGCATTGGCTTGTGCCTGATCTGCAGTCGTGCAGAGATGCGATATCGTCTGTGCTAATGCGGATTGCAGCGACAGGGACGGGTCAGGTGCCTGGGAGGCTGGAAGGCGGCCTTTGTCTTCCAGAGGTCAAGGGAGCAAGCAGAGCTGTAGCTTCGTCTCGTCGTGATCAGATAGGCGCAATGAGCTTGTGCCCGTGATCGTGGTGCGCTTACCTGTATCTTCATGATGTACCTGTGTGTCCTGCGGTGGTGCTTCTGCGAGCGGGGCATATCTTAAGGACTAAACCATCGGATGGGGTGCATCAGCTATGAATGAGACAGGAGCCAGTCGCAGTGCAATGTCAGGTGACAGAACGTGTGCGTGGTCGAGCAATTGAGCGTTGGACCTGAGCATCGTCTGCATAGTATGGAACCGTGCTGTGCAGTTGGTTTGCATTGTCTCGTCTGCTACATCAATGAGCTGGCTGGTGTAGCTGGCCGTTGTGGTCTTATCTTTCGTCTTGTCGTCCAATAGAGACTGCGAGATAGTGCTCGTTGCTATGTGCGAGACTATAAGTAGCTGTTGAGCAGCTGTGGAGAGCTGAGTGCTTTCTTGTCTGGCAGTTTCTGTGGCTTTGGAGTTTCAGAGACATGATTGCGCAGCTTCACACGTCTTTGCATTGGGGATTGCCATAAAGTAACTCGTAAGTTCAAAGTCGGAGGTCGGAGAATGCATCGAAAAACCTGTGAGGTCACCAATTGAAATACGCCCTCGCGAGGCGTGCGCGACGTGGTGCGCGGGCGCGAGCGACTTATGTTGGTGATCCGAAGGTCGTGAGGTACGTTGCGGCGCGGAGCGTCGGTGGAAATGACGAGTGTCTTGGTGTTCAAGGCGGTGACGCGGAGAGCATCGAGAAGCGTGTCATGCTCCAAGAGCAAAAGCGCGTGATGCGGGTGGTCCGAAGTCAGTGCCAAAAGGGGTGTGGCTCGCGGCTGACCTGTCTGCAAGGTAGTGCAGATGGGCGCGTGTGCTGAGGTCCCGTGGTGGAGAGTATCCGGCCTGGAATGCTTGGGGTAAAGTGTGGGAAATCGAAAAGGGGGATTGCCGAAGGAGAGTGCAGTAGAACCAAGGGCGATGGAAGGAAGGGTCAGTTATGCTGGGTGCATCCTCAATGGCGGAGATGCGAGGACCAGAGCAGTGATTGCCGTAGTGCCCGGGGTTGCCCATAGGCGTGTAGGGCATTCGAAGGTGCGGGCATTTGACATGCGTCCTCGAATGAGGAGTTACGTGCCGAGCGAGAAGACGCTTTTGAGGGAGGCAACGCGCGTGACTTGGGTGCATGTGTGTGGTGGAGCCGGCAGCTGGCGTGGAACGTTCGTCGTACATTCCAGTGATGCGAAGGTGCTGACAGAAGCGGTTCAGGTGGAGCGAGTCTGTGCATTGTGCGCGGAGAATGTCTCCTGAGAGCGCAACATCGATATTCCGGAGGCAGCGCAAGAGTGTGGCGTCCAGAAGAGAGCTATGCAAGGGGACATAAAGGACCGAAGTGGTCGCAATAGAAGCGTGCATAGTTTGCGGCTGATCGGGTCGTTCAGAACCCTCGAAATCTTTGTCTATTACTGCAGCCGTGGTGAAGGCTTTCCAGAAGCTTGGTTGCGGTGAGACGTAAGGGTCGGCAGCCGAAAGGAGTGCGTCCTCTGACTGAGAGTTGGGGAGCGGGTGATCATGTGCTGCGACTGATGCTCGTGCGAAGACGTCCATCGAATCGTGAAATGGTGATCGCAGATGGGTCCATGCAACCTGCTGAGCAGTGTCATCCAGTGCATTCGGCCGAGAAGGTGGATGGTGGGTGCAGCAGCGAGCGCCGGTGAGCGGCAGTGCGCGCCTGTCTTCGGGGAGAGAAGGCAGCGAGGTGGAACCAGCTTCGAAGTGATCGGGAGCGGCTGATCGAGAGATATCGAACAAGGCGGGAGTGCCTGGTGAATCTGAGCGGACACCTGCAGGTGCGGTGAGTGCCTGCGTGTCTGTTGATCGTGGGACCGTTGACAGCGTGTCTTGTCCTTGTGGATACGGCATTGCGGGGGCATTGGTGATGGTGCTTGGATCAGGTGGCTGATCTGGAATGGTCGGGGAGACCATCTTCGAGGCTAGTGAAGTGGGTCTTGCTTCTTCGCTGTATGCATCATACCAGGGGGCTGAATCCGAGGGGATGTTGTCAGTGGCCTGCGGCTCTTGTGCCTGGGGCATAGAGTACGGCGGAGCCTTAGGTCCTTGAGTATGGTTGCCATAGTCGACGCAGGCGCAATACTCGGGAGCATCTCGAGGTGTTTTGTTCTTTGACTTGTCGAAAGTGGGAACGAGGTGGCTTGGTGTTCCTTCGACAAGACTGCTTCCTGGGCCGTTGTACCCGAAGAGAGAAGAAGCCCTTGTGCATGTGTCTTGGCAGCATGATGGTGAGCATGACCATCAGGGAAAGAGCTGTCTTTTGATAATACGGAATTTGTCGACTCTTGATGTTGGTGGTCTTGTTTCTTGGTGGGATTTTGCACGTGGTGAATGTCGCTGGTGGTAGGGGTACGGTCGCTGGTGTTGGATGTACGCCCTCGCAACTCGGACGCGGGGATGTGGTGGAGTTGGAATGAATCAGGTGGCGGAGAAGGCGAACGGTGCAAAGGGGTTCAGGGGGTGCCAGAGAGGCGAAGAGTGAGTTAGCAGAGGAGGAGGGGCTAGAGATGGCGGGGGGTTGAGAACAGATAGGCGGAGTGGGTGGGGAACCAGGAGAGCCAGGTCCGGGGCATCCGTGGAGGTGGTGATGAGACTCGGGGAGAATCGGGAGAGAAGTATTGGAGGTTGGTTCGGAAGGGGATGAAGGTACGTGGTGAATGAGGAAAGGAGGTAAAAGATGCGATGCAGCATCTTGGGTGGGGTGGGTGGCATCCAAGGAGGTAAGAATGGTGTGGAGGTCGGCGTTGGTTTCAAAGTGGGATGTCAGCGTGGACAGTTTCGAGTGCCTTGAAGTGGGTGTGGGTGAGATGGAGTTCCGCGTGGGTGGAGACCAGATCGTCGGCTTGGATGGCGAGCTTGGCAGTGGCGAAAGCTGGGGCTGCGTCGGTTATGGTGAGTTTGGCGGCTGTGGAGGATAAAGCGTCGTCCTTGCGAATGAGCGTGGCCTTGGTTGCGGCCAAGTCAGCGGTTTGGGAGCGGAATGCAGCCTGAGTGGTGGCCAACTCGCGTTGAAGCGAAGACGGAGGTGCATGGGGACTTTGAGAAAGAAGGTGAGTTTTCGCTTGGGTGGAGATAGGGAAATGGTCGTAGCCGTGGAGTGCGTAAGCGCGCGGGTGAAAATCGTGAGGACAGCGACTTTCGAAAGGTGATGAAGGTCGGTTAGGATGGTCCGATGGTTGGGCGGCACTAGCTTGAGCCGCGGAAGGAGCTGGGGTAGTGATGGAAGTGCCAGGGCCGTTGTGGCCGTAGGTGGCATGGTCTTGCGAGTGGAGATGGAAGTCTTGAGGAGAGTAAATTGCGGAAGATGATGGATATCGGACAGGAGAGTCCGACGGTGGGGCGGCAGGAGCTTGAGCCGCGGTGGGGGCTTGGTCAGGGATGACGGTGCCGGGGCCGTCATGGCCGTAGGTGGCATGATCATCAGGAAGGGGATGAGTGGTGCGGCGAGGGGGTTGACAAGGATGTTGGGGAACATGAATAGATGGTGAAGTGGGAGTCGCCGATAGTGGGGAGTTAGGCTCCAGTGAAGGAGGTGGAGGCTCCGGTGGGGTTGGTGGAGTGAAGGGAGTAATGCTTAGTGGTGGTGGTGGTGGAGTGTTCAATATTGCTGGTGCGATATTCGAACAAGGTGGAGTGTCCTCGTGAACGTGGGGTGTGCCAGGTTGTGGAGTAATCTTGGCGATGCCTGGGTCCGGAGGGAAGGCAGTGGGGTCTGAGACTTTGCCGTGGGGTGTTTGACATCCGGTGGGGGTGTCGGCAGGAGGCGGGTTCTGTTCGTGTTCGAGAACATTTTGAACAGCAGGAGGGGGGGTGTCCATCGAGATGATCGGGTCTTGGGTCGCGACTTCGTGAGAAGTTTGCTTGAGGGGGGGTGCCGTAAGAACAGCTGGTTGAGGAGCTGTTCAAGTTGCTCGTCTTGATAGAGTTGCACGTCTTGATCGAGTTGCTCGTCTTGAGCTTCGATTGCGGCAGCGATTTTGGCTCTGAGATCAGCGTAATGAGCGGCGAGTTGATCGAATAAATTAGCTTTGAGCTGTTGGCAATCAGCGGCGAGGTGATCAACGAAATCGGCTTTGAACTGTTGCAAGAGAGCTTGTTGTGTAACGAATTGCGTCGCTACTTCCAGACTCGGGACATGTGGGTCGTGAGTCGCCATCGTTTTGGGGTTGCGTTTTGCGCGCTTGTGGTGGTTGCTTTCACACTTTTCACACTTGTTCACCAGTAGCAAGTGATGAGACTTGACTACGGTCTTAAAACTTTCAGGAACTTCAGGGGATTGCTCTTACCTTTAAGTCCTAAGTCTTTGTCCGAGACGTCGAACGAGATCGATGTCTTTCGGAGGACGTTTCTCTACCAGTACCGGACTGGGTCCAAACCTAGCGAACAGTATAAAACCACTGTGCCCCTCGTACAGAATGATGGCAGGGTAGTGCCACTCTACTCGTCCTGTCCTCTTATGACACAGAGAGCGGCACCGCTTCTTAGAGCTTACCCTAACTCCTTTTCCTTACCCTTTTCTGGAACGGCTATCATAAAGGGGATCTTTTACCATAAACCAACTCCCAGCCTCAACTTTGCGACTTTTTTAGCGCTTTCTCTGTGGTGAGAACGAGGCAGGCACTCCCCTGCCTAGCGCGTTTACCTCGGGTTCCCGAGGTGCCGACGTGTCTTGGCGCACCCCTGAGCCAGCGGTGTCTCGTCGCTTTCCGCCACATTTGGTGGTGTGATATGAGATCAGAAACTCTTGGAGTCTCGATCACACCGCGGCGACGTCGCACGCCCTCCAGCTCAAGCACGGCATAGACGTCAACCACGCCATGCAAAACGATAAGTCGGCGCTCATCATTGCGAGCAAGAACGGTCAGTTCGATGTCGCACGCCTTCTGCTCGAGCGCGGGGCCAACGTCAACCAGGTCACGAACGACGGCGTCTCGTCTCTTTTCATTGCGAGCCAGAACGGTCACGTTGATGTCGCACGCCTTCTGTTCGAGCACGGGGCCAACGTCAATCAGGTCGCGAACGACGGCATCTCGTCTCTTTACATTGCGAGCGAGGAAGGTCACGTTGACGTTGCACGTCTTCTGCTAGAGCTCGGGGCCAACGTCAACCAGGCCACGATCCGCGGCTTCTCGTCTCTTTACATTGCGAGCCAGAACGGTCACGTCGATCTCGCACGCCTCCTGCTCGAACGCGGGGCTAACGTCAACCAGGTTACGATCGACGGCGCCTCGTCTCTTCTCATTGCGAGCGAAAAAGGTCGCGTTGATGTCGCACGCCTTCTGCTTGAGCGCGAAGCCAACGTTAACCGGGTTACGACCAACGGCGTCTCGTCTCTTTACACTGCGAGCCAGAACGGTCACGTCGACGTCGCACGCCTTCTGCTAGAGCGCGGGGCCAACGTCTACGAGACCACTATCCGTGGCGTCTCGTCTCTTTACGCTGCGAGCGAGGATGGTCACGTTCATGTCGCACGCCTTCTGCTCGAGCGCGGGGCCAACGTCAACGAGGTCACGAACGACGGCGTCTCGTCTCTTTTCATTGCGAGCCAGAACGGTCACGTTGATGTCGCATGCCTTCTGTTCGAGCACGGGGCCAACGTCAATCAGGTCGCGAATGACGGCGTCTCATCTCTTTTCATTGCGAGCCAAGTCGGTCACGTTGATGTCGCACGCCTTCTGCTCGAGCGCGGGGCCAACGTCAACCAGGCCACGAACGACGACGTCTCGTCTCTTTACATCGCGAGCCAAAACGGTCACGTTGATGTGGCACGCCTTCTGCTCGAGCGCGGGGCCAACGTCAACCAGACCACGATCCGCGGCATCTCGCCTCTTTACATTGCGAGCGAGAACGGTCGCGTTCATGTCGCGCGCCTTCTGCTCGAGCATGGGGCTAACGTCAACCTGACCAATGAATATGGTGTCATGTCTCTTCACTCTGCGAGCCGCGAAGGTCATCATGATATCGTGCGCGTTCTTCTTGAGCACAATGCGACGGCGAACCACCCGGATGACCAAGGGGTTCACGCCTCTTGCGCACGCCTGCATGAGTGGCCGGGCCGAGACCGTCAGAGTTCTTCTCGCTCACCGGCGCGACATTCGGCACGAGGCGATGACAAACGTGAGGTCGATTCTTTACATTGTGCGCATGCGTGGGTTTTTGCGGGGTTTGCCGTGGCTGCCGTACGCCGACACGACGCACGTGGTTTTCAGTCAAAAAGGTCGGAATGTTCGGGAGTTGGCGTCGAATCACCCGGCTGTTGTACAACTTCTCGACGACAACGACGACGACAACCAAGTCACCTATCCAAGCAAGCGCGAAGGGCGACTGTAGAGAGAGAGTATTGTCGCCGAGCTAGATTTCCACCTCAAAATGTCTGTCGCCGACATTGGAACACAAAATCCCGCTGCCTTCCGGCGCGGGATAAGCTGGGCAGTAAGTCCCACTGCGGCTTCTGGGAGCCGCGAGCACACGAATCGAATTCGATGATGTCCTTGCTGGTTCCTACCTATCTCTCGTGACTCTTCTGCACCCTCAGCTTCGTCTTTTTTTATCATTGCGTACTCGTTCGACCCGCGCCTCCGCTCACCTCACCTAAATCGACTTCACACCATTTCACTTTTGCAGAGAAATAATCTACGGTCTCTTCCCCTTTATCCCGCCGTCGATGGAACGGAGTTCCATGAAAACAGCCACGAATCGACTTCGTCAACAAAGATTTGCGGCTCGAGCCGTTTAGAATAGCGGAATCCGTTTAAAGTACACAAAATCAATCTCGGTATGTTAGATAAAAATATTTATGTTTGAGCTTGTATTATTATTATAAATGGCATGTTTTGAGCAAGGTTCCAACTTCGTTGAAGAAGATTCAAACCCTTCAATCGCTTGCTCATTTGCAGCCTGTCTGTGGATGACATCGTCGTAGTCGCTAACGACAACGAACTTCGCACACATTGGTCGCAGAGCGTTGATTTGCCGCGACCACGATACATATAGCCGACGAGTGACCCTCTTTTTTATCTCTCTTCCACTCCTCTTGTATTTCCTCGCGGGAAAATGAAAAACCATCTAACCTCAACGCTGTTCTTTTACTTACTATTTCGAAACTATGGAACAATTCGGCTACGCTCCCGAGCGCCAATACCGTAAGCACACGAACAGCACAATCTTGGTGCACTTCTCACGCAAGCGGCTGTTTTTCGTAGAACAACACCACCATCAAAAAAGTAAAGCGCGTTTTTCGCGTGCGAAGGTTTTCACGGCTGTGGTATAGGCAAAGAAACGATGGATCTGCTCGGTGTGTGACGGGCTGAATGCTGGCTGTGAGTCGCTTGGTGGTGGCACTTCGCGGTATTGGGAGATTATTAGCTGTCTTAAGGGCGGCTCGTTCAAGGATTGGTCGTCGGGTCAGACGCCACGGATGTTACTCGCTGAAGTGTTCCGCGCACACTTAACGAAACTATATAGCCGTCAACCTTGTTTTGACGCAGGTGTCATTGATGACATAGCACAGCGGCCAATTTTTTTTGATGTTGAACCGTCGGACGAGATACCAGTCGCGTACTGTGCGGCAGCTCAATCTTTCAGCTGCTCGAGCATTGCAAGTTCGTGCGGCAACATGATGGGCGCTCGCTGGTCGTCAGAACACGTTTGGGATTCTCAGAATTTTAGTGCATGCTTTCTGGTGGTTCGCGAAACAACCGGAAGAGTAGGATATCGGCCTTCTTTGTATTTTACGGAAGGAAGAAAGGTGGCCTTTCGCTGGCAGGATCTTATCGCGGCGTGATGATGATGCTCGAGGTCGAGCAAAAGATTGTCTCCAACATCATACGCGTGCGTGCGTGCGTGCGTCTCGGTGGTGTCATTTCCGCTGAGTTAGAAGACGAATGGCAGTGCAGCTTCCGGTCGGAACAGGGAACTGCCGACGCGACCTTCAGCCTGAAGATGGCACTGAAGAAGCGTCGCATGGCGGGTCCTATTTATTGATTTCGCCAAGGCTTTCGACAGAATCCCGCGTGCACAACTATGGCAGGTGTGGTGTCCAAGTTCGGCGTTCCAGCGAAGCTCGTACGCCTCGTCGTGGCGCTCCAAAGTATATAAGTGCGGCTCTCCGTCTCTGGCGCTCCTGCGTCGATCGACTCAATCACCGGTGGTGGTGTCAAGCAAGGTGGTGTCCTATGCCCGGTTCTTTTGGTTCAGTGCTTGGCGGCCGTGAAAACCATATCATGGCGGCGACGACGACGACGACGTTAAGGTCGTTTGCCAACAGGCATTTTCATCAAGACGAAGCAAAAAATGACGTACTCGCAAGTCGATAGATAATAATACCATGCCCAAAACGTGGCACTGGCGACGTTGTTGCACTTGAAGAGTCAGCGTATGTAAATAATTTGTTGTTTCCGTTTCCGTTTCCCGACCGTCGAGCTGTGAATGAGGAAAAACGCCTCGTCTCACTTTGCCAGATGGGGTGTGGAAGTCCACACCAAGTAGGGAAAGAGCCGAATTCCGAGATACTCTTATTCGTTGCCAAGCCAGTCTTTATTTACGTTAACCCGGCAACCTACGATGGTGGTGGTCATATGCCGGTTGTGGCGACGTTCAATTACCTGGGATCGGTACACTCGCGCAGATGTAGTTACTCTGAGGACGATGACTCTCGTCTAAAGAAGGCGGCTCTTGGTGCTCTTCGTCATCGCGTTTTCGCCTCGAGATACGTCTCTGCTCAAGCCAACCGAACTCTTTAGGTCCGTCTCATCCTCGCCATCCTCCTCCATTCTGCGGAATCATTTATAGCCTAAAAAACTGGAGTTGTCTTCAATCGTTTACGATACTTTTCACGCACAACGCGCGATGTACCGCGCTACGAGACTGCGCATAGACCTTTGAAACACCATATAAAAAACCTCAACCCTCCCTCCGTGCCTTGGCGGGGAGACACTATCGATACCTACATCACTCGCCGACTACTCCGTTGGCCGGGTCACGTTGCCCGCGTATCCTGTCAGCGCTTCCCTCGGAAGATGCTCTCCTCCCGGTGCGCCTCCAAACAAACAAACGCCCCCGCGGGTCCCCATAGTTCACATACGGCCGGCCGGGGTCTCATCAACAAGGCACCACCACCACTCCGCTCATTCCATGTACCAACGAAGACCTGGTACTCCCCCACACTCAAGGCCGCGACAATACAATCAATCTGGGGACGGACGGACGTCGAGTCGCCCTCGATATTCAACTGCTGTCGTCTGTGGTCCCCTCATCTGATCCTCCCGCGAAAAATTCTGATACCGCTGGGATTAGGCTGCGCCCCATGCACATTGGGCAAGCAAGCCTTTAGGTAGGTAGGTAGTTAAGTTAGTTAGTGAGCTAGTCAAAATGGTCGCACGATATATATCACGAACTTTTCAATGCAGCATTCTTGAGTAGCATGCGGTGACAGGGGAGTAAGGCAGCAGCTTGGCTAGAGAAGAAGGCTGGCGATGGTTTCGGCGGCGATGGCCGCGGGCTCGACCCGGACATCGTCTGTTTCCGCGAAGTTTGACGGGTGGTCGGTTTCGAGCCGGAGGTGGCCGAAGTTTGGGTTAGATTTAATGGCGGATCGCATTGTGTCCAGTCTGTCAAGGTGCCAGTTGCCGTTGAAGAAGTCGGCTTGTGGAATCTCGTGCCCCGCGTCGCCGAGAAGTTTGACGAGGTAAGCCTCTTCGGGCCATTTCCGGCGTTGGAGGTAGAAGAGCGGCGTGCCGTGGGAGAGACACTCGCTGACTATGCCGTAGCCCAACTTGGAGATGACGCAGTCGGCCGCGTTGACGAAGTCCGGGATGTAGGCGTCGTCGGGGAGGGCGTGTTTTCGGGAGGAGTCTCCGCCCGGCATCGAGAGACAGGTCCAGCCGTCGGGTGTTCTGGGAAGCGCCGGCCATCCCGCGCGACTCCCAAACCCTAACAAGACCACGCGGTCCGACACAAGCCCGAGCTCGGAGCGGACGAGGTGCCGGGGTTTGCGCGCGGCCCGCGCGAGGAGCGGGAGGGGGTTGGGGTTGAGGTGGCGGTTGGGGGAGCCCCCCGGGTATTGGAGATAGAGCGTCGCACATTTGTAATCCGCTCGACACTGGTCGATTTCTGCCCCCCAGGCTTCGTAGATGTCGTCCCAGGTGAAATTGGAGAGAATGACCGACGGGATGCCGGCCAACGAGGCCGCGCGAACCGGAACGGCCGCGAGGTCCACGACAACTAAGTCGATCCCCTCCGCTCCGAGCCACTGCTGCTCCGTCACGATGAGGGCCTCGCGGCCCAAGGCGGCATACTTGGCGACGGACGCCTCCGGGTCCACCTCGAGCGCGGACTTCTGTACAGCCTCCGCGTCCGTCTTACGCCGTTCCACGCGCACGCTCCCGCAACACGGCTTGACGTTCTTCAGAAAGAACGACTTGGGGGCCATGCTCACCACCACGAGCTCCACGCCGTACCGCGACATCAGCTCGTTCATCACCACAATCGACCGAGTCGCGTGCTCGAGCCCGTGCCCGCTCACGTAAAATGCTACCTTCATCGCATTTTGAAGCCTATTATTCCGTTGAATCCACCAACACAGCAACACAACGGGAGATGGATGATATTCCGTTGGGTGGGTCATCCAGGGGTTAGTTACAACCAACTAGGTAGTAGGATAACTAACGTCTGTGCTCTAAAGACCTCGACGACGAGTTTGATCGCCCGCGTCTCGCTTGACTTCCCCGCTTTCGCTCGAACCACCAACTGGACCTTTGGCGACAACACAGGTCGCCCTCGCGTCCATCCAACACACCCGCTCATAGTATCGACGACCCAGCGCCTTCGACGATCCCAAATGCTGCGGGCCACAGGCGCGCATACTCTATAAAGCCTTCAAGTTAGTTAGATCAACGCCGCAGCACTTCGCGCGAGTTGACCCTCGAGGAGGAGGCTCCGCCAACTCAGAAGACAAAAGGCCTACGTCTCCCGGCCGCCGCCGCCTCGTGTATCCAGACGGTAGTCTGACCGCTCGGCTTTTTGCAGCAGCAGCACTCGACGAATCAAAAGCATGAATGACACAATAAAAACAAAAGTCTACGTATAGTAGTAGTCCTCCGGCCTGAAGAGGCCGACGCTGTCGGAGGAAGATGGTTCGTCGGCCGGCAAAAAGGAGGAGTCGGAGTCTATGCGGCGGGCGGCGTCGGCGAACATTCGGTTCGAGTGCGCCGCGAGGCGAGCGCCGTCGAGCTGGAGGTCCCCGAGGGACTTGAAGAGGGGGAAGTGGGTCTCGGCGTCGCGGGCGTCGATGGCAAAATCGGCCTCGAAGAGGGCGTCGTCGACGCGGAGGTCGGCATTGTAGCGCATCGCGAGGGCCAGAGCTTGGAAGTTGTCGACGTCGGCCTCGCGTCCGTCGGTGGCGACGAGGGTCGTCGCTATAGGGCTCGGCGGGCTCCGATTGGCTCGGGCGGAGGCGAGGGCATCGGAGAACGCCGCGCGCGTGAGGTCGCCTCGAGCGTCGGCGAAGGTCACCAAGAGGTCCTCGGCTTGGGCCAAAGTGGTCGCGAGGCCAAGGCGCGAGAAGGCTTCGGCGAGGGCCCGGGCGCGCTCTCTCGCCGTTCGCCGATCGCAGACCCCCCGCGGCTCTGTAACCCCCCGAAGAAGAAGAGAGGACGCAGTTTCGGGGGCAACGCGCACGCAGACCCTCTCGAGGTCGGTCTGGGCGCCGTCGAAGGCGGAGTCGAGGGCGTCGGGCGGCAGGAAGGTCGCCGTGTCGATGCCCTGGATGAGCTGGAGAATTGTGAGGGCTTCGGCGGACACGACCCTGTCCTTATCTTGGGGCGAGATCACGACGGGGCAGAGGCGCCGGTGGTTCGAGAGGAGCGCGACGAAGCCGCGAGGCGAGACGGCGACGCCGGCCAGGAAGAAGAACAACATGAAGAAGAAGAAGAAGAAGGGTTTAGGAGGAAGGAGTAAACTCAAAAAAAGGGTGAGCGAACAGGTGTAAGGGTTAGGGTTGTGTACAGAAGAAGATGCCCGAGAAGGGGACGGTTGTGCCATTGGCGCCGTCGCAGGAGCGGCTCGGCGAGGCCGGGAGACTGGAGAAGCCGCAGAACTTTGTGCCGGAGACGGGCGTGAGCTCGCGGAGCAGTGGTGGTCTGTCGCGTCACATGATTCCCGTGGGCGTCGTGGGGAAGATGGGGTCGGCCTACACCTTGTTCGAAAAGAACTGGGTGTGCGAAGAGTGCCAGACGGAGAACTACGCGAGCCGGGCGCGGTGCATCCAGTGTCGCGCCAAGAAGAAGAAGCGCGAGGGCGGTCTCGTCCACGGGAGCGCGGCGAACGACGAAGCGACGACTTTGACGGCTCACGGCGAGTGGAAGGAGATTTTCGACCCATCGGCGCGGCACCTGTACTACGTGAACACCGCCACGGGCGAGTCCCAGTGGGAGCGTCCGAAGGAGATGGGCCCGACCCCGCACGCCTCCGGGTGGTTCGGTCGCGGGGCGGCCGGGTCGACGGCCGCTTCGGGCTACGAGCGGAACAACGACGTTTACGTCGAGAGGCCGGCGCGGCGGCAGGTCGAGTACATTGCCTCGAAGAACACGGTGCTGGAGGGAGCGTACGAGTACAACATTTACTGGGGAAAGTACGTCGGGGACCACTGGAAGGACGAGGAGCGCGAGAAGTCGGAGACGAGATGCGTCTTAGCCACCGACGCCGGCTACACCAAGGCCGACAAGAAGGGCCGCCGCGCGCAGGCGAATTTCTGCCTGTTTTTTGCGAGGGGGTCGTGCGCCCTCGGCCCCGAGTGCCGCTACTTTCACAGAATTCCGGCGAAGGCCGACCTCGAGCGCCTGGCCAAGGACGAGGCTCGCGACTGCTTTGGGAGAGAGCGCCACAAGGATTTTCGCGACGACATGACGGGGGTGGGCGCGATGATGAAACCCTGCCGCACCTTGTACGTGGGCGGCCTCGTCAAGGCCGAGTACGCCGACCCGGCGGCCCTCGAGGAGACGATATGGCGCCACTTTGGGGAGTGGGGCGAGCTCGAGAACGTCAACCTCGTGTCGAGACTGTCGATAGCCTTCGTCAGGTACCGGTACCGCTCGTCGGCCGAGTTCGCGCGCGAAGCCATGTCCAACAACTCCCTCGATCACGACGAAAACCTCAACTTGCGCTGGGCCCACGACGACCCCAACCCCGTCGCCCGCGACGCCTCCGCCCGCGCCGACGCCGACGCTTTGGTGCAGATGATGAATGCGCGCGGCGCGACCGTCGACGCCGACGCCGACCACCCCGCCGACTACCACCTCCCGGCACCCAAGCGCCTCAAGACGGGCGATGAAGAAGAAGAGGCCGCTCGCTATCCCGACACCGATCCTCAGTACGAGGACGAATGGCGCCCGGTCGCCGATACCCAGGACGGATCAACCTACTGGTGGAATCCGCGCACGAACGAGACCTCCCGCGAGGCCCCGCACCAAGTCGCCGACGCCAACGCCGACCGCGCGATGGCCGCCCTCGACGCCGCCGACAAAGCCGCCGCCCAAGCCGCTGCCGCGGCACCTGCTCCCCACCAACCACCCCAAGGGGAGGAGACCCCCTCGCTCCCCGCAGGCTGGGCCCAGACCGTAGACCCGGCCTCGGGCGCCACCTACTTCTACCACGCCGCCACCCAGGCCACGACCTGGACGCGTCCTGCGGGTGGTTAGGGAGTAGTCTTTTGGTGAAGAAGAGGGTCGGGGTTGGTTCCAAGTGAACGTCTTAAATCCCGGCACCTCCTCCTTCCTCGTCAGCACGTGCCGCCGGTGCCTGTCTGGCGGACCACCAGAGGCTGAAAAAGCGGCCAAAGGAAAGGAAATGAAATAATTTTATTGGGGCCGCCGAAAAAAAAAAAATAATAAAAAACACCAAGGGGCCGGCCGATGGGCGCATTATTGCCCTCGATAAATAACTAACTACTAACTTCAGACCTCTCCCGAGCATGGGAGCCAGGCCGGACCGGCAGGAGCCGGTACGGAATCACAGAGGAAAATTCACGCAGTTGGGGCAGAGGCGAGGGACGAGGACGGACTTGTTGATGGTGGACCGTCACTGCGCGCGGTCTTGTGCGAGGTCGTGCAAAAGCGTCGCAGGCCGCGGACGTGTTGGTCCACGAACAATCGACCTGTCCGTCGCGTTCTGCCCAACCGAGCGAACCCCATCCCAGCGCGGACTTTCCGGGTGCTAACCGGCCAGTCCGGGAGCCGAGCAGGCACCGTCTCACTCCGGGACGGCTGGGGCCGCCGCAGGGAGCAAGCGTGTTAGGCGCCGTCCTCCATCGCAACCAACGGTTAGCGATCGCAGGGTAAATAAATTAAATTCAATTCAATTAAATAAGGGCTCAAGAGAAGCAACTGGCAGAAAATAACATATGCCCGAAGACGAGGACGCCGACGACGAGCAGGAGGATGAGGAGGAGGAGGAGGAAGAGGAAGAGGAGGAGGAGGAGCGGCCCGCGAGCGCCCCGGCCAGCGCGCCGTTCGACTGGTCGAAGGTCCCCCCCCCGCCGGGGGTAATCGATGTGGAGGAAGTTCTCTCCCGAAACGAGGAACTGCTCCAAGCTGTCCGCGAGAACCATGAAATCGGACGGCACGAGGAGTGCATTGGGTACCACCACCTCATCCACAACAACCTCAAAAAGCTGCGCGACCTCGTGGTCGCGGCGCACGAAGTCCTAGATCGAGGGGAGAAGCTCGAGGACTACATGTGGCCGAACGCCGACCCTCCGCACCAACCCCCCGGGTACTGGACGCCCCGGGAATTTCCCAAGGACTTTAACCCCTGCGACATGCTCGTCGACGTACCTTGTGCGGCCTGCAAGCGAAACAAGAGGTCGGGCAGGGCCTGTCGAAAAGACCTGCGCCATCAGGACCCCAACTGGAACTACGTTAACCCCCTCGACGCTTGGCCAAAGGTCGACTGTCCGACCGACGACCCGGAGGTGGTCGAGGCCGCGTGGCTCAAGTTTCAGAAAGACCTCGAGGACATGGAACGCAAGAAAGAGGCCGAAGAGAAAGCGCGAAGGGATGCCGCCGCCCCGCCCGCGCCCGCGCCCGCGCCCGCGGCCATGATCCGCGGCCGCCGCCGCTGGACCGACGACGAGCATAGCCTCTGCATGGCCGCCGTCGCCGAGTTTGGCCCGAAGGATTACCGGAGAATCTCCGCGCGGGTCGGCACTCGGACTTCGGAGCAGGTTCGCAGCCACCTGACCAAGTATTTCAAGCGCCTCGAGCGCGAAGGGAGACCGCCCCCCCACCTCCAACAACAACAACCACCGGGGGCTCCAACTCTCGTCCTTCCGCCACCGGCGGCAGCTGCTCCCGGTAGAGCTGTCGAGGAGGCGAAGGAGGAGCCCTTGCTGCCTGCTCCCGGCAGAGCTGTCGTGGAGGCGAAGGAGCCGCCGCCGCCGCCGCTGCCGGAGAATGACGAAGAGGATGTCCCTCGAGACAAAAAGCGCGTCAGCATCACAGACGAGGAACTGGGTTACGCCCTAATTTGAGACGACGGGTAGGGAGTCGTGATAGTAGTAATGGGGGGATCGCGAGGGAACTAGTAAAGCATGCGCGTCGATCGAAAACACGGGGAGGGAGGAGGAGGACGAGGCTTATTAAAAAAGCTGCTGCTGCTGCTGCTGGTGCTGGTGGTGCTGGTGGTGCTGGTGCTGGTGCTGGTGCTCGACGGGGGGTGTGGTGAAAAGCATATCCTCATCATCAGCATCATTCGGACTCGCTCGGCGGACTCGCTCTTGAAGTGTCCCTCGCTCGCTCTCTCGTCGGTCGAGAGGGCACTCGCTCCAAAAAAGTGGTTCGGTTAGGAAGATGTCGGGGAGAAAATTTTTTTTAGTGCGTGTTGCTTATGGCCGAACGTCGGCGCCGAGCTCGAGAAGCGCCTTTTTGAAGCGGCGCGCCCCGAGCTTGGGCATGGCGCACTCGGCGACGAGCTCGTCGGCGTCGTCGTCCGTAATTTCCTTGAGGTCGAGGATGTCGCCGGCGATGGCCCGGATTTGGGCGCCGTATTTAGACAAGTTCTTGGCCTCGATCCATTCGTCGAGGGAGAGGTCGGCAGGCGGGGGTGGCGGGGGGACGGGCGCCGGGGTGGAGACCTGCCGCGGCGGCTCCTTGGCGGCGGCAGGCACGGCGGTCTTCTTGTCGGAACGTACGACGTCCGAGGAGGAGCCGACGCCCGAGACGTTTTCGTCGGCGACGACGACGCGCTTGACCTTGAAGAGGGGCTTCGAGGCGCCGGCCTTTTGCGCGAATTTTGGGACGCTGGTGTTGGCCTCGTCCATTTTTTGGAAACGACCGAGGAGCTTGTTGAACCTGGCCTTTTCTTCGGCGCGTTTGCGCGCCTGCTCGCGCTCGAGGAGCTCGCCGCAGCCGTTGACGGCGTCGACGGCGCGCTGGGTCGAGGTCTGGAGGACGTGGACGTCGGGGTAGGCGCAGGCCTGGCGCGCCGTGTTGATCGCCTCCTCGGCGAGCGCGACCATGTCCTTGAGGGTGTCGGCGAAGCCCGCCGACTGGGCCTGGTACGAAATTTCCTGGAGCGTGCGATCCGACTCGTCGAGGGTGACCATGGCCGCGACGCGCGCGGCCTCGTGCTGGGCGACCTGGAGGGCGTCCTCGACGGCGGCGGTCGCGCGTTCGACGGCGAGCTTGACGGGGTCGGGGTCGATCGCCTGGAGGGCCTTTTGGGCGGCGTAGATGGCGTCGCGCGCGGCCGCGACGGCGTTCGAGACGGTCGTGATGCCGGCGATGATGAAGACGTCCACCTGGATCGCCGAGAGGCGTTCCGAGGCGAGGTCGAGGGAGCCCTGGAACTCGGCGCGCGCCTCGTCCATCGCGCTCTTCTTTTCCAGCATCACCACCGACAGGGTTTCGGCGTCGCGGACGAGGACGAGCGCCTCGTCGAGGCGCTTGCGGCGCGCCGCGTTGGCCTCTTCGGGCGTCATGCCCGCGGCCTCGAGATCCGAGGTCGACTGCTGCGAGAGGCTCATCTTGGTGCCGGCGCGCCGCAGCGAGTGGGGGCCCTGGCGGCTCGCGACGGCGAGGGTCGACGTCTCCCACTGGGTCGCGACCGTCAACAGCTCGGCGCGGCAGGCCGTCAGCGCGCGATCGGCCTCGGCGGCCGCCGACCGCAGCTTGTCGCAGTCCTTGGGGTCGTAGAGCGAGTTCGCGACGCCCGCGAGCGCCGAGCATCGCTCGGTTCCCGAGTCGATCTCCGAGAGGAGGGTCGCGCGGATGCGGTACGCCTCTTCCTTCTGAGCGACCGCCTCGGCGACGACCTTCTTCGCGTTGTCGGCGGCTATTCGGAAGGCCGCGATCGCGTCGACGGCCGCCGACGTGCCGGGGCCGCCCATCGCGCTCGCCGAGACCCCCGTCCACGCGATCATCTTGGCGCGGTTGCCCGCCTCGAGCGCCTCGATGACGTAGGCGACTGCGCCGACCGCCTTGATCGACGCCTCGGTCAGCGCCTCGCCGAGGTCGGCGGCGCACCGCGTGAACTTGCGCTGCAGGATCGACCCCTGGAGGTGGATCCACCAGCGCTGGAGCCGTCGCACGAACGGGTACAACATGGCATTTCGGACCGACTGGAGCTCGTAGAGGACCTCGGCCTGCAAGAAGAGCTTGGAGACGCCGAGGCGGTAGGCCGACGCCGGGACCCGCTCCTGGACGTGCGGGTGCGACATCATCTTGGCGGCGAGGTCCTTGTCGTCGGTGAAGGTGCGCGTCCCCTTGGGCGTGAACGCGCGGAACTCTCGCACGAACTCGCGATACGCGACCCGCGTCGGGAACCCCGCGCGACGCACCTCCAAGGCTGCCATCACGCCCGAGCAAATCAGCTGCCGGAGCACCGAGGGCTTGTCGAGCTTGGCCGGCATCTTCTCCTGGTTTGTTTTTATGCACCGCACGAACCGCGTGCTCGACTCGCGCAGTACGCTCACCAACGCCGAGAGCTGCCCGAGGTAGCGGTTCGCGACCGTCTGCTTGGACACCGACGACGACGACGACGACGACGACGCGTGCTGCTGCTCGACGACTCCCGCGGTGGACGACGAAGAAGAGGCGTCCTCGGTCCGCTTCGGGAAGATATCGCTGACGATGGGGTTCTTGGAGGAAGCGAGGATATCGTGGACGTGGCCGAAGAGCGCGTCGCGATTCTTGTCGATGAAGTTGTCGATCGTGTAGACGATGGGTCCCGCGAAATGTTGGACGAGAAAGTCCTCGTCGCGCGTCCGATCCCCCGTGTTGCGGCGCCAGACCGAGGCCGGCCCGCAGACCTCGTAGAAGTTGTGGTTTCCGTGGGCTTTGTTGAACTTGGCGGCGAGCTTGGCGCCGTCGCTCGCGGCGTTCCCCCTCAAACACTCGGCGTCGAGGATCCTCAGAATACCCTGGGGTCGGCGCGTCAGCAAGTCGATGCACGGGGTGTTGTCGGGAAAGGCCGTCTTGTCCCAGTCGATCTGCTCCCTCTGGTACTCCTCCTCTTCGGACTTGAAGATGATGTCGTTGAACACCTTCTGGAGCTGCTCGTTGGTCGTGTTGATGAAAAGCTGCTCGAAGCCGTTCCTGCGCATGTCCTCGAAGCCAAAGATGTCAAGAACGCCGATAAACTGTGTTTCCTTGCCCGAGGACAAGTCAAAGGCCGTGTTGGCGCGGTGCACGAGCCAGTCGAAGAGCCGCGCATACACAGCCTTGGAGAGGGCGTCGCGGAGGTGCTGGGCCTGGTGGGGTTCGTTGTTGGAGACGACCGTCTCGCCGCCCCTCAGCTCGCGGACGCGCACGCACAGCGCTTCCCCCAGCGCCGTCGCGTCGGGGACCTCGAGGAGCCGCCCCGCGTGCCCGAGCGCCACCTTCGAGGCGTCGTCGCGCCGCACCTCCGAGGCGGTCTCGTCGTCCTCCTTGGGATCGAACTCGACGTCGCCCGCCCAGTAGACAGCCGCGGCGATCTCCAGGATCGACGCCATTTCCGCCTCCTTGACGCCCAACGCCTCTAAGGCCCCGATCATCGCCCCGTACTCCTCCAAGTCGTCCATCCCGTCCACGTCCACGCAATGCGACTTGTTGGTGTAGCCGTGGGCTCCGCAGTCGGCCGCGGGCCCCACGAGGGCCGTCTCCGAAACCGCCGCCTTGCCCGCCTTGGTCGCCGCCGTCAGCTGGTAAAAGACGTGGTAGTTTCGCTCGCCCTCCCCTTGCTCGACGACCCGCACCTTCTCCAACAACAAGTTCGTCAGGTGACCCCCGCAAATCACCGACGAGTTCATTCCAAAATCAAACCGCGTGAACTTGCCGAACCTGCTCGAGTTGTTGTTCCGCAACGTCTTGGCGTTCCCGAACGCCTCGAGCAAAGGGTTCGAGTTGACCATGCGCTCCGCGATCGTCGTCTGCTGGCTCTCCGGTGCCTCGCCCCCCGACTTCCGCCGCGCCTCGCGCTCGGCCGTCTTCTTCGACACGACGGCGAGATAATGAAGCATCAGCTTTGTCGTTTCCGTTTTTCCGGCGCCAGATTCGCCGCATATCACTATCGCCTGATTCTTCCGGTATTTCTCGAGCTGCACGAACGCGTCCTCGGCCTCCTGGTAGCAGTGCGGCGGCATCTGGCCGTAGGGCCTCCCGTGGAACCGATTGATCACGTCGTCGCCGTAGATCGGCAGCCACTTGAAGGGATTCATCGCGATCAAAATCGGACCCGTGTTGGTGTATATGAGGTCCATCCGAAACCGCAGCTGGATGTTGTCCAAGATCGACGCCTCGTGCAAAGCCGACAGGTTGTCCATGTTCTCCACCCCATTCGCCGACCGCAGCGGCACGCGCTGCAGAATCCGCCGCGGCGGCTCCTTCTGCTTGCGCGACGGCGGCTTCAACGGCGCTTCCAAATCTATGTGGAACTCGCGACCGTCGCTCGTCGCGGCCACCACATGCCCGTCGCTCACCGCCGTCACCTGCGCCTCCAAGTACGCCTGCGCCGGGTCCGAGATCCAACACAGCCCCCCCACATCCGTCTCGGCCCAGTTGGCGCTGTGGTTCATACTCACTCACTCTCCCCGACCCACCACCGCGAGGGTTTTTTTTTTCGCTCGCGCAAGAAGAATCGCAAACTTTTTTTTCGTGTCAAACCACCTCTATTATCAATCATCCCGTATCCTTTACCCTTATAGGAGGGTTTTTAATCGGTCTGTCTCTAGGGTTAGGTAACGATGAGGCGAATCCTCCTTCTCATCGCGAGCGTCGCGGCCTTCTCCGTGCCCCCGCCCTCTGTCTGCAAGCCTGTTCGGACGCAACCTCTCAACGCCGTCATCCCTGGGGACTCGGTCGCAGAGCTCGTCGTGCTCGGGGGTGAGTAACGCGCGCATCCGATGATGATGGCCCTCTCTCTCTCTCTCTCTCTCTCTCTCAGGCACTGTCAACTTCATCGGCATCTACAACCTCGTCCTCACGGCGCGCATCTTGCTCTCCTGGTTCCCGCAAACGATGGGGGTTCCCCTACTACAGCCCATTTTTATCGTCACCGAGCCCTTCCTCGGATTGTTCCGCAACTTCTTCGGCAGTCTCCTCACCTTTGGCGGCCTGGACTTCTCCTTGATCCCGGCTTTTTTCCTGCTCCAGGCCGCCGGCAACAGTGTCGCGGCCCTCGGCGCCGACATCTCGCTTCTCCAGTAAACTAACTAACTAACTAACTAATCAACAAAGGGGTGGTCTTATTTATTTTTTTTCTTTCGGGGACTGTATGTATTACAGTCGCCTCGAAGAACGCCGCCTCGAGCTTGGCGTGTGAGATTTTGTTTTTTACTCGGTGCCGACCCGCCGCCATCAATCATCCTGCGCTGATGGTGGTGCGGCTTATTGATTGGACTGGATTGGATTTTATTTAATTTTATTGTATACTATTCAGTCGCCCCCGATTTCAAAAACGAAAGACGACGAATAATAATTAATATCCTTCAGTCCCACAAAGACGCGGACGCACGCAAGGAGGACCGAGGACGAGGAGAATATAATAATTATAAGGTGACAACACAGTGATAATATTATTTCAAAAAAGCGGTCCGAGTGCGAACTAGAGGAGACGGTTCTTTGTGTCCTCGAGCTTCTTGTTGACTTCGGCGGGCGTGCGGTCGAGATCGGCGGCGATTTTCTTTTGGGTGTCGAGGGGGAGACGGTCGAACTGTTCGCAGAGGTCGGCGTCGGTGACGTCCTTGACGGGGAGGAAGTAGCCGCGGTAGGAAATGTGGTCGCGGAGGGTGGGGAAGGGAAATTCCTGGCGCATGTGCATCTCGAGGTGCTGAAAAAAGTCCTTGTCCTGTCTTGACTGCGAGGGGACGAGGGCGCCGACGGCTCCGCCGACGGTGACGTAGACGAGAGCCTCGGCGGCGCCCGGGGCGAGGACGGCCTTGCGGAGCTGGGTGATGGTGTCGCCGACGTGGTAGTTGGCGAGGGCGGTGAGTTTGTTGGGGGCTCCTCCGAGATTTGTGGCGTCCCAGAGCATGCGCTGGCCGGAGGGATCGTCGACGTCGTCGGAGGCGTCGGGGGGGAGACGAAGAATCGCGAGATTCCCAAATTTGTCGGCGAGGGCGACCGTGTCGTAGTCGAGGCAGCAGAGGGCCGAGGACGCGCGGGAGACGGGGTCGTCGGCGAAGACGATGAGTCTGTTGTGCTCTCGGACGTACTTGGCGAAGAAGACCGAGTCGGCCGCGTCGGCCGCGTAGACGCGATCGCCCATCACCTCGAGCCTGACGACGAGGTTCGGGACGACGGCGGCCTCGGTCTTGCGGAGGAGCTTGCGCTTGCCGAGGTCGTACATGCGGAGCTTGTTGCCGACGCTAACAACGAGACGTCCGCGGAACTCCGCGAGCGCGAGCGGCACGTCTTCAACGGACGTCTTATGAAGGAGGACGAGGCGCGCGTCGAGAAGTCGATAGACGTGGACGAAGCAGCCCTTGTGGACCCGCGGGTGGAAGGTCAGGCCCTTGGTCGTGCCGATGGCGACGAAGACCTCGCCCCCGCGGTCGGCGAAGGTGCAGGTCGCGCAGCTCACGGCGGCCTCCGACTCGCCAAATTCCAGGAGTTCGAGCGTCGCGCACGCCGACGTCTCCGACGAGGCCCCGGTTCCCCCCGAGACCGGCTCGATCACGCGCGCGCACGAGGCCCATTTCCCGGCGCTCGGGGGCGTCGGCCCCAGTACGGTCACGCGCGGCACCTCGTCGTCTTCTTCTTCTTCTTCTTCTTCTTCTTTTCGAGGCTGCTGCTGCTTTTCCGCCGCCGCTCCGTCCTCCTCGACGTCCACGTCCATCTCGTCGTCGTCGTCGTCGGGCTTTGGCGGTTTGCCGCGTTGTTGGAGGAGGAGGGCCTGCTGCTCGGCCTGGTTGTACTGGTGCTGGTCGGCCTCGATGACGAGCAGGCGTCGCGAGCCGGGGAGAGGGACGAGCTTGCGGGGCGTGTACCTGAGGTGCGCGGTCGTTTGGTTGAAGGTTTCCCCTAGTTTTTCGGTCACGAATATGCGGAGGGTCGATCCCGCGATCGCGACGACACCCTCGGGGCACTGCTCGGACCGGAAGGTCGACCCGTATTCGAGGGCGTCGTAGCTGAGGGGCGCGAGCGTCCAAGACGACGACGACGACGACGACGAGGACGAGGACGAGGACGAGGACGAGGACTCCGAGTCGTACGCGAGCCAGGGCTTGGAGGAGAGCGCGAGAAGCGCCTGCGAACCGTGGAGAAAGACCCGAAACAACCGGACCGGGCGACTCCCGAGGAAGCGGGACCTCGCGTCGCTGAGACTTCCAGTGGCCGCGTCGACCGTGACGCGCTGGAGCACGCCGTTCGCGAGGCCGGCGTGGGCTCGCGTCGCGGTCGGGTGATCGAGAAGCTTTACCGACTCGGGCCGCGCCCCCAGCTGGATCGTCGAGAGCTGGACCAGGAGTTCGACGGGGTCCAAAGAAAAGAGCCGGAGCGAGCCGTCGTAGCCCCCGACGCAGAGGAAGTTTGATCTGAGGCGACCGGTCGGCACGACGCCGACGTCGAGACACGAGACGTCGAGCCCGAGATCTTTGGTTCCAACTTCTTCCAAAACTCCCCGGTCGTCGAGCTCAAAGTAAATGAGTTCTCCCGCTTCGAGGGACACCACAACCTGCCGCTCGTTGCACGAGGCGCACTGAAGCATTTTTGTACCCGGAGCTTGCCACTCGTTTTTGCGACCGTCGGCTCTCGCGTGCCGTATGCCCGTCGCGTGACACTGGACGAAGCCGTCGTCAGCGAGGAGCGCGACGTCGAGAGTCGGGGACGTCACCAAAAAGTTCGAATCGGTCACCTCCTCGACCGTTTCCCCGATAGACAGCACGAGGGTTGCGTTGGTGAAGGAGACGACGATATACTTGTCGTAATCGTCGTCTCTCGCTTTCTTCACCGTCCACACGGCCGACGGCCTGCCCGGAAGCTCGGACACCGCCATCTCCGAGACCCCGACGCCGTGCCGGAGCACGCGGAACGAGCTCCGCGCACCCCGCGCCCCGCAGAGCACGTACAACGCGTGGTGCTGGTCGTCGACCAAAAAATCTGTCGCGACCGCCAACGACTCGGGTTCGTCCACCAGGACGAGGTTCTTGGGCCTGTCGGCGACCGCGAAAGTCGGGGCCACCTTCGCCGCCGAGAACGAATCGTCCCCGAGCTCGGGGTCGTGGACGGCCCTCGACACCACCGCGTCCTCGTCGTCGCCGATGCCCTGGAACTGGAACAAACCCGCGTCGCCAAATTCCGAGGCCGCGAACAACAACCCCGTCTTGGTGATGCAGAGCGCGACGCACGGAAAGATCGTATCGAACGCGGAAACCCGGACGTCCTTGACGGTCGCGGGCGCGTCGTCTTGGGCCACCACCACATCCAGCGACACCTTGTACAAGTCCCCGACTTCGGTCTGGACCAAAAAAAAAAACAAGTCGCGCTGCTTGTGCGTCGCGACCGCCGTCGCGAGCAACCCTCGTTCGCTCGGGTAGCCGTCGCGTCGCGGCAACGGCGCCCGCACTTCGGCGTGCCCTTCGTGCTTGTAGGCGAGCCAGTTCTCCCCACAAACCAACACCCCCGAGGGACCCTCGTCGCCGCCCGGCACGGAAATCAGCAGGTTTGCCGTCCGCGACACCGGCTCGGACCATCGCCTCGTCACGTGGTTCAACCCGAGATCGAGCTCGTAGTACGTCAGCATCTTCTCCGTTTCCTCCAACGCCTCCCCCGAGGCGTCGAGGTCGGCGTCGGCGTAATCGAGCTCCAGCACCGCAAACGTCGGGTTCTCGAACCCGACGTCGACGGCGCACGCGTGAAACGCGATCGTCGACGCCTTGTGCGCTTCGAGCGGAGAAGAAATCGTCGGTCGCGACGACGCGTCCCGGTTCATCACGTACACCAGCTTCTGCTTCTCCACGGCGGCCACCATCAACGCCCGTCCCCGCGGATCGCACGCCACGTACTGCCCCGGGACCGCCCGCCGACACCCGCTCTTCCCAAACATCTCGCAGTGGACCTTCCGGAACGTCGACCCCTCGAACTCCAGCACCGTCACCCCGCCCGCGTCGCTCCCCACCACCACGTAGTCCCGCGAACTTCCGGTCAGCCGAAACGCGGACAAACACCGAATCACGCAAAACGTCTGGCTCCACCCCACAGACATCAGCTTGCCGGTTCCCTCGTCGGGCCGAACCAGCTCGAGCACGCCCCCGACACGCGCGACAACGATCTCCTGCTTGGACTCCACGCCGCCGCTGTTGTTCGAGCTAAACTGCCCATAAATCGCCGTCACAATCGACGTCCCGCGCTCGAGCGTCGACGCGACGAAATGCATATTATCTATCTAATGTCTACCAACAACGAGGACCCATCATTCTCTCATCGCCGCGGCGAATTAAACACACTAACCCCATCATTCCTTGTCCTTTCTTCGTTCGTTCGTTCGTTCGTTAAACTGATGACTCAGACTGTTTACCTCCGCTCCGCCGCCGAAAAAAAAAAAAATCCTCTGCTGCTGCTGCTGCTGTCGCTGCTGTCGCTGCTGCTGCGAAGGAAGTTTTGTTCCCTCTCACTCACTCACAACACAAAATGGGGGGCCTCGAGTGGCTCCGCGACCAGGAGGAGCGCCTCATGCACCATCCTTTCCTGTCGGCATCGCCCATTCGGCCTTCAATCCATCAGCAGCAGCAGCAGCAGCAGCAGGCGACGGTGACGAGGAAACGGTCGTTGTACCGGGCGCCCCTGATGCCCGACCTCGATGAGGCCCCCTCGTACGCCTCAGAGACGGCGCGAGAGCGCCAGCGGGCCGACGATGCCTCGAGACTCTTGGAACGCGCCGAAGCCGACCACGCCGTTGCCTCGCGCGAAATTTCGAGTCTTCGCCAGCGCGTCGCCGAGCTCGAGGCCGCAAAGGAGCGAGCGGAAACCATAGCACGCGACGAGGAGGAACGACGCAAAAGAGCCGACGCCGCGGCTCGAAAACGCGCCAAGGACCTCGCCGACCAAAGGTGGCGCGCCGACGACGTCGAACGAGCGCTCCGCCGCGCCGAGGCGGACTGCGCCGCCGAACATCAACGCCTCGCCGACCGCGACTCGGAACTCGCTCGCCTCGAGGTACGCAAGCTCGACCTCGACCGCGCGCTCGGCGACAAGGCCGCGGCCGAAGCGCGCGAGGCCGTCGCCCTCCGAGCAGCCGCCAGCCAGAAGCGACGAGCCGACGACGCCGAAGACCGAGCCGCCGAAGCCTTCGCCGAGCTCGAGGCCCTCAAGGTCAAGATGAAACAAGACCTCGATGCCGAGCACGCCCGCGGCGAGAAGGCCAAGGATGTTATCAAGGCGCGGGCCGAACGCGATCGCGAGCGCGCGAGGGTCGCCGAGGTCGCCGCCGCCGAAAAAGCCCAGGAGCTGCTCCAACTCTGGCAACGATTTAAGCTCTTCCAGTCGTCCGAGGAAAGCAACAAGCACGTCCGCCTCTCGTCTCGCGCCGACAACGAGGAAGACGCTACCGCGCTCACGCAGCGAGACGCCCTTAGACTAAAGATAATCGAAGCTCGGCGCGGCCTCGAATCGAGCCAGCGCAAACTCAGCGAGCGTGGCTCCTCCCGCCGCCCCCCCACGGAAGATGACGACCATCATCACCGCGACGGTTTCGTCACGCCACCCCCCCTCATCGACTACTAACAGCGAGGACGACGCGCGAGTTTTGATGTTTCTAGTCCCACCTTGTCGTCGTGGTAGTCGTCGTTTTATTTATTTATTTATTCACCCACCTACCCACCCACACGCATTCTACTCGTTTCGTACACACTACGTACTCCTTCCTGATCGTCTCGAATCGACGGGGGTCGCGATCAATCCAATTGCGAGAGGAGCGCGGTCCCGCGCTGTATCCAGTGCGATTCTGGCTTGTCGGACGGGACGAGTATATCCATGATAAAGTTCGTCGAGTGCCCAGTCGTTGCCAAGACGCCTCGTCGATCACCTGCGAGTGAGAAAAAAGTGTCAGAAGAACACATCGTCGGGGAGGTGACATACCCGTCTTGTATACCGGACAGCTGTAGCAGCCCGGCGGGTGGCATATCCGGTCGATTTTCTTCGGCTCAAAGAGCATCAATGGTGCCGGAGAAAAGAGGACCTTCGGGTAAGAATCCTTGAGGAGTTTCGCGTCACCGTCCCATCGCGCCGCCTCGAAGAAAAGGCCATAGCCATAGACTCCGACGGTCGGCGGCTCGGCGCTGGCCGCGGGCGGCACCATCTCGTAACGGAACCCTGCGTAGAAGAAGAAGATGAAAAATGTGTCGTTTTTTTTCCGCATCAAGGTCGGTCGGTCTCTCTCTCTCTCTCACCGAGGGCATCAATCGGAATAGCGTCTTTCCTCGCCAGGTTTTGCTTGCTCGCCGTAAAGAATGCCTGTTCGACGCGACTAGATTCCGCAAACAAAAAAAATAATAATAAAGGCGCCACTCACGTGCGAGAAAAAGAAGGCCGAAATCCAATAGGAGTTTGGCGGCTTGTCCTCCAACCATGTGCCAAAGAACTCGAGCCGTGCGAGGAGGTCGGCGACGTACGCCGCGCAGCTCTTGAAACTCGGATAAGACTTTGTCTTCCACGCGCTCGGGATAGCGCCAATTTCAAGCGCGTGCCCGAATTTTTCGAGCTCGCCGGTCATGACGACCTCGCCCTTGCACGCGCGAATGACGCTTATCAGCGACGACTTGATGAGCTTTGTCAGATTATTGAACTTGCCGAGCTCTTGCACGAGGACGGTATTCATCGACTCGTCCCGTCGCACCGGATACTTCACTCGTGCGGCCTCGATGTCAAACTCCGCGGGCACCTTGTTCAGGATCTCCGTTGCTGTCGAGGTGATCGCGTCGTCGGCATTCGAACTCGCCCCACCGCTGGAGCCGCCGCCTTCGGTCAGCAAAATCGTCGCGAAAAGGGTATTTGTCTCCTTCGCGTCTTTCGTGATGTTGGCGTTCTCGTGGAACCCGAAGATCTCGGGCTCGGCGACCAACGGGAGTGCCTCAATCCACGCGAGAAAATCCTCGAGTGTCTCGGCCGAAGGCGGGATCGTGTAGATGCCCGACTCGGATAGACTAAAGTTGTCGACCGCGACGACGCCGTCGTTGAAGAAGCGGTCGAGAATCGAGTTCAAGGTTCGTCGATCTTTCGCGTCGGTCACGCGACCGCCGTAGTTGCACGCGCCTGGATAATAATAAGCAACGCGACCTTGATCATCCACGCTACCACGAAGAGCAACACAACGACCACCGACGCTCACCGACGCAGTACTTGAGAGCCGCGAATGGTACCGACTCGTTCTCATCCAAAAACATGCGCAGCTGCTGGATCGAGATCCTGCGATGGCAACACGCTCACTACGAGCAGCACGGGAAGGCTGATATGCTCACTCGAGGTCGGAGGCGTTGAATCCGTACGGGATGTTCCATCCGAGCGGACCGAACAATCGTCTCTCTTGGAGTAACGCGTGGAACAGGCAGAGCGAGAAGAGCAGCTTTCGGAAGAGGACCCCTTTGCCTGCAGACGGCGCGCGTTCGTGCGGAAGATCATTTACGTACCGCATGAATCGAGGAACCCTTCGTCGGCAATCGGCGGCGTCGAGAAGCTCCCGGTCAGGTTTGCCTTGAGGCCCTTGGGTGGCTCGATGGTCATCTTGACGCCGTTTTGCAGCACCGAGACCGGAAACACGGGCGAGGGATAGGTGGTACACCAGAGTCGGAAGTCGCGCGTCGTGTTGTCGGGCGTGAAGTTCTCGCAGATCTGCTCCAAGCGCGGCATCCACGACGGCGCGAGGTGGCAATTTTGGAGGACCTGCGTTCGAGATTTCTTGCTCAGTGTGAATTGAGCACCGGCGGCGCACAAAACAAATCCTAGATACACTACGACAGGCGCAGACGCGCTCGGGCACACACGTTCGTTCGTTCGTTCGTTCTAATCGTAGACAATAACGAGAAAAAGTTCGACGACTCTGCGAAGGACCACCCAGGAACCATCGCGCCGCGATTGGGAGATAAGCTTCTCGGCGACGGGGCCTTGGCCCTGCCCCAACGAAATGGAGCGGACTTCTCGGGTCTCGGCCGCCGCTGCCTGCAGGATGGCGGCCATTGGGTCGCTGCCCGGGGACAGCACGAAGACGAGCGGCGTCGTGCGCTGCGACTCCTTGAAGCACGCCTGGAGATCGAATGGTGGAGGTGTGACGAATTTTGCCCCCTTAACCTCGATGACGAAGTGCTGTACCGCCAGCGAGACTTTGTCCGGTCGAATGCAGCGGAGTACGCAGAGCCGGCGAAGACCCTGAAGCTTGTCATCCCATTCGCCCGGAAGGGGCGATTGATGCGGCGTCGCGCAGTCGTATATCTCTTTGTAGCCAACCTTGTGAGCGCCGAAGCTTTCTTTCAACCCCCGAAACGCGGAGATGTCGCTCAGCCGACACAGTTCGTCCCAGGACTTGTCGCTGAGCCACTCGGAACAGGGGTTTCGGTGGGGGTTGTCGCCGCCGACTCCGCCCGTGAGCAGGAATCGCCACTCGGCCGCGTTAAAGCCGCCGCCGCCGCCGCCGCCGTTTTCGGTGTTGGCCTGGATGCGTACGGCGAGCAAAAAGGAAAAGAGCAGTTTGTCCTTCTCGAGGAGAGACCGGCAGACATTCTGGTAGAGAGAAAACTCGAAGTGTCGTCGCAGGTTCTCGAGTCTCGTCGGAACATCGTCCGCCGGCTCCGAGTTTTGGATCGATCGCCTAAACAGGTTGGTGAACCACGTCAGGCTGTAGCTGTACGTCGGTTCGATGTTGACCAAGTCGCTGATGCAGAAAAACAGAACTTGGGTTGCGAACGCGCCAGGGTAGTATTTTGACCTCGCCTCGTCGTTCTCCTTCTCCGTCGCTTCGGCGACTTCCTGCTTGGACTTTATCGTATCTGATGTCACCTTGGATTTGCCCAGAGTGGTAATCGCCGTCTCGTCTTCTAAAATGTTCCCTTCGGAAGACAATATCTCGAGGATCGAGTCTTCGATTTGCTTGAGCTTGGCAGCGTTGGTCGCGCCCTCGACAACTAGTTCGTTCTTCTTCTTCTCCAGATCCTGGCGTTCTTGCGCGACGACGACCCCCAAAAGCTGGTCGGCCAGACCCTCGGGCGTTACAAGAAACGCCAGCAGGGACACCTTGACCGCGGTCTCCGGCAACAGGTGCGGGTTTCGCTCGCGACTCGTCATGTAGAACCTGCGTGAAAAAATTTTATTCGTCGTTTTCAAGCACAGTCTTTTTTGCGCTCGCCTGAAGTTCAAGTCGTAGGTTATTGTGGAGTCACCCAGTCGAATGCTGTCCAGGCCACCACTCTTAAATATCTCTGCGGGGACACGTTGGTTGACACCCCGACGACGACGACGACGACTTTGTTCTCACGTTTCAAGAGGAGCGGCTCCAAAACGGCGGGCAGGTCGGCGCTGCAGTTCTCCAAAAGCACGGGCGTGCCGTAGGCGATCGCTGACTCCAACGTGCGCACGAAGTCGTCCGTGGGCTTGACGGTCTTGAGCCCGTTACCTGACTCGCTGCACTTGATCCATCGGTTAGCTTGCGAGTCGGGGTCGATCGCGTAGGGCCATCGCTTGGCGCTCCAGACGACGATGGCATTTTCGATCGAAAAGTTGTCGGTCGGCAGGCCGTCGACGATGGCCTGGCGGATCTTGACCGGATCGCCGAGGGTCTTGGCTAGCGTCGGACTCGCCGACCTGGGTATATCGAGCGCCTGAATTTGCGACACCCAGCTCTTCATCTGCTCCTCGCGGAACTTGGACGTGAAGGGGCCAAGGTACGCCATGAGGGCGGCCGAGACGAGGACGTCCCCGGTCAAGTTGGAAAATACCCCCGAAAGTTCTTCGACAAAACCCGACCAGCGGATTTTCTCGCCGCCGAGATCCTCGATCAGTTTCTTCGCGCGGACGAGCTTGGCTGCGCAAAGGTCGACCTGGGCAGCGAGTTCCTCTTTCTTTTTCTTCGACGCCTCGAGCTTTGATTGGAGCGCGGCGAGCGCGTCTCGCGTCTCTTCGAGCGACGCTTTTTTCTTGGCGAGGTTGCTCATAGTCACCTCGAGGGCGTCCTGAGCCTTGGAAAGGGCTTGTTTCTTGGGCCCCACGACCTTTGCGACGCGATCGTAGGTCGACATGGCGTAACACCATCGACAAAGGCCGCTCGCGGCCGACGACGCCTTGGCGGCGGCGTCGGGCGTGAAGTTGTCTTGCGTCATATACTTGTCGCGCAACGTCGAGATTGTTTTGACAGGAATGTTATCCTTGTCGTATGTCTTCATGCGCGAAATGAAATTCTTGTCGGCGAGCATTTTCTGCGCCGACGGCCAGTAGTCCATGATTTTGCGCGACGGGTCGTCGGGATCGGGCGCCTTGACAGGTTTCTCGCCGAGCATCACGCAGACGGCCTCGCACACCAGCTTGACGGTCGCTGGCGGTTTCGCTAGGACCTTGATCTCGTTGATGTCGTTCGGTTTGATCGTGTCCAGCGCCTTGAGCGCGTCGTTGAGCGCTGGGATTGCCTCGTCGAGATCGGCCTGGACCTCGTCGACTTGCTTCTTGACGGCGTCGGCCTCCCTTTGAGCGACGGCGGCCTCGGCTCCAACTTGTTCCTCCTCCTTTCGGACACCCGGCAGCTTCGCCTCGATTTCGCCCATAAGCCGGTCGGTATCTTCCTGCGACACTTTTAGCACGGGTTGGAGGTCCGTCAGTTCCTTCTGCATGTTGCCGACATTGTTTTCGGCCGACGCGAGCTGCTCGAGGCCGTTTTGATAGCGCGTCTTTTGTCCCACGACTGTCGCGCGACGCGTCGCGAGTGCCGACTTGAACGCAATGAGCAACTCGAGGTACGACGTTGGCGTCACGTAAGTAATTCTGCCCGTCGCTTGCTTGAAGTGCTCGGAGAGCTCGGCGGCTGACGTGTGGAAGTTCTGGCACGTCTCGACGATCGCTGGCCGAATGGCATCGTCCAGCTCGACATCAGCCAGTTTTTTATCGGCAACCGCGACGAGTGCGTCGCGAGGCCACGCCGTGAACCAATCGATGGCACAACCTGCGAGTGCGACGTCACGGCGCGTTTCCACACTATAAGAAGAAAGCACGAGAAGAAGAAGAAGAAGAAGAAGAAGAAGACGCTGCGTGCGCGACAGTTCACGAGCGACGGAAAGAGCCGCAGACGCTCTCTAAACGCGTCACCGATGGGCGAGAAGGCAAGCACGACGTGTAACCGCTCTCGCACGCGCTGTACAAAGTACGCATAGAGCTCGAAAGGCGTCATGTTGCCCGCAGCTTGCTTGCCAAACTGCGCGTTTGCTAACGGCCGCACGGCTTCGTTAATCGAGACCTTCTCGTCGTTCGCGAACAAATTTGGCACCTCGCCTAGAAGACGCAACAACCGTGAACAAACATATAACACGACCTTGCGGCTGCTTCTTACCACCGTTGAGGACCTGCGCGCAACACGTGTCACGGGGAGTCGGTGACGATGATCGTCTACGATTGCGGGGACGCACGTTGTTGATATCTTCAGTGAACGCGGGCAGCTTAATCTGCGTATCGGCGAAGAGAAAGACCACCGGTTTGTCGCCGGTACCGGCGTCGCGGAGGATGAGCTTGACATCGTCGTGCCACTCGACCATGCCGTAGTTCTTAGAAATCTCAATACGCCTCAGCTTGCACCCGGCGATTTCGGCGGCGAGAATCGTCAGCGATTGGCGGCCAGAGCCGCCTACGCCCACGAGAAGCGCGTTGCCACCCGGCATTTGGAGGATGCGCGCGATTCGCGAGATGTGCTCGATGGCAAAACGGAACATGACGAGGTCCATAGGCTTGCGTGACTGAGCGTTGAAGTCGACCAGATACTGTTCGATTGTTTGCTGGAGCGCAGCCAAATCCTTGATCTCCGCGTACGGTCGAACGTCCTCGTCGGGTGACAACATGTAGTTCCCGAAGAAGAGGCTGCGGAGCTGGGCGTAGCCGATTGACGATGCGTCGCCCCTTACGTGCTCGAGCGCGTCGTCGAACTTGAGCTTATATACCTCGTCGACCATAGTCTTGGTGTGCGCGACGAACCAATCGCGATCGTGATCGTCGGTCAGACGGTCGGCGAATACGCGGAGCGCCTCGTGCATCCAGACACGCGCCATGGCATTGCCGTCGGCAATCTGCGACGAGTCTGCCATGAGAACACCCTGGATCACGCGCGAGAAGTCGCGAAGGTTGAAAGTGTAGCTGTGCGGAGAACGAGAGTCGCGACGTCGAAGCGATACATCCCAACGACGAAAGACTCACTGGCTTTTGCTTGGGGTTGGCAGGAGGACTCGCATGGCCTCTCGGTAGGTGCGAAGCGTGGCTTCGACGATTGCGCCGCCGGTGGCGCGGACATTTTCGGACAGGTCACCAACGTTGAAGGCGTGACTGACTATCGTGGTGAAAATGCGCGTCAGCGTCGCGTCATCAAACTCGCTAAAGCACAGAGCGCTGAAATGACGGAGAAAACGAGGCGTCGTTGGATTGCGACCGCCACCAGGTGGTCCCATGGCGCACATGACGACGGTATCAATGATCGTCGTCCAAGACTTGTCCTTTAGGTCGTAATAGCCACCCGAGTCCACGAGCTGCCGAAGCAGCTCGATCGGTGGTTGCGCACCATAAGTCTCAACTTCTGGCATATTGAGGTCATCGACCATGACCACAGCGCTCAAGCCGACGGGCGGGCCAAAGACACCCTTGCGGCGTTTGGTTAGCGCACCGTCGATGATGTTCTGGGTCGTGTTGGCAGACGTTTTGGCGCTGAAATTCAAATTGATGGCCTTAAACTTATCTTGGGAGAGCTCCTTGCTGAGAGCCTTGGCGACGCACACGCTCTTTCCCGTGCCAGTCGGTCCCACGATGAGCGGGCGCGTTCCTGCCGGCAACATTTTGCAGCAGAAGAAGGACATTTGAGCCGTGCAAACGGTTGGCACCAGGATTTGTGAAAATTTGGTATCGCTGGGCGCGTCGAACTGCGGGAGCGTCTCGATCCACGAAACCCACCGTCCTTCCTTGTGGTCGTAACACCAGTCGTGGCAGTCTCCTTCGCTCGGAAGCGGATTTAAAAACGAAAGTTGCGCCGTCGACGCGGGCGACTGCCACTCGCGCATGGTGAGCAGAGTCTTCACACCATTATACTCGGGCGCGCTGACGGTTTCCACATCGGCGATTATTGCGCGCAGAAAAGCAGAGAACCGCTTACGGCCGTCCCCGCCAACTGTTGCGCCAATACTCCACACGAGCGCAAAGAGGAAGGCGCTTTCCAGGTGCTTGGTCCTGAGATCAGCGTCCGCGTTGCTGCCACCCGCGGGAATGGATTCTTTATACAGAATCTCCAGTTGCTTCAGAAGTGAGACGAGAAGCGCGGAGTCGACGCTCGGCGACATTTCCTTGAGGTCGCGTCTCAGCAAGCACATCATCGGTTCGACCAGCCACTGAAACAGTACGCGCAGGCGTGCCTCGTCGGCCAGCTCGAGCTCGAAACGACGAATGGTGTGCTCGGCATCAAATTCCGCGCCTTCTTTTGGCACAGCTTCCTTCTTTCTCCATTCGTACAGCCACGAGTCGAGGAGCGGCTGCCAACCCAACTGCTCGGGTTCGAGGTATATCATGCCGCAGCGCGAGACGGTAGCCGGTGACGCGACGAGCAGATCCATCGGTTCGAATATCATGGACATGGTGTCCGACATCGCAATGATTTCGCCGCTCATGAGACAAAGCTTCTTGTTGTCGTCAAGGACCGTGTTCATGTTTTCAATCCATATCGCATCAACAGGGCCTGCGGAGTAGAGTCAAGTCGCAGAGTGGTGATGGATGAAAACAAAACCAGTCAAAAACGTGCGTCGTGCTCATCATCATCAAGGACATTTTCGCCGACGAACGTACCGTCGAGGACGATCCATTTGCGATCTGCCTGAGTCCCGACCTTGGACATGGCTGCATTTCTGTAGTTGATCGCAAGGCAGCCGTCCGTCCACTCGGTACTTATAGGATCTGTGCAAAACAACAAAGGCACCGTCACGACGCCCCGACCGAAAAACGCACCGAACTGCCCGTAGAGCTGACCCATCGTGATGCTTTTCGGATTCATGACGAGCGAAATGACGTTGGTCCACCTAGTTTCATCCGGAAATGTTTGGTGGAGTAATCCGAGCGTATCGGCAAGAACCTTCCAGGCCATTGTTTTACCGGACAAGGGCATTCCAACAATCATGAAGCCGTGCCGCACAACCATCATGTCATAAATTTGAACTACCTTGTCCCAGAAATACGTGGTCGGCTGGAGGTTTCGCTTGGCGCACACGTCTTTGAAAGCCGCTTCCATCGCCGACCGGTCGGGCGGATCGATCTTGACCCCCGGAAAAAGATCGGACGTGATGCCTTCAAAAAGCGGCACATCGGGAGACAAAAACTTGGGCAAGTTGACGTCGATGATTGACCGTAGCACGAGGATAGCCTCGTTCAAGTGGCCTTCATTCCTCTTGAGATTCCCCGCGGCGCGAAGCACGGCCATGACGGCGCGCATCCCGTAGTCGTAATGCGACTGCGATGAGAGCTGCTCGGAACAGAGCTTGTACGTCGTGACAATCTTGACCGCGAGGGCTTTTGCTTCGGTGTAGCCCATCGAGTACAGGAGGATCTCACCGATCATTGCGTAGTCGGGAACCATCATGGCAACAGTTCGGAAGAGAACCTTGAGATTATCTGGAAGTTCAGCACGACCGGCGTAGCCCGGATTCATGGTGATGAAGGGACAGCACGTCATTTTTAGCGGCAGATCAGTTCCTTCGAACATGAAGCGTTCGGCGCGGCGCGCCTTGGCCTGTTGTATCGTGAGCACTTGCTGCGCGATAACCGACAACACTTCGAGTTGGATGCGGTTGAATTCGTCAAAGCTGTGCACGTCCATCCATCATGTCGTCGTCAAAAAGAACACGTTTGGGCACACAGAGCGGCATTACGCACCATGCCCAGGCCCCCGAGGCCGCGAGGCCCTTGAAGAATTTACCCATGGCCTTGTAGTCGAGCGCATCCGAGCCTGACGGCGGCGGCGGCGGCGGCGGCAAGTGATGAACGGCCAGTCCTTGGACACTCACAATTGGTGACGACGCATTGGATCGCGATCGCCTTTCCGAGGTCCTTAGTAGTCTGTGCGCCAACGCGGTCACGGCACCAACGGCAGACTGGGTCACCTCAGTCTTGCCCGTGCCAGCAGGGCCTTCTGGCGCGCCGCCGAGGTTCAGGTGGATTGCTCCCATCAGCGTGCGGTAGCATCTGTGCGCAAACGTTTCGCCAGCGAGTACGAGAGAAAACGAACCGGTCGGTGAGCGGCGTGATGACGAGGCGGCCGCAGTTTCCGATGTACTCGTACGCGTACAGGATGCTGGCATTGATCATTCGACAGTCAATCGTCCCGGGTTCGCCGCTGAGGGCAGAGTTCTGGCCCTTTTTGAGGTCTCGAACGTAGTAGCGCAGATGCGCAAGCCAATCAAAGTCGGTCGGCGATTTTAGGTTGGCGTTGGACAACTCAAGGCTCACGTCACGATTGTGGACGTCCATCACGACGAGCGAACCAAGCGTTTTGCGCAGAGCTTTCGGAATGTCGCCGCGCACCAACTTGACGACGTCGAGAAGCTCGGTGCATCGTTTGGAATGGAGATTCTTAAGCGCGTCGCCTCCGGACTCGATGGCTGCCTCGACCGCGAGGACCCACGTGATTTGGTTCACAGTCAAAATGGTCTGGCCCTGCCAGCTCTCGAGCCATCGGTCGCGATCGGACGCGTGAAAGTCCGCGAGGGACTGGTCGATCGCGTGTGCTAGCGACTTTTTCATGATCGCTTCGACCTCGACCAACCACACTTCTACGTTCCCAGCGCTGTCGCGGGGATTGATTTTCTTGTGCTGGCACGCATCGTAGGCAAACTCGAGGCGCTCACTCTTGCCGACGGGTCCGTCGAACGCGGCCAGGATATCTTGGCGCTCGGTGAACTCCAGGTTGCAGATGCCGTCGAAACCTGAGAGATGTGAAACATTGTTCTTTTTCCAGCAGAGAGAGAGATATATATATTTTTTTTTTGACACCGGCGGTGGAAAGAACATTTCTTCAAGTGCGGCTGCACGAGCAGCGGGTCTTTCGTCTCGGCCAATATAGAGAGGAGCTCGTCGTTGGACAGGAAGAAGAAGCGCGGAAAGGCGAGACGCTTGGTTTCCAAGTAATCGCTCAAGCCCTTGTTGATCCGCTCAAGTTTTTCGTTCGCGTCTTTGAGGCTCTCGACGAGGCCCTGGCGGCGGGCGACGGATACGACCGCCGGATCGGCGACGGTGGCCGCCATCGACTCTTTCCAGACCTGGTTGACCACCTTGAACATCCGGCCTGAGGACGCGAAGAAGGCCGTGAGAAAAAAAAATCACGGGTTTCTGTCTGTCTGTCTGTCTATCTGTCGACATGCCGACCGACCTTCCTGGGGGATTTGTCGCATGATGTCATCCGAGCTGCGGTCGAGAATCGTCGTCGTTACTAGCGTCGCGTCGCGAATCACTAGTTAGTTACCTGAAGATGGGCTCCAAATATAACCAAGCGGCTTGCACCGTGAGCCAATTGTCGATGATCTCCTGGAGCGTCGTGAGCATATTCTCCCAATCGGCGGCGCGTTCGAGGAAGGGTTTGACAAAGCGCGAGCCCCGCATCGCCTGGGTCTTGACGAGCTGGTCGTCGAGCTCTTGCTGGATTTCGTCAATTCCCACCAATATGTGTGAACCACCGCGCCAGTCCTTTGTCTGGAACCTGAGGGTGTCCCAGGCCGTGGCCATTTTTTCGAGGCCTTTCTCGAGCTGAGCTTCGCCCGACGCGGTGCCCGAGACCTCGGACACGAGCTCGGCGTGTTCCTGGATACCCCACTCGAGAAAGTCCGAGAGCGTGGACGGCTTGGTGTTGTCGTAGGTCTTGCCAACCGCCGCGTAGAGTTTCCCCCAATGGCGCGGGAGTAGGGCTTGGTTGCCGAGGTCCACGACGAGCGGCACGAGGGGCTTGAAGCCGTCGATGGTCGCGGCAAGCTTATCGGTGACGTCCGACTTGATTTTGCGATTCAGCGAGAACGCGTCGGCAGCGAACAGCTGCATCTGGCGATCGACGTCCTCGGCTTGGAGCTCGGTGAGATCACCCTGGGTCCAGGCGTGGTAGGCTTCGTGCCAGTCGGCGACGGACGTCCAGAGCTTGTCGACGAGCTTGAGACGGTCGCTTGCTTTCTTGAGCGGCGGACAGTCGTCGGCCGCGAATCCGAAGAGCTCCTTGTAGGAGGAGTACGTTTTTGCGAGGTTCGCGAAATGGTCGAGGCGCTGCGTCATGCGTTTGACGTCTTCGCGCGGCCGCGACGGGTCGTCGAAATGGACGGCTTGGACGAAGGAGCCCGTGCCGAGGTTGCTGGTGAATTCGTTGAGCTTGACGTTGAGGGTGACGATGTCCCTGTCGAGCTGCTCCGAGTGCGCCTGAAGATCGGTTTCCTTGAGGGCCTTTGATTTGGCGAGTTGCTCCGAGTACTGGGTCGAGTACGAGTGCATCTCGTCGAGGGCGACGAGGTCGTCGGGGGGTATTTTGACGTCGTTGGACTGGAGCAAGGCGTACATCTGATCGACCGGCGCGCGGAGCTTGCGCATCTCGCGCTCGTCGTAGTCCATCGTCGTCTCGACGTACGTCGCGTACTCCTCGAGCGTCGCGGGCGTCGCCTCGAGCAACCGAACGCGCTTGGTGAGGGTCTTGAGAACCTCCGCGCACTGCACCTGGGCCTTGTCGCGAATGATGGCCTTGAGGAGGTCGAGCTTGGTCTCGACGAATCCGGCGAGCATTTGCTTGAGTTGGCGCGACGTGACCTCGATCGTCCCGACCGAGTCGCGCATTCGGAGTTTCTCGAGGTCTTTGTGCCACGAGAGCATGCGTTCGAATTCGCGGCGTGCCTCGGCGTACGAGTCGTCTTCGAGGTGAAACGTGTCGGCGTCGAAGGTGCGGCTCGCATCGTAGATCGGCTGCGCCGTGATCGCGACCTGCGCGTTGTGCCGTCGAGACACCTCGAAGTCGTCGCTGAACTTTTGGCGGAGCGATGCCATGAATTTGTTGTACGCGGGGAGTGATCTGATGAGTTGCTCAAACTTGGAGGCGAAGGCTGCCGACGTGCAGTGTTCGGCGCACCCCCGCGCATCCAGCACCCGGGGAATGCGGCTGACGAGATTGACGACGTCGTCGGCGAGCCTCGTCGCCATGTCGTAAAAGTCCTCGAGGGTTGGCGAGAAGACCATGCCCGTGTCGTCGAAGCCGATCGACACCTCGAACAACCCGATCTTGTGCTGGATGTCCGTGAAATCGGCGAGAAGGTGTCCCGAAAACGAGTGGAGAACGTGGACGACGACGACCTCGACCATCATGCAGTCCGCGAGGCGCACGAAGTCGCTCAGCATCGAGCGGTCCTCGGCCGCGCGCAGCGCGAGCCGCCGCTTGGCCTTCTTCTCCTCGACAGTCGCATTCATCGACTTTGTCTTGGTATTTTTGCTCTCGAGCTTGGCCGCCATGAGCGCGTCGAGCCTCTTGCGCGGATCCTCGGACTCGATCTTGTTTTGGTCGAGCGTCTGCACGGCCTCGCACGCCGCCGCGGCGATCTCGACGACGCGCTTCATCGTCGCCTCGCACAGAACCATCGCGTCCTTGCGCGTTGCGTTTTGCTGCTCCATAAACGCCTCGAGGGGGTCCGACTGTATTCGCGCCTTGGGCGTCACGACGAGCGTCGCCTTCTTCAGCCCGTAGGTCTCCTTCTTGATCTCGATGCACGGCGCGCAGAACGAAGCTCTTGCGAGAAAGAGCCGTGACTGAATGCGCAGCCGCTGCTCGGCGTAGAGTTTTTGGCGCACGTTGCGGCGCCACTGCCGAAACATTTTGAAAGGAATGAAATTCTTAAAGAAGCTGATCGACCGCAGCAGGTTGAAGAAAGTCGAGTGCCGCACCCACTCGTTCATCGCGATGCACTCGGTCGCGTTCGCGCCCTTCCGGAGAACGCAGTGGACGAGTCCCGTTTTGCTCATCGTGAAATAATCCCCCCGCGCGAGGGCCACCGCCGCGGGCACGACGTCGAGAGTGTACGGCCGAAAATCCGTGCCGGCGTCGGCGTGAATAAGATGGACGAACTTTATCGCGCTGCCCTTGTTCGCCGCAGCCGTCAAGAAGTTGACCGCGTCCTCGCCCGTCTTGATGCCAAGCCGCGCGATCTCTATATCCTGCTCGTCGGAATGCTCCGCCGCGGGCTCGGCCTCGCGTTCCACGAGCTTGGCGAGCGCGGCCTGCGCAACCGCTGAACGCTCCTCAGGCCGTTCGTCGCCGCTGCCGCCTAAGAGATTCGGCGTCGACTGTGGCGCGAGGAGCGGCCCGAGGGTCTTGCGCAGCGCCGACGACGCCGCTTCCGAGCTCCCCGACGTTGGGTGCAGCGACGTCTGCGACAACGACGCCATTTGCCGCGGCTTGCGCCGCAACGAGCTCGCCGTCTTGAGGTCGTACCGGTGCACGCTCTCGGGATCGAGCAAGAACATGCTCGCAGTTTTTGAGGTCTCAGACCTCTCCTCGCGTCGCCGCATCACGGCATCATCGGATCCAACTAGCACGTCCCTTGTCTTTCGTTAAGTCTCAAAAGGGTTTTATTTTTGTATAAAGAAAGACCTGGGGGGAGGGGTTTTTGGGGCTGAATAATGAATAATAGCTTGCGATCCAAAAACTTGGATCATCGGTTCGTTAAAAAAAATGTTGTTAATGAAACAACAAAACGAAAACATCCTATGTTTACAAAAACATTTTCAAACATTATTTACAAAAGGATTACAAACATAAGATATTATTATTTACGTAAGAAGAAGAAAACCTGCGATGCTGCGCGAATCGCAGCAGCAGCGAGGGCGTGGTGGGAAGGTGGCTCTGCCAACGTCGCCGCGGCCAAGGCGGCCCAAGTTCGCCGCATCTATACCGCGAGTGGGGATTGCCAACGCCATAGGTCGGCTGCGACCTCACCAACCTCAGCCATGTTGCCGCCTTGGGTATAGCCCCACTCAGGCCACCCCTGCGCCCAGCAGGACGTCGCACTTCGTCGCACATGCGTTCGGCGGCAGCATGCGTACGGACTGTGGGCGGGGCCCCTCCGCTCTTCGCCTGGCTCGCACGGCTCGGTGATAAGGCCTCGGGATACATGCGCGTCTTCGAATACCCCCCCCCCAAAACACGGAGTGCCCTGCGTGCTCAAGTTCGCACCCCCCTTCGCAGTCGACCTTTAAACCCCTCCCTCGGTTCCCTCCCCCCAAAACAAGTTCCTCCTCGACGCCACCGACGACAACAAAAGGATGATGATCGTTCGGCGAATGATCATCGCGTCGGTCGTGGTGTGGGTTGCGGGCGTGAGCCTATTTTTGGGGTCGTACGCGGTGCCCATCATGTCTGACCCGGATCTCCAGGGGAATCTGGTGCTGACTGTGGCGATCGTGCCCCTCGTCGCGCTCGGTGCCCGGTTCTACTACAGGACGGGCGACAAGACTCACGGGTTGAAGGTGGGGCTTGCCATGTTTGCGCTCGCCGCGATCCTCGACGCGACGATCACCGTCCCCGTGTTCATGATACCGAACGGCGAGGACCACGTGGAGTTTTTCACGGATCCTGGTTTCTGGTTGATCTCGGTATTGTATGTCGGGACGGTGGTTGTCTACTGGTACCTGATCAAAGATGGACCACCCAAGAACCAGCCCCCCCAGAGAACAACAACAACAACAACGACAACAACAACGACCTATAGCGCGATCTCGACTGAAAGTTAGGAGGAGTGGTCTCGTAGCAGCTAAGTAGTGGTGTGGGAAACGTGGATGATGCGGATGCCTTGGGCCTGGAGGTCGGAGAGGCCGAGGTGGCCGATGGGACGCGGGGCGGAGGCTTTGAGGTGAAAGGTCGCCAGGTTGTCGAAGAAGAGGGGTTCGACGTGGGAGCGCGGGCACCAGGCGAGGACGGCGGCGCCGTTAGGGGCGAGGAGGGTCTTGATGGTCGCGGAAAGTTTGGCGAAGGTTGCGACGACGGTCTCCAAAGACTGGTCCCTGGTGGCGTAGACGATCTCCGAGCCCAAAACGAGGTCAAAAGGGCCACCGCGGGCGCGGTTGAAGTCGGCGGCTGCCCGGCGGCTCCAGTCGAGCGGTCCGACCTCGACCGGAGGACCCTTCATCGGATCGGTGCGCGCGGCCGCCAGCCGGTGCGCGCGGCACGAGGTCTGCGCATCCACGAGAAGGGGGGGACGGTCTGTTGCGTGGGCCTCGAAGCCGAGATACGAAGCGACCGAAGAGACTATCGCGCCGCTTCCGCACCCGAGCTCGACGCATTTCGTGCGTTTTTTCGGGGGTCCGAGGTCCGCAACGAGGTATCTCGAGAGGACGGTCGCGGCGCGCCACACCGAAAAGCCCGTCTCGCGGGACGCGGCGAATTGTCGCTGAGCGACGACCATGTCGAAAGGTACGCCCGGGACATTGATGACGACGGCTTCGCGGAGGTGCGGCGAGGGGTGGAGAAAGTGCGCGGCGCCCTTGGGGTACCGAGGGTGCACGATCAACGCAGTCTCGTGGGGCCGCGACACGTCATTTGTGGCCGCCGCCGCGATGACGGCATACCCCGACGGCGACCAGCACAACAACATCTTAAAAAAAACCAAAGAAAGAAATAATGGGGGCGCTAGCCCGCGGTCTCGAGACGCTCCACCCCGGATTCGACGACGACGAAAGCTGCCTCCTCCGCGCGAATCTCGTCGCGAGCTCGGCTCAGGGGGACCTCATCGCGATCGCGGGGGCGGGTATGTACTACGGATTCGCGCGGCGCGATGCGCTTCTCGCCGTTCTCTCGTGTCCGTTCTTCTCCCTCCGGAAGGCGGGCTTCAACGCCGCCGGGGACGCCGTGTTTGTGGCGGGAAGATCGTGCGTTGGCGTGGGGATAATGCCTCCGCGCGCCACGGACGGCGGCGCCCCCCTCGACAGTCGGGGCCTCAAACCGTGGGCTTGGACGTCGGTTTGCGACAAAAATTCCCGAGTCGTCGAGGTCAAATGGCACGCCTATGCCGACGACCATTTGGGGTGCCTCGACGCCTCGGGCCGCCTTCGGCTCTGGGACTGCGTCTCGAGGCGTTTCTGCGCCGAGGCGGCGCCGGTCGGGGCGATCCGCGCGACCGACTTGAGCTGGGGGGCCTCGGGAGGCTGGGCGCGCCTCTCGGCCCTCGTGCTGGCGGACACCCTCGTGTACGCGGCGTGCCCCCTCGCACCGCGGCGCGCGGCCATCCCGCAGGCCGCGGCCCGCGCGATGCGCCGGGCCGCGTGGCCTCTGGCTTCGGCGTGGCTCGACGCGAGCCTAGGCGGCGGCGGCGCACGACCCGAGCCCGCCGAGTTTATCGTCTTGGCGCCACCCCAGCCAGCGGCCCCCGTCGACCTCGTGCCCGTGGCGCGCCTCGAGAGCGCCGCCGCCATGCTGTACGCCTGCGACATCGACGCGATCTTGGCGATCGCCTTCGAGTGCGGTCGTCTCGATTTCGGAATCGCGAGAGGAGCGTCCGTACCCCACCTCGACGACGACGACGACGACGACGACGAGGATGTTGTTCCGTTCGCCGCGCTCGACAGCGTGATTATCGCACCCCCCGACGCGAAACCGGTCGCGCTGATGGAGGCTCCGACGGCGACTCTCTGCTACGCGACGAGCAGCGGCGTCGCGCTCGTGGACGCGCCTTGGCTCGACGACGACCTCTCGGCGGCCCTCGACGCGGGCGAGATCCCCGAGACCGACCGCGCCGTCTGCCGACACCTCGTCGCCGAGGCCGAGGTGGTCGCCGTCGCCTTTGTGGTCAACGACCCGGGCATCGACGCGTGCGTCTGGTTTTCCGACGGCTCGGCCGCGGCAGTCAACGCGACCGCCGCGAGAGTCTATTCGCGACTCGTCGACCCCAGACCCCGTGCCCCCCCCCCCGACGACACCCTCCTCCCGCGCCTCGCCGACGAGCTCGTGGCCAAGGCCCGCGACATCCGCGCGGCCCTCGACGCCTTTCGCGCGCCTCGCGGCGCCCTCGAGGCCCTCGTCGACGCGAGACACGCTCTGGAGCGAGACGTCGTCGCCCCCCTCCACGACGCGACCGGCCAGGCCCAGGCCCTCGCGCGCCTCCTCGCGATGGCCCGCGCAGCCCAGGCCACCGACCTCGCCCGCGCTGTCGAAAGAGCGACGGCCGCCGCCGCGAGACTCGAAACCCTCGACGCCCTCGCGCGCGCCTGTTCCGACCGCGCCGACTCCCTCGCGAACCGCGCCGGCGCCGTTTCCGCCGCCGCGACCCAACTCCAGCCCAAGCTCAGCAAGGCCGACCGCGCCTACCGCGCCGACGTCCGCGCGCTCGCCGACGCCGCGGGGAGGGCCGAGCGTTCCGTCGCCGCCACCCGAGCCCGCGTCCGCGCCCTCGACGACGCCCCCCTCCAACACCCCCCCCTCACCCTCGCCGACGACAATCTCCGCCTCTGCCACAGCCTCCTCGACGGACAGCACGCGATGCTCCAGGCGGCCGACGCCGACCTCTCTACCCTGCAAGCCACCGTCGACCTCCACTCCTGACGTCGTCGACGGAGACGTTTGTTACTATTAGAACAAAAAAATAAGCTAGAGATGATGATGATGATGATGATGATGCTCTTGTTGTTTTTGCCCGTGCTCTTGGGCTCTCGTCGTCCGTCCGTCCCGTCCCGTCTCGTCCGTGCACACCCTCTTGCCTTTACTCCTTCCTAAACCCCTGTTTCCAGCAGCAGCAGCAGCAGATGGTCCTTCCACCCCGATAATGTTGGGGGAAAGATGAAATATCCTATTATGCTCGGAGCGCTATGATGATCGGATCCGGATCCGGATCTGGATCCGCATTTGGGTCGGCGTAATGGGGTGCGGTGCTTCGAGCGCGGGGAAGGTGGATCCGATGGTGGGGAGGGAGGAAGCCAAGGGGGACGATGAGATTCTGGGCGAAGAAAAGAGTGGAGGAAGCGCGCCCAAGGCGTCGTCGTCGTCGTCGTCGTGTGAGTCAATCAAGGTGGGGGAACGAATCAAGTGGCGCAAAGGGGATGTGATTGGGACTGGGGCGAACGGACGCGTGTACTTGGGGCTCGAGGAGGAGACGGGGGCTATCCTCGCGGTGAAGGAGATCCTGTTCAGCAACGGGAGCCAGGACAGGGCGGAGCTCGAGCAAATGCAGGAGGAGATCGAGGTGCTGCGGACGTTGCACCACCCGAACATCGTCGCGTACCTCGGAACCGACGTGGACGACGAGAAGCAGACGCTGTACATCTTTACGGAGTGGGTTCCGGGGGGGTCCATCCAGGCGCTCGTGACCAAGTTTGGCAGGTTACCCGAACCGATCGTGAGGAAGTACGTCGCTCAGCTCCTCGTCGGCCTCCAATACCTCCACGACAAGCAGGTGATCCACCGCGACATCAAGGCGGCCAACATCTTGGTCGACGACCGCGGGACGATCAAGCTGGCTGACTTTGGGTCGTCGAAGCGATTGGACGCGATGGGAACGATCGGCAACGACAACAACTCGCTCCGGGGCACTCCTTACTTCATGGCGCCCGAGGTGATCACGCAGTCCGGCCACGGCCGCAAGGCGGACATTTGGAGCGTCGGGTGCACGGTCTTGCAGATGGTTACAGGCCAGCCCCCGTGGAAGAGCCTGAAGCTCGCGACGCCGGCCGCGCTCATGTTCCACGTCGCCAACACCGCCGACCCTCCGCCGATGCCCGACGCGCTCTCGCCCGACCTCCGGGCAATGCTCCTCTGTTGCTTCAACCGCGACGTCGACAAGAGACCCACCGCAGAAGACCTCCTGCGCCACGCCTTCGTGGTCGCCAACGGAGCCGCCGCCGAGGCGATCGACGCCGGCAACCAGCTGCCCGCGTCGCTTCCCGGAGACGCCGACGCCCGCCGCGGTTCCTGGACGGCAGCGCCGATCAAGCCGGCAGACAAGCCGCGTCGCGTCAATTTCGAGACCGACGAGAATCTCCGCGACGGTTTCTCCATCGTTCCGCCCGCCTCGCCGCAAACGCGCGCGGCCGCCGACGGCCGTCCGGAAAACAAAGACATCAATAATAATCCGGGTACGAACGCTACCGCCATCAAAGATGTACCTGCCGCCACGTCGGCACGGGTGGAAGCCTCCTCCGTACGAAGACCGGTCCAAGAAGAGTCGGGCGACGAATTGCTTATCACCACGTTCATCTCCAAGGAGGCGGCCGCGCAGTTTGCCGGCGCGGACAAGCACTTCCCCGGGCGCCCGCCGACAGCGCGACCAAAGGGCGCGCCCCCGCCGCGCACTGCCCACTCGAGCCACGGCCGCCGGGCCGAGAACCCCTCTTCTAACAACACCACCACCACCACCAACAACAACAACAATGGCAGCATGTCGACGACTTGGCACGCGCGACCCTCGGCCGCGGCGGGACCGCAGCAGCGCGGAGGCAGCTCGAGTCGCGGCCTCAAGGACGAAAAGAGTCCGCTGCTCATGGCCGAGCGGCCGCCGCCTCGCACGTGTCGAGGCTCCAACAACCACATCGCCCCCGGCAACAGGAGCAGTCGCTTCGGGCCGCCCTACGCCGGAGGGACAGTCAACAACAAGACGCCCCGCGAGACGCAAGAGGCCTGGGCAGCGCGGACCCTCCCCCACGACGACAGGCCCATCGTGATGACTCAAGCAGCAAAGCGCGAGCTCGAGGCGGAGATTCACCAGGAGAAAATGAGAGCCGAGCAAAGCGTCCGGAAGAACGAGCAATTTCAGGCCGAGCTCGACCGGTTCAAGGCTACGATGCACCTCGACGCCTCGGCGACACACGTAGTGCCGCGAGGCGTCTAACAACTGCTAGTAGTCAGTCGTCGTCTGGTTCTTCTGTTTTTCTGGTTTTTATTAAGAAGAGAAGAGTGGTCTCTCTCGGCGGTAGACGTGGGAAACACGGGCGGCCTCGGCGCGGAGGTCTCTGACGCGGAGCGCGTCGGCGGGGTTGTTCTTGGCGGCGACGAGGTCGGCGATTGCAGATATCGTGGGCGCGACGTCGATGTGGTCCGGGCCGAGCGCCATAATCTGGGCGCGCAAAAAAAGCTGGCCCCTCGCATCGGCGTCGTCGACGACCTCCGCGAACTGTTCGTAACAGCAGTCCGCCGACTCGCTCGTCGCGCGGGCTCTCCCGAGAGCCGCGTTAAACGCGAACCTCCTCGCGCGCAGCACGAGCGGGTGGGCGCCGAGGATCGCTTTTGCGCGATCGACGAAACGGTCGAGCGCCGCAATATCGCCGGTCCGTTCGAGCGCCTCGAGCTCGGACTCGAATTTCTGTTCGTCGGGATGCGCGTCGCGGCACTGCCGACAGTCGCAAAAAAAGTCAAAGCGAATTTTGAGTCGCCGGCGGCGAGGGGACGTGGCGGTTTCGGAGGGTTGCTCGTAGCCCATCGTGAGCTCGTCGCCAGCTCGGACGTCTCGGACCACAAAAACTCGCGTCACGTCATCTTTCCAGCCAAAGCCAGACAGCGCGTCGACGCGGACGCAATTCGCGGCCCAGCCGCACGCGTTGTTGAACAGAGAGAGTCTCGCAAACACGCCCGAGTCTAACGCATTGAACCGCAGCACCAACGCGAGCCGAAGCTTGGTGGCGACGTCGTCGAGCGCGCCTGCGGACGCCACTCGAGCGTACGCTCGAGTCGCGTCCGCGATCGCCTCGGGGCTCGCCGCGCCGAGGCTCGAGGGATGTAGCACGGACAGCGCGCCCACGCCGAGTGCCCTTCGGATACCGTCGCCCTCGGGTACGAAAAGGGGCCGCTCCGCGAGCACGAGCGTGCCCGCTTTGAGGTCTCGGACGGCGAACACGCCACGCCCAGCGCCGCGCCGTCGTCTCACGACAACCGCTCCCAAGACCAACGCGGGAGGGAGCCATTCAGCAAACAACGCATCCAGGTCCCACTCATCCTTTGTTGAGAGGGCCTCGCTCGCTTCTTCCTCCTCATGCTGACACCCATCTTCCGACTCCTCTTCCTCCCCTCCTGACACCGACGACTCATCATCCGCAAATAAGTGCATCTTGGCGATGTTATGACGTACGCGATTTTCTTGCTTGAAGGAGGAAGGAAGGAAGGAAGGAAGACTTGGTCGACATTTAAAGACTTGGTGCTCACTCACGAGTGTGGCGGAGCCTGATCGAATGAGTGCGATGACGTTGTTGAAGCTCTCTTGAGCGAGCGAGGATGGAACGTCGACGGTCGAGTTTGCATGGCGAGCGGGCCAGGGTGCAGCGGTGGCTGCTGAAAAAACTCCAATAACGCCAGCAGCTAGATCGTCGAGATGAACGAGAGCGATGCGGGAGTTGCGGCGGCTCTTGATGTGGGCGAAACCAGCCAAGTCGAGCGCGGAAGAATGGGCGAGAAGGGAGTTGCGGCCACCGACGGGGGGCAAGCAGCTTTGTTGGGTGTGGCGGCTCGTGGCGGCAACTGAGGGAGACTCGCCGGCCTTTTCACACCGAGTGCAAACAGGCGAAAGAAAGCAATAATACAAGGAAGAAGACACAGAGCAGCCCCTTGCAGTCGTTATTATTTGTAGGGTTAAGCGATAAACGCACGTGAAGATCCAGGCGCGGGCGATCCCGCGTCGCAACAGGCAGGCAGGCGACTCGGGCGGCGCCCGATCCTCGTGGCAAAGTCTGGCGCATGTTCCGAAAGCAAGCCATGGCGTATTTCGTTGTAAATTGACACCGGGGACAGTGCATAATGTCGAAAAACGACCAAGCCATTGCTCTTAATGATGACGGCGGCATAAATCGCACGTCGTATATGTGCGCGTCTCGAGAAGCGCTTGCGAGCATCGAGGATACGAGGCTATCTGGCTGCAGAAGTGGAGAACTAAAGCCTCTGCAGCAACGCCAAATAAATATGAGAGCAAAACCAGCGAGCGTTGAGGGGATCGCACGTTGGCGGAGCGCCCCAGAACGAACGTCATTGCGAGGAAGGCGAGCGAATAGGTGCTACGAGACGAGGCGACGACAAACATGGCGCCGACAGAAAGCGCGATCGCTAAGAGTCAAGGCGCCTTGATGTGTGTCGTCGCAATGGGCTGCGCTGTGTTGGCGAAGCAATGTGCGTTGACGTTGCACCGAGCAATTTTGGCAAGCGTGCCGAAGTAAGGTTTTCCGATTGGAGGCCTCTACCAAAGCAACAACGTCCAATGATACATCAGCGACATTCTGCGCTTAGAATTCGCCCAGTCGCGACGGAGTCTAGCTGGCTTCCACATTGCAGAGCCCATCCGCTTTGACGACCGCTTTTTTTTTGTCATAATAAAGGTCAACGCCGTGTCAAATTCCTTTAGCACACTCGTCTCCGAGCCTTGTAAAGACTGTAGAGCATTGGCGCCTGCCGCTGTGAAGGCTTTTGTTGTGTTGGTGACGCCTGCCGCCGTGAAGGCTTTTGCTATGTTGGTGATCTTTTGTTGTTTGCAAACACCTCGCAGGGACTTAGACTCTTGCGCTGCCGCAAAGGCCGAAGCCACACTGTGCCTCAAAGTCCGGGCGCGATGTCGACTGCACGGACAGTAACACAGATTCAGCGCGCTTAATCTGGCTCCCTCCGCAGCAAAAAGCAAGAGTATCATCTCGGTACGCGCGCCGCGGTGCGTTATCTGCTTGCCCCACTGAATTATCCTGCGACTCGGCGCTGCTGCCGAGCTCTTATCGCGCCAGTCAAGGTGGCTCCACGAAACTTGCACCACTCCGCATCGTCTTCGTGCGTGCCACGACCGCTTTGGCTCGTGGCCCGCATCGCCGTGCTGCGGGTTCGACGCGATCTCTCTCGAGAACTCTTCGTCGACTAGTCGATTTGCGAACTCACTCGCGCAGTCGCTTTCACATGCTCACCCTAATACGGTGTTTCGGCGTCGTCGCGCCTGTGCAACCACCTTGATCATGCACTCGGTCTGGCTCTCGCACGGCGCCCTCTCCGCGTCGTGCCAAAGGGCACTCCTCCTTGGCCGCTCCTGCCCAGTTGGATTGTGTTGCCTAAGCTCGTCGCCGACGTCGCCTCCGTCCTCTCAGCTCCTCGACATAGCCCCCGATGACGACGACTGATCGCCTTCTAGTACTTGAACAGGACAGGGTCCCTTCACGAACGATCAAAATTCACGCGGCCGCGTAGTTTGAACAGTCACTTCTCAGCCACTGGCACTGATAACTCGCCCCGCAAACGACGCCAGTTCATCATAGCTTGGACAAAGTGCTTTGAGCCAGGGAGCGCGGCGGACAACTGCGGCCACCTCACGGAGATGTCCAGGGAGGCTACAGATTTATGATTATCGTCATTCCCACGACCACGATCGCCTACATCACGAGACAAAGTACCGACGATGATGGGAAGAAGACTCGCATACTCTCTGATGTGCGAGAGCTATTTGACCAAAGCTTCTCAGCTCCTCGTCCCGAACATCTTCTTCGTGGATTCGGTGGTTCACCAGACAGACAACAAATCCCGAAAGAATCTTTGGATAAAAGATACCGCGTTTGATACGTGGGATGGGGCTGACGATGACGACGCGGGACTTCGGCGCCGAGTCGACGCGTCCGTAGCGTCGCATGCGGCCCGGGTCGCACCGCCAGCGGCGCCTTCGCGAGTCCAAGGATCTTGCGGATGAGTACCACGAAGAGGAGGAGGCCAGCAGGGCGCCAGCGAAATTGGTGTTGCCCGCATTGAAACATCGCAGCACGAAAAATGACGAGTCTCCCGAGGAGGATGCGGTGACCGTGCAAATGCGTCGGCTGGAGGTGCAAGTGGCGGTTCAGGCGCGATCGCTTGAAGAGATGCGAAACGAGGTCGAGAGTCTGCGACGAGCGCGCGTCGACGAAGTTCGGCGGCAAGCAGAGCCAACGGCGAAGGCCGTGCTTCGCGTGGCGGCGCGGCAAGAGACGGACGAGGAGCGTCTCGAGCAGATGTCGAGTGCGGTGCGGGTGTTGACGGGTCGGATCGAGTCGCTGGAGAAGCAAGCCGAAGGCTTTGTCGACAGAGGCGAGCGGCGATTGACGACGCTCGAGTCCCAGCTGAACGGCGTGATGGATGTGCGGCGGCTCGTTGTTGCGCAGATGCGAACTACGGAGGACCTCGCGTCGACGACGGCGACGCTCACCGCACAGCAGAGCGTGGTCGACGGGTTACAGTCGGACGTAGATCGCGTCGCGCGGCGCGCCGAAGCGGGGAACGCCGCGGCGCGGACCCTCCGCGACGACGTCGCAAAGGTGGGGGCGGACCTGTTGCAGAGCATTTCAAGAGAAGCGACGTTGTCGCGGGCGGTCGTCGCCGGCGAAGCGTTGGCCCGCAAGGACCTCGGTTTGTCGCTCGAACGGCAGACGATTGATGCCGCGCGGGCCGTGGAAGAGAAGAGCGAAGCGCTGGTTCGCGCAGTTAGGAACCGCTTGGACCATGTCGCCGTAGCGCTCGACAACGAGCGCGGGGAGCGAACGGCTGCCGTCGAGAGCGCATTAGACGAACTCGAGCGGCGTTGGGGGGCGATCGGCAGGCTGCGCGAGTCAGACCAGGAAGCGCGGCGCTACGAGGCCGACGCGCTGCGCACCGCGCTTCGCGTCACGCTCGCCGAGACCGAGCGTCGCGTCGACAGCATTAAATTAGCCGTGGAGGAGTCGCACGCAGAGCTGACGGCGGCGACGCAACAGGGACAGGCCGAACAGGCGTCTGAGCTCGCGGACTTGCGACGAAACGTGCGTCGCAAGCTCGACGAGCTCGAACGCATTCTGTCCGCCGAGATTTCCGCGCGACGTACGGGGGCGGCCAAGCTGTCATCACGACTAGACGACTTGGAGGAGCGTACGCGGTGCGATCTTCTGACCGCGAGCAACAGGCTGGGCGAGCACCTTGTCAAACACGAGGCTTCGTGCGACGCGCGATTTGAGAACTGTCGCGAGCAACTTCGGCTCGCGAAAATTCGTACGGAGTGCGCGGAGCAGGCTGCCTACGACTTCGCAGATGACAGGGTCAGAGGCACGCGCGAAGCGTTCGAAGCGGCGCTGGCGGCGCGCGCGGCATGCGACACGCGCCGCGACGCTGCACACGCTGCGCTGCGAAACGATGCCGAACGGTGGTATCGCACCTCGCGAGCGGACGCAGCGTTTAAGATCGCCGAGGTCGAGGGACGTCTGCGAGTCGTCGCTGATGGCGACAGTGCGGCGAGGGCGGCTTTGGCGGCTCAGCACGCGCTCGACGACGAGCTGGTGCGCGTGGCGGCGGAGAAGTACACATCGTTGGCCTGCAACCAGCTGCGAACGAGCCTACGACGCGAGATCGCGGCGCAGCACGCGGCGCTGGCGGACGGACTGTCGGCGGAAGCGGCTGCTGGGAGCGCCTTGTGGCTCGCCGAACGATGCGAGGACGAGAAGAGAGCTGCGAGGATAAAGGCCCAAGAAAACCAGTTGCGGACCGCGATTGCCTTCGAGACGCAGAACGCCGTCGAGACCGCCAAGCAGCTGGTGCAAAAGGAGTCCGAAGAGCGCCGCGCCGCCGACGCGGCTGACTCGACGTCCCTCCGACATGCGCTCGCGGCAGCAGAGGCGTCGTTCCGCGCGGTGCTCCAAGCCTGTTGCATGCAGCTCGAAACGCGGATAGGAGACGCGAGGACCAGCCTCTCGAGCGCGTGTATCTCCGAGGGCAGGGCTGCGCGAGCAGCGGCGCTCGCATTGGTTGAAAGTGAGCGCGCCGATCGGACTGACGCCGATGCGCGGGCTGCCAAGGTGAGTGCCGACCTCCTAGCTGCAACAAAGGCCACACTCCAAGCCGACGCGGCCGCGGCGCGCGCGCAAGCGCGCGCGCAGGCCGAGCGGTTCGCAGTGGCCGAGGCTGAACGGCGAGTCGCATTGGCTCGCGACCTGCGACGCGAGGCCGAAGTCGGCGCGAAAGAGCTCGAGCGCCGCCGTGTCGCGGCAGAGGTATTGCACGCGACCGTCGACTGTGTCGCTGATAACGACAGTCTCGTCGCGAGACGGCGCCTCGCGCGCGAGATCTGTGAAGTCGGCCGAGATTCTGGGGCGGTGGTCTACCGCGAAACAATGGCGCGCTCGCAGGCTGACGCCGCTCTCCGGCGACGCATCGACGCGGGAGCAGCACTCGCTGCGACCGTGAGCGCAATCTGCGACGCGGACTCGCGCGACCAATGCCACAAACTTGCCCGCGACATCAACGACCTCCGGTCCCAGGCCCGGGAGTACGCGTCGAAGTTTCAGAAGGCGATGGAGAACGAGAGCGCCAAGCGTGTAGAGGGCGACACTACGCTCGGCGTCACTCTCGCCGCCGAAAGAAGGACGCGCGAGGCTGCGGATATCGACCTCGCGGTCAAGGTGGCGGACGAAACGTACGCCCGAGAGCACGACATAATGGAGAGCGATGGCCGCGCTGTCGTGGGGCATATCGCGCGGCGCCTCGTTGACGCTGTAGCCGACACCGAGACGGCTAACCAAATGTCTTTGGAGCGACGGAACCTCCGAGCCGAGGTAGCCCGCAATCTCTCTTTGGCGCGACGGGACGTCCGAGCCAAGGCGTCGATCGATCTAACTTCGGCGCGAAGAGACCTCCAAGCCGAGGCAGAGAATGAACGAGTTGCCGCGCAGGCGCATCTCAGGCGGCTGTCGGCACGCGTTGACGCTGTCTCCACGGACCTATCCGTCGAAAAAGCACGCGTCGCCGTACAGTTCGCAACGTGCGCGTCGCGCGACGCAGCAACCAATGCCAATCTGCCGGCCCGTGCTGCCAAAGTCGCACTTCTGGCCACCGAGATGCGAGAGGCCGTCGACCACGAGGTCGAGGCTCGCCTGGCGGGCGACGAAAACAACCGCGAAGCCGCAGAGATTCAGGTCGCAGACGTCGTGGCTGCGTGTAACGACAAGCTAGCTGAATCCGAGGAGCGCGTGAACTGCAAACTGCGCGACGTCGAAGCCAAGCTGCTAGAATCTGGTGTTGAAGCGCACAACTTCCAGCACTTGCTCCACGACGATCTCGAGGCCCTGCGCCAAGTTGCGGTTGCGAAGCACCTCAAGGGCACCGGGGTCGTTGCGTCCCCAAGGAAAATTGCCGCACTCCTGAGCGAGGCGATGGCACCTGCGTCGGCACCTGCGTCTGCACCACAACGCTAGGCTTTTTTTCGGTGGACAGTAATAAGGCGGGATGTAGCGAGCTGTCTTTAAAAAATGTCGACTGTTAAGAGGTGGTGCACGCGGGAGCGAGCTGTCGGCAATATTCCTTCCACTGGTCAGTCACTCGGTCCAAAATAATAATAATTGTGCCCGGCGTCGTGTGAAGATTGTTGGAATACTAACCCCTAGGAACACTCTTCTGAGAAGCTTTTCGTACACTGAGCTTGTCAATCCGCGCGGCGGCAGGAATAGGGCATGATTTTGGGCGGCGGCGGGTGCTCGACTACGGGGGCTTGCGCCACCGCGGGGGGCTGAGAGTGCACGATGGCAGGTGCCCTGACTGCCATGGCGAGATATCGGGCAGCGACGGGCACAAACTTCGTGGCCCGAGTTCTAAGCCAATCAAACGTCATATAGCGTCGCGTAGGTTGCGTGCTGCGTGCGCGAGCGACTCGCGCGTAGGCATCGTGGGGCTTTCGAGCTCGGTCGTAGTAGATGAGCTGTGCATTCCACGCGCAAATAATTATCTTGTCGGTCCCTGTACTCATATCTCGAGAAAGACATCTTCCCGGTTGTTCGGATGCCACCGAAGTTCAGCATTGTGCGAGTTTGGGGTCCATACTACGTCGGGTCATCGTACGGGATTGAGGGAAGTCCAGTCGACGTTTTTCGGCCGTCTCGAGATCATCGTAGAAGGGAGTCGCTTGCAGCGATGCTGCAGTCGGAGCCGATAGTAAAAATTTGGCGACGACGCGGTCCGACTGTTTGTGTGCTGGAATCGTCGTCGAACAGGACTGCGGTAGATGATCTTTGCGTATTCCTCGCGGTCAAAAGGACTCGCGTGTCGCGGAAAGTATCTTCGTCGACGGCGAGGTCGCCGAGGTGCTCTCCATACACACCCAGAGTCCTAACTACTAATCGACAGATGTTTGTCTGTTTGTCTGTCTGTCTGTCTGTCTGTTTGTCCCTCGATTTAGGGTAAGGATCAGGTGGGCCCGCGAGCCACACATTGATCCTCCAAGCCGTCTACGGCGACCTCGCAGACTATTTCCACGACCCGCGGCGGCTCTTTCAGCGCGCCATTCTCACGCCCCGTCGAAACGATGTTGTCGATGCTGACAACGCGCGCATGACCGCGGCCTTTTTTTCCCGGAGACGAGGCTTCGGAGTTCTTTTCGACTGACTAGGCTAGGTCGGAAGACGACGCCTCGCTCTTTACAGTAGAGTTTTCAACTCCCTGACAACCAACGGGATGCTGACTTTGATCGCGAGCTTAAGGTCTTCGAAACCTCGACCCGTCGCACGGCCACTGCAACGGTACCAGATACATGATCGATCGTGTCGTTGTCACCGAGGCTCCTCCAACCTGTATCCTTAAGGCCCGCCTACGCCAAACGATCAACAAGAGCCAGGGCCAGACGCCCCGCGAGGTTGGCGTCCTTTTGCCCAAACCCGTCTTCTGCCACGTCCAGCTCTACGTGGCTCCCTGTCGATCGGCAACCCCGAGGATATCCTCTTCTGAGTCGACGACTCCACCCTACCCCACACGTGCTGCGCAATACCGATAAGCCCCTCCCGGCGTCTACACGCGCACTATAGGTGAACTTACTGGGACCACGTGAACTTACTGGGGTTTGGGATTGGGACTAGGTGAACTGAGTGACCAGGTGAACTTACTGGGACCAAGTGAACTTACTGGGGTTTTTAGAGTGAACGCAAAGGCTAGCGGCGTGTACGGATCAAAGCAGCTTAGATTGGCGGAGGTGAGAGCGACGAGCTCGAAGGAGAGTGGGGTGAGTGGATGTGAGCACGAGTGGGCTTACGCCGAACTTACTGGGGTTAGAGATTGGGACTAGGTGAACTTACTGGGACCAGGTGAACTTACTGGGGTTAGAGATTGGGACCAGGTGAACTTACTGGCGAACTTACTGGCCTGCACTTGTTTTGAGTCAAAGAGTGACTTATATGCAGCAAGTTGACGTCTGCGCTGGCAAGGTGGTGGGTGAAGAGACAACGTATCCTTTAAAACCGGCGCGTCCTAACAAGCATGCTTCTCTTGCCGCCGGTCGTAAGAGAAGCTCCGTCGTCGCCACCAGTGGCAGCCGAAGAGGAGGTGCACGACTCAAAGGTGCTCGCAGCCACATTCGAGGCCTACGTTGAGCGGCGTGCGGCACGGGAATCGTTGGCCGAGGATGCGCGATGGCAGCGCGTGTTCGAGCTCCAAAATCTGTTGGAGCAGCCCGCATTCCGGGCGATCGAGCTTGCGGGGCGCGATAATGCCATGTACGAGCGGCTCTACAAGAGCAATCCCGAGTGGTATGTGACGCGGTCACGTTTCTTGGTGGCCATGCGGCGAATCTTCGGGTTCGAGCTCTCCCCGACCCGCGGTGCCGTCGACGCGTCGGTCGAGCGAACGATGGACGAGTTGTTCGAGGCGTTCGACGAAACGTCGTCCGATTGTGTTGACTGGCGGACTATTCTGGTCATGCTGCACGTTGCGCGCGAGCCGTGGCGGAAACCAATCGAGCACGCGCGCTGGGGGTTTGCGCTGTTGGGCGCCGAAGGGTCGATGGACGTGCGGTGCGAGGAACCATTCAACGGTCGAGTGCGCGACGTCAAGGACGTGCTGTTCACCCTGTGCAGCTTCAAGTCGTGGACCGAGATGCACGAAATTGTCGAAGAGACTTGGTACGCGCTCGCGGCCGAAGACAATAACGCGTACCGAATGACGAGGAGAGCCACTACGCAGAAGTTTCTCGCGCTGCAGACGCACGAAGACAAGCAGCATCACACAAAGAAGTTGAAAACGACAGCGATGTACGGTGGGGGCGTCACGGACGATTTGAAGCTGAGTCTTCCGTTGCTCGACAAGTTGCTGTCGCGCGAGCCCGTAGCGACGCTGCTGCGCGTCGCCGCGCCCTTTGGCGCGAGGGACCCCAGACCGTGGACGTTTCGTATCGAGACCAACCACTACCACCCGCTCGTCCTGGAGCTCGTCAAGATCGCGCGGCGCGAACGGAGGAACGAACAGTGTGCCAAGATATTCGACGCGCGCCATCGGTGCCAGGCGCGGTGGCGATTTTCGGCGTGGCGGTACCTGACGTCGTACGCGCGGCGCTTCAAGCGCCTGCTTGCGCGGCGTATGAAGCTGGTCGTGCTGCAATTGCAATTCCTTGCCTTTGAACGGTGGGTCTCGGAGATTGTGCTCCAAGTGCGCATTCACAACCTCCAACGCGTTGCGCGCGGCGGAATCGGCCGCCACGACGCGCTGTGGACGAGACGGGTCCGCGGCCTTATCCTGCGAACGCAGGCCGGGATTCGCGGGTTTTTGCAGCGCGTCGATTTCCAGCGTCGGCACCTGCGGCGCGCGGGGGCGGCGACCGAAATACAACGGTACGCGCGCAGCGCGCGGGCGCGGCGATTGGCGCGCTACCGCCTCGAGCACCACCTCGATCGCGAGCGGCGAGCGCTCGAGAAGCGGCAAAGAGAATGGGATACAACGCGCATGGTGGCGGCGACGCGGCGGATCCAGAACGCCTACCGCGCCCGTGTCGCGCGCATGCAGATCGAGCAGGAGCGGCAGCGAAAAATCGCGGCGACGCTGACGGTCAACGCGATGCGGTTGCACGACGAAGAAAACCAGAGGCGGCGTCGTATTTACGAGCTTTTGTTGTCGGAGTGGTACGAGGAGCGACGGAAGGACGCGCAGCAGGAACTGTTGTACGACGACTTCACCAACGCCGAGAAGGCGAAGATCCTGCACTACCGACGTCGCGAGGCGTACCGCGAGCTGCAGCTCAAGAAGCAGCGCGATGCCGAGCTCGAGGAGCTGCTCGAAGAACGGCACGTCGAGGCGTGGATCGCCAAGTGGGACGAAGTCAAGCAAGAACGTCTCGCCAAGCTCACGGCTCACCTCGAGCAGTGCCGCACGAACCCGGAGACGTCGGCCGAGCGGGCGGTCCAAAAGCACGTCAAGCGCGAGATCACCAAGCGCGTCAAGGACGTGCTCCGGCGGTCCCAGGAGGCGGGCACGCTCATGGAGTTGCCCGCGGCGCGCGAACACGCATTCAAGGAATACGTGCTCAAGCGGTGCCAAGACGAGGAGCGACGCGTCGACGAAGAGCGGAAGGAGGCGGCCGAAGCGTACTACGTCTCCCAGGAAGCCAAGGCCGCGCTCGAGCGCGACTCCGAGGCGCGCGAGATCGGGCGCAAGAAGGATTACGCCGCCGGGCGCATCCAGCGGCAGTGGACAATGTACCTCGCGCGCAAGGAGCTCCGCTTCCGGTGCGAGGCCGTTTTCTCGAAAGAATACGACGTCGAGCTGCGCGCAACGTACTACCGCAATCGCAAGACGGGCGACACGCAGTGGCGCAAGCCGTTTGCGCTCGGCGACTACGACATTCGCCTTAAGGACAGGTGGGTCGTCCTGCGCGACGAGACCAACGTCCCGTACTACTACAATCCCTCGACGCTCGCGATGAGCTGGACGCAACCTCGAGGGACCGTGCTTTGCGACGACTGCCGATGCGCTTTCTGCGACGTTTTCTGTCGCGACAGTTTCCTGTGCCGCACCTGCCTCGCAGCGCACCAGGCCTCGCTCTCTCACGCCTCGGTGTCGTCGACTGACGGCGACGACGCCTCGACGGTCGTGACGGGCTTCACCTTTTGCTGCAAACTTATTGATGGCGCGGTGGCGACGGCCGTCGACGTCGACCTAGAACAGCTCGAGGAGCTCGTTCTGGAACAAGACACCGAGACGACGCCCTCGGGGGTCCCTCTCTCGGTTGCGTCGTCGTCGTTCGCGACCACCAAGCCCGTGTCTTCTTCGACGTCGTCGGTTACGGCGTCGGGTCGTTCCCTGACGAACGCCGAGGACGTCGAGAGCCACGAGCCCTCATAGAGCCTCCTCGAACGTGCCCAACGCCAGACGGCGCAGTACCTCGTCGACGCGGCAGAACGGGCGGCCGAGGTGGCCAGGCGTCGTATAGCGCGGTGGTGTCCGTTTTCCGTTCCCGTTCCGTTCTCCCGGCGTAGGTTGGCACCTATTCGCCTCCCGGGCGGGCCGGTTGGCAGCCGGAACGTTCGCAGTGGGACGGGGTATGGCCGGGGGGCGAAGACGGAAGGTCATCGACGAGTTGGTTGTCAGTCACATCGCGGTCTCCTCGTCGCATGGCGACAAGCTTGATGGTCACTCTCCGCCGACCGATCTTTCGGCGCTCCTCGTCTACAGGCCCGTGATTCCGGACTGGCTCCTGTCGGTCCGGCCTGGCTCCCATGCTCGGGAGAGGTCTGAAGTTATAGTTAAGTTAAATTAGTGACGTCAAGCGTGACGCGTCACAAGAAAAAATAAAATAGATGGACCAGCCGCAGCAGCAGCAGGCTCTGCTCGTGGAGAGGAGGCGGAAAGGCGTGGTGTGGGTTCGGGTGGTTGTGGCGGGGCTGTCGGCGGCGTTGTTCGTCTTGACGTCCTCGAAGAAGACGCCGATGTCGCAGCTGTACGCAAAGCCGTTCCAGGATGAGAACCCAAGGGACTGGACCCTCGAGGAGGCGGACTTGAGATCAAAGTATCCGTACCAAGTGTGGGGCGGCAACCTGACGACGGCGGTCTCGTTGTGTTCAGAGTTCGACGACGATGCGTCGTTCCCCGACGAGCACTGCGACTGCGGCGACGCTCGCACGCAATGCGCCAAAGATATGGTCGAGTTGCCCAGGTACCACGACCTCTGCTTCGAGGCGGCCTGCGGGGCCGAGAACATGGAGAGCTACCATTCCTACCCTTCGGACGACATGATCGAAAAGTGTGCGGGACTCGCTCGGCCGGCCTGGGGCGTCCCGTGCGCGTGGCAAGCGGCGACGCGGTTGCCGGAAACGTGCGCGGGCACCTTCGCGCCGCGGGAGCCCTTCGGGAGGGCGAGGGACGTGCCCAACCGCTACCCCGACCTTTCGTCCCTCGAGAGGTACAAGCTCGGCTACACGTCGTCGTTTGCAGGGCCTTGCAACGCTCACGCGTTTTGCTTCTCGTGCCTCGACGGCGCGTACGACCTTGGGGTGAACCCGTATTGCCGTGCAGTCTTCGCGGCCTACGGCGCGACCCCGGAATCCCCCAAGCCTCTTGAGGACATCGACGGCCACCACGTCGTTCGGAGCTTTTTCGGTGATCTCGACTCGTACTGGTGCCGGCCGGAGATCCTCCGACAACTCGCGGCCTTCGAGCGGGAGATGCGCGTCGACGGCAGCACCACCACCACCACCACCTCTACTTCCTCTTAAAAAAAAGGTAGTCGTCATGTCCGAAGTATGGTTGTCGTCGGCGGCGCGAGGGCAGTCGTAGGAAGAGGGTTGTGCCCCCCCAGCACAACCACCGTCTTTTTAGCAGCTGCAGCTCGGTGCTTGGCGATCACGGCGAGGGCGACGCCGGCGGCGAGGAGCAAAAGCGCGAGTCCGTGGAGATGCGTGAAGGGCTTTGTGAAAAGCACGAAGGACAAGATCAAGGTGAGGACCTTGCGAGCGGAGGTCGCGAGGACCCCCGCGACGCCCGATACGTTTCGGACGAGATTTAGGTAGCAGCGAAGACCGCAGTAGGCGCTCAGCGCCTGGAGGAAGAGCAACGTTGCAGTCCCCCTGTGCGCGCGGCAGTAGTCGACAGCGGACCGAAGCTCGCCGGTGGCGGCGATAAAGAAAATAATAAGCACAAAGCTTCCAAAGTTGCTCCAGACGACCATAGCCCCGACGGGGACCTTGAGCTGACGGAGGAGTTTCTCCTGGATGTTGGGGATCAACGCGTCTGAACACACAGCCACGGCCAACAAGAAGAAACCGACAGTTTGTGCCTTGGCGCGAGAACCATTGTCCGCGTCCGCCAGCCCGAGCACCATCAGGGATAGGCTCATGAAGACGGCCGCGACGTACTCGGTAGTAGAATACCTCGCGCCCGTGACGAGTTGCGAGAAGAGCATTGTCGGCACCAACTTGCAGCTCTTGAACGCGACCTTGACGGGGTAGTTGACGTAGGCGAGAGCAACGGAGCCCGTGCCCTGGGATATGGCGATGACGACCACCAACGTTGCGAGCGGTTTTTTTGAAACGAGCTTTGCGCCGACGCCCTCCCAGACGTAGGCGCACGAAAACATCGTCACGAGCTCGATCGAGGTCATGAACCACCCAAACTCAAAGCCCGGCCGTCGAAACGCGCGCTCCTGGAGCGCGTCGTGGACGACGTAGCAGGCGAACAAGCCCAAAACCGACACCGCAGTTCTTCTTTTCGGCATCTCGTCGCGCGAGGGCTATTACTTACTGTAATAACAAGTACAGGCCAGTAAGTTCACCTAGTCCCAATCTCTAACCCCAGTAAGTTCAGGTCTGGTCCCAGTAAGTTCACCTGGTCAGTTAGTTCACTTAGTCCAAATCTCTAACCCCAGTAAGTTCGGCGTAAGTCCACTCGTGCTTACGCCCACTCCTTCGAGCTCGTCGCTCTCACCCCCGCCAACCCAAACTGCTTTGATCCGCACGCGCCGCCACCCCTTGAGTTTACGCTAAAAACTCCAGTAAGTTCGCCTGGCCCCAGTAAGCTCACCTGGTCACTCAGTTCACCTAGCCCCAATCTCAAACCCCAGTAAGTTCGTTCACCTTGTAATAATAATAAGGGAAAAGTCAAGTTTCCAACCACCATATATGTTTGGTCACCGTAAACCCTCAACAAGTTTGGTCACTTAAGTTTAGTCAATCCGTATCTTGGCTGACTAAACTTGTACTCTTAGAGAGCAAACATACTGTTCGCTGACAAAACAAGGCCCGCCGTGATCAAGCTTTCAGCGGTTCTACGCGTCGCACTGAGACTCCGGAGCGTCCTTCGACTTCGAAACGAACACGGTATCGATGCGGGTTTCGTCGCTCAGGTCGAGCGGGAGCGTGGTGGTAACACGCCGACGTCGGTTGACCACGACGCCGAGAAAGAAAACAAGAAATCGCGTGCCCAGACGAAGGTAAACGACTATGAGAGATCGCCGAGTACGCTGTCGCAGCTCAGAGCGCGCAAATGCGAGGCTCCACTTTACTCGATCTAACCAAGATGCCAAGTTCAGCATGTGTGTTCTCGAGGCCGACTTGCAGCAGATGATGTTCGACACGGGCGCCAAGTTGATGGCATGTACAACATGGTCTACAGCGCGACAGCGCTGTCGTTCAATGCTATATGCAAGATGCAGCCTTTATGTGCGTGCTGGTCGTTGTGATGTGCAAGTAGACAATACCGTCACGTGTGCTAAAAGGCACACCTGCTCCGAACCTGCTTGCCGACAAAGATCCAGCTATCGCGCGAAGCACTTCTGCGAGGCCGTGTCGGTCCTCATCAAGGGCTTTATGGAGGGCAAGTCAGGCGGCTCGGTGACCGGTTAGCACCCGGAAAGTCCGCGCTGGGATGGGGTTCGCTCGGTTGGGCAGAGCGCGACGGACAGGTCGATTGTTCGTGGACCAACACGTCCGCGGCCTGCGACGCTTTTGCACGACCTCGCACAAGACCGCGCAGTGGCGGTCCACCATCAACAAGTCCGTCCTCGTCCCTCGCCTCTGCCCCAACTGCGTGATTTTCCTCCGTGATTCCGTACCGGCCTGCCGCTCCGGCCTGGCTCCCATGCTCGGGAGAGGAAGTTAGTTAGTTAGTTAGTCAGGCGGCGGCTCTTCTCGGCATATGCGTTCGATAGACATATGCAACAATGTCATCCGCTAAAGGCACGATGACGAACCGGGACGTTCGCTGTAGTCTGTCATAAACATCGAATTAATAAGGCGCATCCGAATAATCTTGGGCGACGAAACAGCGTGGTATCAGCGTTGTCTTGCGCAGGCCTTGTTTGTATATGTTGCTCTGCGAGTGTTCGGCATGTTGATGCGCGTGTATGGTCAAACTTGGAGGCATTCAATTTGGTGTGATCAAATTTCGAACAATCACATCAAACTTGTCATATTTTAGACTCGTACTGATGACTGGGTTAGAATTACAGGGGTGGTGTCGGCGATCTCTTCCGGAACGAGGCTGTCGACGTCTTGACATCCCTTCGCGCCGCAGCTTGTATTTGCCGACTTTCTCGTACAGTGCTCGACGGTGCGGCAGCAGCTCCGGGGAGATCTTGCGGCAGGGCGGGGTTGTCGAGATGCGCGAGGAGGAGGAGGATAAGGAGGTGTTCTCTTACGGTCGTGCGAGTTGTTTATGCTGGCGTAACGGCACGTGCTCGCGTTGCCGTCCCATGATCAAGCTGGACAGCTAACTCCGGATCGGGTACGCGACGGTGAGGAACTCCTGAACGTGGTCCTGTACGGTCCCGCACAAGTGTGGGACTACAATCTTTGGGTTCTCGAGGGGCGTTGCTCGCGCAGTTTCTCGAGGTCGTCGAGTTTCGCGTTCTCGACCCCGAGTCGATTATCAAAGACGCTCCCTCTCGGATTTTGGGATGCAGAATGCGGTGATCCGTCTCACGCAGTAAGTCTGGTGTCCGATGTCCGCTTGTTGCTGAAGAATGACGCACGACCACGGCAACACCACCATGGAGAGTCGCGGTTTGGGTGGCTTCTACGAACGATGGAAGGTACGAGAATGGGCCCAGCTTAAATACGCCAAGCCGTGGGAATCTGCTCTCGAGGCCGCGCTTCGCTACCCGCTCTCCTTGCGTATCGCCGCGCTGTCTTAGGATGGACCTCCTTCTAAGGCGGTCATGGGAGGGTGCCCATGCCGCGCGTGTAACGCGACGGTAGATTCTGCGTGGCTGCAGCACCTAGCTCTCGTTTTTAAAGCATTTTCGCACCAAAAGCGCTCACGCGCCCCCTTGAAAAGCCTTCTTAAGTTTTATTTTTAAAGCCGAAGTTTGGTCAATACAAGTGCAGGCCAGTAAGTTCACCTAGTCCCAATCTCTAACCCCAGTAAATTCGGCGTAAACCCAATCTCTAACCCCAGTAAGTTCGGCGTAAACCCACACTCACCCCACTCTCCTGCGAGCTCGTCGCTCTCACCCCCGCCAATCAAAGCTGCTTTGATCCGCACACGCCGCTAAGCTTTGAGTTTACTCTAAAAGCCCCAGTAAGCTCACACTCGGTCTCAGTAAGTTCACCTGGTCACTAAGTTCTTCTAGTCCCAATCTCTAACCTCAGTAAGTTCACCTGGTTCCAGTAAGTTCACCTGGTCCCAGTAAGTTTACCTATAGTGCGCGTGTAGACGCTGGGAGGGGGCTTATCAGTATTGCGCAGCACGTGTGGAGTAGGGTGGAGTCGTCGACCAAGAAGAGGATATCCTCGGGGTTGCCGATCGACAGAGAGCCACGTAGAGCTGGACGTGGCAGAAGACGGGCTTCGCCAAGAGGATGCCGACCTCGCGGGGCGTCTGGCCCTGGCTCTTGGTGATCGTTTGGCGTCGGCGGGCCTTAAGGGATACAGGCTGGAGGAGCCTCGGTGACAACGACACGATCGATCATGTATCTGGTACCGTTGCAGTGGCCGTGCGACGGGTCGAGGTTGCGAAGACATTAAGCTCGCGATCAAAGTCAGCATGCCGTTGGTTGTCAGGGAGTTGAAAACTCTACTGTAAAGAGCGAGGCGTCGTCTTCCGACCCAGCCTAGTCAGCCGAAAAGAACTCCGACGCCTCGTCTCCGGGAAAAAAAGGCCGCGGTCATGCGCGCGTTGTCCGCATCGACAACATCGTTTCGACGGGGCGTGAGAATGGCGCGCTGAAAGAGCCGCCGCGGGTCGTGGAAATAGTCTGCGAGGTCGCCGTAGACGGCTTGGAGGATCACTTTCTGGCTCTCGCGCCTACCTGATCCTTACTCTCGCGCCTACATGATCCTTACCCTAAATCGAGGGACAAACAGACAGACAGACAGAGAGACAAACAGACAGACAAACATCTGTCGATTAGTAGTTAAGACTCACAAGTGTGGTCACTTTCCATAGAAGTTTTGTCAGTTAAGTTTGGTCACTCCAAAGTTGCATTAAGTTTGATCAATCAACTTTTCAAGTTTGATTAATTTCCTTGTAAGTTTGGTCAACAAGTTTGATCACTACTCCTCAAACATCCACAGTCCTCCTAACTACTAATCGACAGATGTTTGTCTGTCTGTTTGTTTGTCTGTTTGTCTGTCTTTAAATGTCGACTGCTAAGAGGGGGGGGTGTGTGTGGGGAGCATGAAGGATGTGGGTGGGTTTGTGGGGTATGAGGGATGTGCCTGACGGGCGGAGATAAGTACGCGGGACCTAGTCGGGGTCATCGCCGAGGCGTGGGGCAGGCGAAGAGAGGACGGGCCCCGCCCGTAGGTCGTACGCATGCTGCCGCCGGACGTATGTGCGACGAAGGGTGACGTCCTGCTGGGATCGGGCGGCCTGGGCGGGGTTCCGTTTGTCTGTCCCTCGATTTAGGGTAAGGATCAGGTAGGCGCGAGAGTAAGGATCAGGTAGGCACGATAGCCAGACAGTGACCCTCCAAGCCGTCTACGGCGACCTCGCAGACTATTTCCACGAGCCGCGGCGGCTCTTTTAGCCAGCGCGCCATTCTCACGCCCCGTCGAAACGATGTTGTCGATGCTGACAACGCGCGCATGACCGCGGCCTTTTTTCCCGGAGACGAGGCGTCGGAGTTCTTTTCGGCGGACTAGGCTGGGTCGGAAGACGACGCCTCGCTCTCAAGAGTCGAGTTTTGAACTCCCTGACAACCAACGGCATGCTGACTTTGATCGCGAGCTCAAAGTCTTCGCAACCTCGACCCGTCGCACGGCCACTGCAACGGTACCAGATACATGATCGATCGTGTCGTTGTCACCGAGGCTCCTCCAGCCTGTATCCCGTAAGGCCCGCCGACGCCAAACGATCACCAAGAGCCAGGGCCAGACGCCCCGCGAGGTCGGCGTCCTCTTTCCCAAGCCCGTCTTCTGCCACGTCCAGCTCTACGTGGCTCTCTGTCGATCGGCAACCCCGAGGATATGCTCTTCTGGGTCGACGACTCCACCCTACCCCACACGTGCTGCGCAATACCGATAAGCCCCCTCCCGGCGTCTACACGCGCACTGTAGGTGAACTTACTGGGACCAGGTGAACTTACTGGGGTTTGAGATTGGGACTAGGTGAACCAGGTGAACTTACTGGGACCAAGTGAACTTACTGGGGTTTTTAGAGTGAACGCAAGGGCTAGCGGCGTGTACGGATCAAAGCAGCTTAGATTGGCGGAGGTGAGAGCGACGAGCTCGAAGGAGAGTGGGGTGAGTGGATGTGAGCACGAGTGGGCTTACGCCGAACTTACTGGGGTTAGAGATTGGGACTAGGTGAACTTACTGGGACCAGGTGAACTTACTGGGGTTAGAGATTGGGACCAGGTGAACTTACTGGCGAACTTACTGGCCTGCACTTGTCCTAACTACTAATCGACAGATGTTTGTCTGTCTGTCTGTGTGTTTGTTTGTTTGTCCCTCGATTTAGGGTAAGGATCATGTAGCCGCGAGAGTAAGGATCAGGTAGGCGCGAGAGCCAGAAAGTGATCCTCCAAGCCGTCTACGGCGACCTCGCAGACTATTTCCACGACCCGCGGCGGCTCTTTCAGCGCGCCATTCTCACGCCCCGTCGAAACGATGTTGTCGATGCGGACAACGCGCGCATGACCGCGGCCTTTTTCCCGGAGACGAGGCGTCGGAGTTCTTTTCGGCTGACTCGGCTGGGTCGGAAGACGACGCCTCGCTCTTTACAGTAGAGTTTTCAACTCCCTGACAACCAACGGCATGCTGACTTTGATCGCGAGCTTAATGTCTTCGCAACCTCGACCCGTCGCACGGCCACTGCAACGGTACCAGATACATGATCGATCGTGTCGTTGTCACCGAGGCTCCTCCAACCTGTATCCCGTAAGGCCCGCCGACGCCAAACGATCACCAAGAGCCAGGGCCAGACGCCCCGCGAGGTCGGCGTCCTCTTTCCCAAGCCCGTCTTCTGCCACGTCCAGCTCTACGTGGCTCTCTGTCGATCGGCAACCCCGAGGATATCTCTTCTGGGTCGACGACTCCACCCTACCCACACGTGCTGCGCAATACCGATAAGCCCCCTCCCGGCGTCTACACGCGCACTGTAGGTGAACTTACTGGGACCAGGTGAACTTACTGGGGTTTGAGATTGGGACTAGGTGAACTAGTGACCAGGTGAACTTACTGGGACCAAGTGAACTTACTGGGGTTTTTAGAGTGAACGCAAGGGCTAGCGGCGTGTACGGATCAAAGCAGCTTAGATTGGCGGAGGTGAGAGCGACGAGCTCGAAGGAGAGTGGGGTGAGTGGATGTGAGCACGAGTGGGCTTACGCCGAACTTACTGGGGTTAGAGATTGGGACTAGGTGAACTTACTGGGACCAGGTGAACTTACTGGGGTTAGAGATTGGGACCAGGTGAACTTACTGGCGAACTTACTGGCCTGCACTTGTCTCCTAACTACTAATCGACAGATGTTTGTCTGTTTGTTTGTCCCTCGATTTAGGGTAAGGATCAGATTGGCGCGAGAGTCAGGATCATGTAGGCGCGAGAGCCAGACAGTGATCCTCCAAGCCGTCTACGGCGACCTCGCAGACTATTACCACGACCCGCGGCGGCTCTTTCAGCGCGCCATTCTCACGCCCCGTCGAAACGATGTTGTCGATGCTGACAACGCGCGCATGACCGCGGCCTTTTTTTTCCCGAAGACGAGGCGTCGGAGTTCTTTTCGGCCGACTAGGTTGGGTCGGAAGCCGACGCCTCGCTCTTTACAGTCGAGTTTTCAACTCCCTGACAACCAACGGCATGCTGACTTTGATCGCGAGCTTAAAGTCTTCGCAACCTCGACCCGTCGCACGGCCACTGCAACGGTACCAGATACATGATCGATCGTGTCGTTGTCACCGAGGCTCCTCCAACCTGTATCCCGTAAGGCCCGCCGACGCCAAACGATCACCAAGAGCCAGGGCCAGACGCCCCGCGAGGTCGGCGTCCTCTTGCCCACAAGCCCGTCTTCTGTCACGTCCAGCTCTACGTCGCTCTCTGTCGATCGGCAACCCCGAGAATATGCTCTTCTGAGTCGACGACTCCACCCTACCTCACACGTGCTCCGCAACACCGATAAGCCCCCTCCCGGCGTCTACACGCGCACTGTAGGTGAACTTACTGGGACCAGGTGAACTAACTGGGGTTTGAGATTGGGATAGGTGAATATAGTGACCAGGTGAACTTACTGGGACCAGGTGAACATACTGGGGTTTTAGAGCAAAGGGTTTATAGAGTAAACTCACTCAAAGGTAGGCGGCGCGTGCGGATCGAAGCAGCTTAGATTGGCGGAGGCGAGAGCGACGAGCTCAAAGGAGTTGGTGTGAGCTAGGTGAACTTACTGACCAGGTGAACTTATATGAAACTTACTGGGACCAGGTGAACTTACTGGGGTTAGAGATTGGGACTAGGTGAACTTACTGGCCTGCACTTGTTTTTCCTTAATCATACATCAAAATCGAGCAAACATGAAAGAAATTCACCAAACTTTTTGACCAAACTTGACCGATCCCTAATAATAATACTAAGGAGGACAAGAGGGTAAGGGTTAGTATGAACGGCGAGGCGCCGGGCTGGGAGCAGCTGGGGGACGAGTATCCCAAGCTGGCCGAGTTCGAGCGCCAGTTCGCCGCCTCCTTGGCGGCCAAGGAAGAGCACGAGCAGAAAACCCTCGCCGAGAAAAAGGCGGCGGCCGAGAGGGACCTGGACATATTCTACGACCAGCTCACCGACAAAAAGGCCCAGAAGCAGGCCCAAAATCGCGAGCACGAAGAGGTTCTTAGAAATCAGTTTGAGCACTGCGACAATCCCTTCGAACGGGTCATGCAGCTCATCGGTGCGTTTTTGTGCCAACCCTTGGTGACGCACCTTACCAGGACACGGCGCTGTTGCCCCGGATATGCAAATCATGCACTCTCTCCTCGTCAGGCTCAAACAGGCCAAGCACGACAGGGACTAAACCGTTCTGTGGCGGTGCCATCCCCCACGCGCCACTCGACCTTGCCGCGCTTTTACGACCTTACATACCCGCGCTGTGCGTGGACCCGACCAGTCGATCGGTCGGGTTGTTTGTTGGTTGTCGGGGGAGCCGGCCGTGCACCCCTTCTGTCAGTGTGTGTTCATTTCGTCGCAGTGCTCTTCTATGTCGTGGCCTCGGCGGAGAGTTGCGTGGGTATTATATACATTGAGCAATAATATACACGTGCCATCGTTTTCTTCAGCTCTCTTTCTTCTGTGGTGAGCCCGATCCTGATCCGCGCTTTGGGATTAACCTAAAAATATGTGACGATATTCTGCCATGTCGACGGCGATCGGCCTCTCGACGACCACTTACCTTCCTCCGCGAGCTGTTGTTGTTTGGAGTGGAGATAACGCTGGGTCAGAAAAAACATTCGCAGTCAGTCATCCCGCGTTCCCGTGTGCTTCTCAAACTCGTACGTCGCAACGATGCTCTCCTGTGTGCGTACTAGACTGGTCCTGGCAACTAAAATGCCTGTCGTGCGCGCGACAGAGCGCGCGAGCATACGCCGCAACGTCGGTGGGTGACTTGTCCTTCGTCGCCGCGACGGCATCGAGCGTCAAAGCGTCGCAGCTCGGCTGACCACAGGAAGCATCATCCGTGTCGGGCCCGTGCCTGTCGCCCGCCACAGAGCTCGACGACGAAAGAGCCAACCGTGCATCGGAGAGTAGAATCGACTGCCTCTCGCGCATCATCGAAGACCGAGCCAATCGCTCCTCAAAAAGCAATGTCGAGCGTCTCTCCCTCGTGATCGCCCATGTTAGCATCAGCTCCTCCTCTGCGTCGCACTCCTCCTTCTCGGTGTTCCTCCGCGAGATGGGATGTGGGACATCCATCAAGGCTCTGCTTCCAACAACGCAAGAGAACTTGACAGTACCTGTCGGATTCAAAAAAAAATTCGAAGTTTGTTCTGGTATTCTTCGAACTTAATTTGTCGACCGTTAAGCAACAGTCGACCGTTACGCAACAAATTGGTGGTCAGTTTGTTTGTGTTCCAAATGTACAACAACAACAAACTACAAAGTTTGTACGTTTGAAGTCACACATTCTCAGCAGCAGCGTCAGTCTCGTCCAAACGGACATTGATGACGTCACATTACTTTCAGTAGTCCAGGGAGCCAACGAAATGGTGGTAGCCGTTGGAGTTTGAAATGAGGGGCGACAGACAGACATCCACGACGAGGAGGTGAATGACGCCAATGCCGAGCAAAACACCGTGGGCGGACGCGGCGGCGGGCGGGGGGGTGGGTGCGGACGTGGCGGGCGCGGTTCCGGACCACGGCACAAGCGGGAGCAATACAGCGCTCTCTTTGAAATCATGGAGGACATCATACCAATCGGCGCCAACGAGTGGGCGGCGGTCGCTCAGAGGTACAACCGTCTCGCGCGGGAGATTAGTAAGTGGCTCCCTCGCGAAGCCACTTCTCCATTTGTTCTCTTCTTCTATCTAAGTACTCTGTTCTCGCTTCTTTGTTCGCCGCCCTCACACGTACGTTCCCCCACCATAATCATAATACGTACAGTAGTCCAGGAGAAGAGGCTCGCGACCAGCCGCCATCTGCCCGATCGCGGCCGTACGCACGGGGGATATGTCCGCTCGACGAGGGTAGCGGGCGCCCGGCCAAGCGCCAACAAGGGGAGGGACGTGCCAAAGTCCAAATAAAAGCAAACAACCGTCTCTTTGACGCCGAAGGCGACGCCGAGGAAATTGAATTCCATACTCGTTTGATGTACATCAGCACCAACGCCAAACACGCGGGAAACGAGATGGCGACGAACGATACGCCGGCGCCTCGGCGCGCCGAGACGATTTTTTGGTGCGCGGTCGAATGAAAGCGCTCTTCGAAACCGGCCGCGAGGATGTCGTCGAACAATGCCCCGGTTCACGTTCAGCAGGAATCCGGCGTCGTTCCCGTTCGAATCAGTTCTCGTTTCTTCCACGGGCTGTTGTAGTGCGGATTCTCTCTCGAGCACCCCGGTAGAGCGCGTGAGGCGTGAGTATCTCCTACTAGATCGTTGGCGGTAGTAGTATAACACGATGATGATCACCACAATGACCATCACGATCTCCAAATCTTCATCGTCGTCATTGCTGCCGACGGCGAACGTCGCGGGTGCGACAGCCGGCGGCGCAGCGACTTGCGTAAGTTGCGCAGGGTGAGGCTGCCGACGCTGGTTAAGAATCGGGAAGCGGTACGAGCCTCGAGGGTGCCGCTGCCCGCGCTGCTCTCGAGGTATACGCGTGCGAGCCATTTGTATTTGGGCTTTGGAGTGAGTGATTCGAGGCTCATCGTTTAGATCCAAGTTTGTATCACACCCCCTATTGTTCCCCCTCGTTTATGCTCCGGTCCTTGAAGTTCTCGTCCACCGAATCGTTGGAAACCCTAACGAGAGGTTAGTAATTATCCCACCCATTTCGGCACGGACGGTGACCTCGAGATCACTCAAGCTCGGTGAATTTCGGCTGGTTTGTTGGCTCGGATCGGTGGTCTAGGTTGAGACCAATAGCGCGTGCTGGGGCAGCAAACGCTTGTCGCCAACGGAATTCAAGACACCATTGGACTCGACGAGCGGACACAAATTATGTTTACTTCCTCAGGAGTCCGTTTCTGCTTCCATCGTCTGTACGACTGCACCTCACTGGCGCACGCAATGATACTTACCACCCACTTGTGGAAAATCCATGCGCCTTCAACTATCTCTTGAGGTCCACTCGTTAGGTCCAGTCGCCCCGCGGGACATGCTTGATTGGCGAGGCCCGCGAGCTCCACTGAGCAAATCGGACATGGTAGTGTGTTTCCGACCAGTGATCGAGTTTCTCTGCATGTTGTTAACACGTCCATGCAAGGCAGACGCGGCGTGCATAAGGCGTCGTCTACAACCTAGAACGCGGCCCGGGAGCTCGCTCGTCGTTGCTCCGTGCGCTACCATAGCATCATAATGACATTTCTGTGCGCCAAGCTAAGCGCGCCACGCAACCATGGTCAACGAGTCCGTGACAGTCAGTTCGAGGTGCTGCTCGCCATAGCGTGCTCGCCACATTGAGCCATAGCGAGATAAAAAAACAGCCGTGGCGCCTTAGTTCGGCACTGGGCTATATCATCATCGACGTGCGTGCCATTGGCGGGACAACAAACAGCAAGGCGACGACGACGACGACGACGACGACATTAGTATAACGAAGGGCGGCCTGATATAGGTAACTTGTAGTGCAGACGAGGCGCCCGAAAAGGCTGCCAATGTTCGTTGTTGCCTCTGATGCGGACACCACGCGGATCCAAGCGATTCATGAGAGATCTGATCGTGACACGCACGCAGCTGGCTTTGCTCTTTGGGGACTCTGACACGGTGATCGTCCGACGGGGGTATTTTATCAGTGACCCGCGGTCGGCACGGCAGCGGAGGATCGCGCGAGCTGTTCGTCGAAAAGTAGCATGGACTTTCAACAGAGGTGCCTCGTCCACCTCTCTGTGCGGAGTCCGGCTAATTAACCCTGGCGCTTACCATATGTTTTCTGTGCGAGTTGGTCGGACTCATCGGGTTTTTGCGAAGACCAACGCAGACCGTCATAAACGTGTGTGTGTTTACAGCTCCTCCCGACGTAGGTTGGCACGTGTTCGCCTCGCGGGCGGGCCGGTTGGCAGCCGGAACGTTCGCAGTGGGACGGGGTATGGCGGGGGGGCGCAGACGGAAGGTTATCGACGAGTTGGTTGTCAGTCACGTCGCGGTCTCCTCGTCGCATGGCGACAAGCCTGATGATCACTCTCCGCCGACCCAGCTTTCGGCGTCCCTCGTCTACAGACCCGTGATTCCGGACTGGCTCCTGTCGGTCCGGCCTGGCTCCCATGCTCGTCGGGAGAGGTCTGAAGTTAGTTAGTTGGTTAGTTAGTTGGTTGGTTGGCAGAAACTCTTAACGCGCCGTCGAATTTGATCTTCGTGATTTATCTGCACGTAGAGCGGCTCAAGAAGGGTTGTCGTCTGCGCAGGGGAAATAAAAAAGAAAAAAAGTGCCCACACACACCCCATGAATTTCCGCGCTCTTATTAGCTGGTTCTTGAATTAGGTTTTTTTGCTAATTTCGGGTAAAGCAAAAAGCCTTTACGCTGAGGTGGCAAGGGTCAACATTTAAGGTCAAGTCGCGATCAGGTGGCCGAGTCGAAGGTCAAGTTAAGTAAGGTAGGCTCGCAACGATTTTCGTGGCCGCCGGGTCAAATGGCATTCGCAGGACGTCGCAAGCCGTCGACGCGTCCGGCGAGACCGTGTCGCCCTCTTGGTTTTCTTCGTAGTTTCGTCGGCGACGTTGGGGATCTTGTCGTCTTTGCCTCGGGCCCACCCCATGAACTCGCGGTTCGTCCGCAAAGAGGACGAGAATGTCACATTGATCGTCGCGAAGCAGCGAGTTACCCTCGGTCAGAAAGAGCCATGTATGTTGCCGGCCGAGATGATTCGTTCACAGAAGCCCTCGGCAGGAAGCGTGCCGATGTAGCCGCGCGAAGATCTGGCGATCTTAGGGAGGAAGCCGCATGTGGTGTCTTTCTCGATCTTCTTTCAGAGCTTGCCCAGTTCGCCACGAGGGTAAAGTAAAACCCTTCACTTTTTGCTACAAACGGGGGCGAGAGATGTAAAAAAGTAAAGTAAAATATGATATTTCTCATCAATAAGTCCATAACGCTTATAATACTAGACAAGTGCAGGCCAGTAAGTTCGCCAGTAAGTTCACCTGGTCCCAATCTCTAACCCCAGTAAGTTACCTGGTCCCAGTAAGTTCACCTAGTCCCAATCTCTAACCCCAGTAAGTTCGGCGTAAGCCCACTCGTGCTCACATCCACTCACCCCACTCTCCTTCGAGCTCGTCGCTCTCACCTCCGCCAATCTAAGCTGCTTGGATCCGTACACGCCGTTAGCCTTTGCGTTCACTCTAAAAACCCCAGTAAGTTCACTTGGTCCCAGTAAGCTCACCTGGTCACTAAGCTCACCTAGTCCCAATCTCAAACCCCAGTAAGTTCACCTGGTCCCAGTAAGTTCACCTACCGTGCGCGTGTAGACGCCGTGAGGGGGCTTATCGGTATTGCGCAGCACGTGTGGGGTAGGGTGGAGTCGTCGACTCAGAAGACGATATCCTCGGGGTTGCCGATCTACAGAGAGCCACGTAGAGCTGGACATGGCAGAAGACGGGCTTGGGAAAGAGGACGCCGACCTCGCGGGGCGTCTGGCCCTGGCTCTTGGTGATCGTTTGGCGTCGGCGGGCCTTACGGGATACAGGTTGGAGGAGCCTCGGTGACAACGACACGATCGATCATGTATCTGGTACCGTTGCAGTGGCCGTGCGACGGGTCGAGGTCGCGAAGACTTTGAGCTCGCGATCAAAGTCAGCATGCCGTTGGTTGTCAGGGAGTTCAAAACTCTACTGTAAAGAGCGAGGCGTCGTCTTCCGACCCAGCCTAGTCGGCCGAAAAGAACTCCGACGCCTCGTCTCCGGGAAAAAAAGGCCGCGGTCATGCGCGCGTTGTCAGCATCGACAACATCGTTTCGACGGGGCGTGAGAATGGCGCGCTGAAAGAGCCGCCGCGGGTCGTGGAAATAGTCTGCGAGGTCGCCGTAGACGGCTTGGAGGATCACTGTCTGGCTCTCGCGCCTACCTGATCCTTACTCTCGCGCCTACCTGATCCTTACCCTAAATCGAGGGACAAACAGACAGACAAACAAACAGACAGACAAACATCTGTCGATTAGTAGTTAGGACGATGAGTTTGCGGCAAAAAGGTAGTAGTAATAGGGTAAAATGCGGTGGTGGTGGTGGGCGTCGTCTCTGGCGCGAGTTGCGTGATGTCTTCGAATCGAACAGGTGTGCGGTGTTGCCGCCACAGCAACAAAGCAGTACACGATCCTGATTATTGTCCAGGGCGAGCGGAGCGACGGGAAGTTGACGTCATGTAGGAAGGCGCGTTTTGGTGGTGAGGCTGTCGCGGCAGGGTGCGGATACCTGGTTGGCGCGCGAGATGGTGCCGAGACTTGGCGGCGACGTGCGGATTCGCACGGGGGTGGCGGGCGAGAAGCAGTTCATGGGACACTCGAGTCGGGAAGGGGGCGTACGCGATTTTGTACCGAGCCGCTACTACTCTGGGGTTGCGGAGGTCCAGCGAACGAGCCGGGGCCGACATGTAGTTAGACGCGGTGCGTCAACGATCTGCCGGGCGCGATGCGGCGTAGAGTGCGGCAAACGTACGTACAAGGTGCGGACGGAGGGCAGGATTCGGCGGCGCGGAATCACTTCTCGGGATACCTGATGATGCACGAGCGGCGACGCTGATCGCGGAGCCCACGAACCCCCGAGACGAAGAGATGCACGTTGATGCGAGTATCGTCTAATTTTACGACGACGTGCCATCTCTGGGTTCGGGAATTCGATTAGAATAAAAAGTGGTGCGACCCCATCTGTCGCCACATCTCGACGACGACCTCGAGTCCCCTCTTCCATAGGGACGGTACCACGGGTCTCTTGAGGTAAAGTCTCGTTGGCTCGGACGGTCCAAAAGCAGCGGGGCTACGGAACCCCCGTCTTGTCTTCAACGAGACGCGACAGTCCAAGTCGCGTTTCGCCGCAAGATGAGTTGGTATCCTTCCCTTAGAGCAACTCGTTATTCGAGATGACGGGCGGCCCCGTGAGGCGCGGGCGGGCGTGGTCGCCGACGCAAGGGGAAGCTTCGCGCGCGAGCCTTCGCGCCGCCACGATATAGTACTGGGGCGGAATGGGGTGCGCGTCGTCGATCCCCGATTCGCGCATGTTTTCGCGTGCGATCCGAACGAGGTCCCCAACGTAGAGCTTGGCGAGTCCAGAGACCACGACGAGCATCTCGGGCGTGACGGGGTGCTCGGCGGGGATGAGGTCGCGGAGGAGCTTTCCGACCTCGATGCGCGGAAGGTGGGACCGGCGATAGGTCTCGTAGCGGTCGAGCTCCTCGGGGGACATGGTGGCGAGCCTGGCGCTCATCACCTCCGGCCGCCGTTCGTCCTCAAAGCTGAGATCCATACAGGGTTTAGGAGTAAACAAACACTCGAAGGGTAAGGTACGAGATGACGTACGGCGAGGAGGAGAAGGTGATAAACTTCATGGCCGTGACGGGCTGCGAGGAGGAGGCGGCGCGGTTCCACCTCGAGGCCCACGGGTGGCAGCTCGACCTCGCCGTGGCGCAATTTCTTGACGGCGGCGGGGCGAGCAGCAGCCGTCCCGCGCGAGGAGAAGTCGAACACGAAGTTCGCGCCCCCGACCGCGTCAAACAGCAACGGCTCCTCGACGGCGAGGAGGAAGCCCAGGTCGCGGCGCGGCCCATGGCCTTCGCCGACTACCAGGAGAAGTCCGGGTCGTTGGCCAAGCTGTTCGCGCTCCCGACGAAGCTGATGCATTCGGGAGAATTCCAGAACGCGAGGCGCGACGCGAAGATCGACCGAAAGTTCCTGCTGGTGTGTGTTACCGACGAGAGCCACTTCGGGTGCGTCTCGATGAACCGGGACGTCTGGGCCGACGAGACGGTACAAGCCGTCGTCGAATCGCAGTTCGTGCTGTGGCTTCGGTCGCACCTCGACCATCAGGCCGTCGTGTACGCGGACCGATACGACCGCGATCGCACCATACCCGCCGAGGGCGACTCTCGCCAGCAGCTCTTCCGGGTCCACCCCAAGCACCCGCACTTGGCCGTCGTCGACCCCCGGACTGGTCGCCGCCTCTGGATGCGCGAAGGCGTCGTCTCGGCAGAGCAGCTCGTAGAAGCTCTCTCCGACGTCTGCGACCGCCATTCGATGGACGACGCCCCCAGGCAACCTCCCCCAAAGACCACCACCATTCCCAAGCCACCGGAGCCCTCGCGCCCTCCTTGGGACGGCGAAACCCTCGCGCCAGAACCGCCCGACGGCGCGCTGATCCAATTCAAGCTCGTCGACAAATCCACCCGCGCGCACTTCGTCCGGAAGCGTCGCTTTTCCGAATCCGACACCGTCGCGACGCTCTTCAAGTTCGCCCAACTCGAGACAAACGCCGACGACGCGATCTTCGAGCTTCGAGCCGGCTTTCCTCCGAAGCCCCTCTGGCCCAGCGCGAACCAGACTATTGCCGTCGCCAAGCTCCAAAACGAGTCAATCCAGATGACCCTCTCCAAGTAAAATTCTTTTTAGTCCAACGACCAACAAGTGGCAGACAGACAGACAGACAGACTGCAGCAGACTTCGTTTTTTTGGTTGTGTTTGTTGATGATGATCTTCGTGCGTACCTCTCTCTCCACCCTCTCTCTCGAAAGAGAGAGAGAGAGAGGCAGGTGCACGTGCCTTTTCTTCTTCATTCGATCTCCTTCCCCCGTATACCGAACTAACAAACAAACTCCCTGGTGGTGGTGGTGGTGGTGGTGGTGGTGGTGGTGGTGCCTCCTCCTTCAGTTTCATCATTCGTTCCGCCGGCGCCGCGCTTCCACAACCACGAGGGTCACGGCGTCGGTGTCGTCGACGGTAACGCGAGCGACGTTGTCGTCAGTGGACCCGGTTAGTTCGTGGAGGTCGAAGGAGAGGTCGAAGGCATCCCGGAGGCGAGAAGCGAGGGTCTCGAGGAGCGGACGCCGGCGCGCGAGCGATACGAGCAACGCCATCCCCCGCGGAGCGACGAGGGCTCGGAGCGCGCGAGCGAGGGGAACGACGTCGGGTGCCGTATAGAGAATCTCGGCCCCCATGACCAGATCAAACGACTGGTCCCCGTCGCACCGACTCCAGTCGAGGACCCGGGTCTCGACCCCCGGAATGCGAAGCGACTCGACCTGCGGCGGCGCTGCCAGGGGGGTCGCAGACAACGACGGCGTACGAGACAAGCGCGCGCGTCGGTCGCGACGACGCGACACCGACCGGCGAGGACCGCGCTCGGCAGCGCGCACCCGCACCCGAGCTCGACGGCGCTCCGCGGTGTGCGGTTGCCGAGCAGCATCGCGAGCGCGATAGATGCGTCCCAGACGGCGTGCCCCGTCCCGGCGTCGGCCAACGTGCCGGGAACTTCGCGCACCTCCGCCGTCGCCTCGCCAAACCAAAACCGTTTGACTACGTCCGAGCCCTCGGCACGCGCGCTGCACTCCGCTTTTAACTCGCCGAGCCTATAGGTCGCGCGCGTCCATTCCAGCACGTGCGACGGACCGTGACGCAGCCGCGCATCACCGCATTCTAACAGCAGCATCGTGTACTTCTTGCTATTGACGAGTTCAGACGTGCGACCTCCAAGTCTTTCTTTCTTCTATAGAGGGCACGCACGCTTCCGCCTGATGATTGACGAAGCTCGCCTAGATGTATGTCCTCTCGCGCCAACACGTCGCAACCTTTATTATTAGGGCCGGCGCGTCATCAGCCCCCGCCCGGGGTTTGTTGGGGGGAAGGGGGTGTGCGAACGGGAGTGTGGGTTTGTGTGGATGTGGAAGCTGGAGTTGTCGGAAGAAGAAGAAGAAGAAGAAGAAGTGGCGGAGTTTTTTTTCCTCCCTTTCAGGGACCTGCCCGCTGTTACTACACGATGGCCGTTTCCTCGGGAGACTAACTAATAAGCCCGAGTTCAATGCGGCTGCACACATCATGACGTCGGCCTAGGGTGGACGGAAGCATGATGGCCTGCAGGGTGCTCTGGATTTATAACGCCGACTCTGGGTGTTGGCGCCAGGAGTCATCTTTGGCACACGGTTTTCGCGAAGAAAGGACGGGCGGTCTCCACAACTCGAGCCTTGCTCGCGGTCCGGCGAACTTGCCCGAAAACAAAACAGCGCACGCTATTCTACGTAGCCCAGCCTGCATACAACACATGGTTTCGAGTGCAACGACGCGGGAGATGTCTGTCTGTCTGTCAATGAGATTAAGGTTAAATTAATGTGCAAATCTTGAGACGAGGGCCGGCACTATTCGCAGGCAGGGGCTACGGTTGGAAAATTATGTCCACACCAGTCTAGAAAGCGACCTTATACTTGAGTTTAATTGGACTGCCACCCCGCTCGTGATCCCCTCTCGTCTTATCTTGGGTAATTTTGCTCCGGTCTATCCTTCCCTCTCCGGACTCGTTCTCGTTTCTGAAATGTACCAAAAAAAACCAGGGCGCGGATGAGAAGATATAATAACTACAGAGTGTGGCAAGTTATTGAAATCGAGGTTTATTTATTCGTCGGCGAGAGGGCCAACTGTTCTTGCATCTTTTTGTGTCTTTCCGCACGGTTGGCTTCCCTTCGTCTCGCTGCTCGCAGCTGCTTGTCCGCGTTAATCGACCCGTCTGCGGGCCTTTGGTTAGGAGAGAAAGTCTGGAGATCCATCGCTGCCTTGCCCCGGGCCAGACGGAGATGGAGACCCGCCGTCATAGAGTCGATGTGGCCCGCCGCAGCGAGTTCGCGATTCCACGAACCCCGGTGGTCCATCTCGTCGAGGCCGGCCTCGCGACTCCGATGCATCCTGTCGGCAATCGATTGGCCTCCAGGCGAATGGAGGTGAAGTTTGTCCGAGAGTCGACGGCGAGTCGCGTGGCGTTGGTGCCGCCGCCCCCTCGAGGAGGATCCGCCCGGCGCCCCCTTGGTCGAGCCCGTGCCCGGCTCTTCTTCAACAGGATCCTCCCTTCGCACGCTGTCGAGCGCCAACTTGGGAGGCTTCTGGGGGGACAAGGGAGCGTCGTAGAGCGCCCGCGGACTCTTCGAGCCCATCTCCAAGTCTCGAATTGCCGCGTCGAGCTGTTCGTCGTCCTCGACGGGCAAGATTTTCGCATACCGTCGTCGTTGCATAACGGACGTCACAACGGAATTAATTCATGAGGGTGTTGCTCGTCGTCGCTGCCGCGAATGCGATCGAACTCGACTGGATTCCCGCGGGCGACGGCCCGCTGCCTCTGTCGGCGGCGTTTCGACGGCGGCTCGCGAAGCTGTGCGACATCGTCGAGCTCGGGGGGCCGTTGCCGCCGTCGATCGAGGCACGGCTCGACGACATACAGCGAATGTGCGACAAGCTGCGACGCGACGACCGCCCGGTAGGCAGGGTTCGCGCTGGCCTCGCGGGGGCTCTCGGGCTGGGGCTCGGGGGCTGGGCCTGGCACTCGTACCAGTCGCGCGGCTGGCTCTACAAAGTAGTGGTCGAGCAAACCAAAAAGTCGCGGCGACGCTCCCCCGTGAAGATGACGACGCGGGTCCCCGATTACTGGTTTTAATTAAGTATCAAGGCAATCGACCCGTGTAGCCCGGGATGGCCGCCCGCGGTGGGATGGGTGGGGTCTGGGGTGGGCCACCGACGGTTTCGATGACCGACGATGCCGCGCGAACGAGCATCGACTGGGGGGGGGGCACCGTTGCGACACAGCAGTGCTGGGCGGGGGGCGCGACGTGCTTCTTGCCGGTCCGGCGCCGCGTCTCGCCCACTTTGACGCCCCGCAGCGCGTCCTGCGTCGTCGTCGTCGTCGTCGTCTCCGTTGTCAACGTTGTTGCTGCTGCCCAGCCCTGGCGTTCGGGTTCGGTCGTGAAGCGGGCGTCGGCATCGAAGTGGCGTCGCCCCGTGGGGAGCGCCGTTTGGCTGGGGTGGCGCGCCGACACGTGCGCCCTCGAGGACTCGCGTTTCACCAAGCCTCCCCAGTCGGCTCGGGGGTCCCCCGGACAAAACACGGTGTCGTGCTTCGCGGGCACGACCGGCGGTGTCTCGAGGGTGTTCTTCTTCTTCAAGGCATTCTCGCGCCGCTCCCGGACCACGCTGTCGTCGAACCGCGACAGTTGCGCCTGGCGTTGAAACACACACCCCTCCATGTCTTACTTACCCTTTTTGTGATGCTCTCGACCATATGGTTGTTGCCTACAATCCTCCTTGCGAATGCAAACCACTACTTGGAGGTGAGCATGCTCGACCGCGCGCAGAGCCTTCTGGTCGCCAAAGCCGAAGCACCATGTCAACAACCTCCGCGGCGGCAGTACTGCGATGACTGCGGGACGACCCTCTTGCTCTCGTTCCCGGGCTCGGGCGCCTCCTCCCTCGCACGAAAACTCGTGGAAGCCGCGAGCGGCGTTTGGACGGGGTCCACGCACGAGGATCCTAACATGGTCGAGCGCGATTGCGTCAGGTACGCGCTCGTCGACACCTTTAATCTCACGTCGGTGTGTGGCGCGGGCAGCGTCGTCGTCCTCGCAAGGCATCCGTTCGCCGCCATCTGGGCTCGGGTCCAGCCGACGATTCCTCGCGCCGCGCGGTTCCCGCAGTGGAAGAGCATGGCGCTGCGCCTCGCGCTCCAGTGGACCGCGTTTGTGGCTCTCGCGAGGCCGCGCGACCTAATAATTCGATACGAGGACCTCCTCAACCCCCACGCCCGTCCGATCGAGCTGCGAAGGATACTCGACTTTGCACGGATCCGTGGTTGCGTTCCGGCAGGCGAGCCTCGCAAAATGGCGCTGGAGGACGTCGTGTGGCCGCGCGACGACGAGGGTGACGCACCCTACGCCGCGTGGCTCGCCCTGGGCGACGAGGCTCGCGAGTCCGCCTGGACTCTCGTGCGCTCGGCGGCAGAGTCGCTCGGCTACGTGCTGCGCGACCACCCCGTCCCCCCACGGAAAAATTCCTTATTCTCGGGCATTTTCCACACCCTCAACGAGCAGCAGCAGCAGCGGCGCGTCAAAGACGCCACGGTCGGTTCATTCCAGCATGGCTTGATGATGAACTCCTCCGTCGTGCCCAGACGCACCCGGCTCGAGCAGATCCACCGCGCCCAAGAGGGCAATGCCGACGACGATTTCGCCATCCAGTCCATCATCGACGCGCGCCGCTGGAAAACCGGCCGCATCAATGGCCTCCCCCTCGCCGCGCTCCTCGGCAGCGGTGCCGCCGGACGCGCGGGTGGGAGCCCGGCATAAGAATAAAAAGGAGAAGTCGCTCCTACTTCCTGGTCGAGCTCTTTTTCGTAGAAGAAGAAGAAGAAGAAGAAGAAGATTGCTTTTCGGCGGGCGGGACCCACTTCTTGCCGCCCCCACCACCCTTCTTCTTGCCGTTGGCGTTCGCGCGCTTCTCTGCCATTTTCGCCTTTGTCTCCTCGGCTTTTGCCCTGGCCTTCTCCTGCTTGTCCTTGAAGGCCTTCTCAGCCTTCTCGCGGTCGGCGCGCAGCGCGGCGAGGCGCTCGCGGTCTTGTGCCGCCGAAGTGCCCTTGAGCCGCTCCTTAATACCAACCAATTCGAGCTCGAAGACGAGCGTCGAACCCGGCGGAATGTCCTCGCCGGAGCCCTCCTCTCCGTAGGCATACCCCGGTGCCAGCGTAACCGTCGCCTTGTCCCCGACCCGCAAGCGCGGCGCCACGATGTCGAGCCCCTTGACCACCTTGCCCTCGCCAACGACGAAGCTGAACGGATAACCCCCGTGGTTTCGATCGAATTCATTGCCTTCGAAAACCCGTCCAACGTAGTTCACCAGCACCGTGTCTCCTTCGGTCGGGGACTCCCCCGTGCCGCGAACTTGGAACTTCAACAGGACCCCACCGTCCCCCTGGACGTCGACGACGACCTGAGACATGCACGACTTCTAAATCACTAACTAACTACCTCTAACCACGATATGACTTACCCCGATCATCCACCCGCGCTCTTCTTGAGTTTACTCCCCTAAACAAACTAACAAACAAACAAACAAACAAAACAAAACAAAACAAAACAAAACAAAACAAAACAAAACAAAACAAAACAAAACAAAACAAAACAAAACAAAACAAAACAAAACAAAACAAAACAAAACAAAACAAAACAAAACAAAACAAAACAAAACAAAACAAAACAAAACAAAACAAAACAAAACAAAACAAAACATCATCGCGCGCGGCGGTCCAGTAGGTTATTTGTCATTTCGCGAAGCTATATCTTTGTGGCGTTGGTTGATGGATTCGCAGCAGCAGCAACAGCAGCAGCAGGATGCTGCGAGCGAGACGCCGTCGCGCGCGCGGTTCTCTACATACTTTGAAAAAAGGGACCGCCGGATGTCGTCGCGCACGCGCGAAATGGCAGCGCGCAGGCGTCGACTCGATCAAATGCATTTGCGCAAGCTGGTACGTCAAGAGCAAAACCCCCTCAACAAGCTTGTTTCCCTACGGAAAAATACCGACGACGAGCAGAGGTTGTCGCTCGAGTCCCGATCCGTCCTCGAGTCGCGATACGCCTGCGTCCGGCGGCTCGCCAACCTCGAGCATCCGTGGCGCGCGCGGTGGGACGCGTTCGTGCTCGGCGTCGTGTCGATTGACTCGCTCGTGACGCCCTTCCTCGCGGCCTTCATGGACTCGCTCCGCGCCTCGGATAGGCACTTCAACGACTACCTCAAGGGCCTCCTCCTTACCTACGCGCTCGACGCGATCTGCGCTCCTGACATGCTCCTCCAGTCGTTCTCTATATCGTTCGACGTTCGGTTTGGCGTCGTCGACGACGTGGACGAGCTCCGTTATCGGTACTTGCGGTCGTGGAGTTTCTTTTTCGATCTCGTCGCCATCGTGCCCGTGGAAGTTTTGGGATGGATCGCGGGCCACGGACCCACGTCGACGGTCTTCTCCGCGATCCGCCTCAAGCGGATGCTTCGGGTGCACCGCATCTACGGGACGCTCACGCGCTGGGGACTCAACATACGAATGAACTCGAGCCTGTTCGGGATCTTAAACTGCCTCGCCTTCATCGTCTTTTCGAGCCATGGCGTCGCTTGTTTGTGGTTCTGGCTCGCTTCCGAAGGGTCGTCGAGTCGAGGAGACGACGACGACCATCTCTTGGTCGCAACAAATCCCAAGACGTGGCTCGATCTCGTCCCGCGCTGGCGCGAGATGGGCACGCGACTCCTCTACGTCAAGTCCTTGTATTGGACAATGTCGACGATGACCACCGTCGGCTACGGCGATCTCACGCCGGTTTCTACGAGCGAGCACGTTTACGCGATTTTCGTCATGCTCTTTGGGTCAATTTTGTTCGCCTACATCTTTGGCCTCATGGCATCGCTCGTCGCGAGCATCGACGTTACCATGGCCAACTTCAGAACCAAAGTCGACAGCGTCCAGCGTTTTCTCCACTATCGCGACGTCCCCAAAGATCTTTGCGCGAGAGTCCATCGTTCCCTCGACCACACGTGGGTGCAGACGCGCGGCTTCGACGAAAGAGCGATCATGGCCGACCTCCCCTCCTCGATCCAGCTCGACCTTGCGCTCCATCTCTACGGCGACATGATCACCCGCGTCCCACTCTTCCAAAACAGCTGCCCGTCCTTCCTCAGCGCCGTCGTCCTCCTCTTGAACCCAAAGGTCTTTCCGGAGAAAGAACTCCTCGTCCGAAAAGGAGAGGTCGGCCGCGAAATGTTCTTCATCCAGCGCGGCATTGTCGCCGTCATGAACGACATCACGGGAGAATGTCTCGTCACGCTCCGGGAGGGACACTACTTTGGCGAGGTCGCCATACTTTGCCACGCGCGCCGATCGGCCACGGTCGTCAGCGTCAGCGAGGTTGATCTCCTCTCGCTCTCCAAGGTCGACCTCGACAAGCTCTGTTGCGACTTTCCTAAAGTCAAAGCAAAGATGAAAGATCTCGCTCTCGAACGACGCAAGCTCGTCGCCGCGCGCGTCGTCAGGATATGGGGGACTAAGCCAAAGGACGGCCAGCCTACTCCGAAGAACCTCCTCAAGAACCAACTCTCCAAGCACATCTCCAATATTAGAGTCGAGAATGCCGCCAGCGCCGCCTCCAAGGAAACGCGCGTTCGCGACATCAAGGAATTCGTCGGTCAGACCCTGGTTCACGCCTATCGCGAGCGCAAGGAAGCCAAGTCACGGCAACAACAACAACAACAACAGCCGCAGAGCCTGGTGAAGCGTCGCAGAAGCAGCTTATTATTATTCGGCGGCGGCAGCAGCAACAGTCGAGTTACTCCAGCAACCGTCCTCGCTCGCACCAACCCTTCGTCCTCCTCCTCCTCCTCCTCGAGTCTCCAAGTCGAGGACGTTACGACCGAGCCCCCCGATGTGCGGGGGTCAACAGACTCTGCTGCCAAAAACCTGCCGTGATCGTTGATCCCGCAAAGGCTCCGACAGAACTAGGTTGTGGCTCGAAGAATCCATGAATTATTGAGCACAAAACTCATAATCCTATTATTATTATTATAATTTTATATGACGCTTGCCCAAACTTTGCCGTCTCTTTCCACCTAGTTCCTGCACAAGCACCTGTGTTGTTCCACCTCGAATTGTGTACTTCTTTCATCATTAGCTTGCATTCACAAATGCCCCAAGTATCTTGTTGCTGAGGTAGAGAGCATTTTTGGGCGGGCGGCGGCCTTTCTTGTTGGGCTCTGAACTGAATTTGGTGTTAAAAAAAAAGAATGGCTATCGCTTTATCTCTCGCTGTCGTCGTACGCACTTTTCTTCTAATTTCAATTGCGCTCGACAAGGAACATGCCCTAGCAACCTCGACGAACTGTCAAAGAGACGCAAAATGATGGCCCAAAGAAGTGACGCTGTCGAAACTGCTCGATGCGATGTTTTTTTCTCTCTGGTTAGTTCCCGCTACGTTGCGTATTTGAAGCTGCACAGACGGTGCCAATCGCTTTGCTTATCTCGCTGTCCTCCTTTGCACTTTTTTACAACACCCGATTCTTTTCTTTTCGATCTCGTGCATAAAGACGAGCCCCGCCCGCCTGGAAGATCCGCGGAATCGCCAGAGTTGTGTTTTCAACCGTCGTCGTCGTCAATAATGTTGGAAACAAGCAGCGGTTCCGAAGACTTGAAGGTGCGTGTCGTGCGACCAGATGGCGTCAAAGCTCCAGGGGAATGCCATCGACAGTCGTCCGATAGTTCGACTACGCCGTGCGGGCATCAACAGCCGTCTGGTCTTTGTGATTTTTCGTCGTGGACTCTTCCTCCTCGTTGAAAAAACAAAACTGTCTGTCGAAGAATAAGGATATTCCGGTGTCGATCTGGGACAAACTGAGAAACCCGTCTATCGATGAGTTTTGTTTGGGCTCCTCTCATCGAAGGGCCTTCGCGTCATTCGACGTGCCAAGCGCATAACTTCAAGAAATCGCACGATAAAAAATCGCTCTCCTCCTTGAAGACGATATGGCTCCCCGACGCTCGGCTGCCTTTTCGAGAGCGGTTCCACGTCGACTACCCTCGAGAACAACCGCTAGAGGAACGGTCTTTGGCGGGGAGTCTGGGGGAGTGTGCCGACTCACTTTCTCTCTCGACGTCGTCGCCTCCGCTGTTCACGTCTATCATCAGCGTCGAGGATGGCGTGGATTCTCTCTCCTTTTGTAGTAGTGGCTTGCGTCTCCTTTTCCGTTGGAGTCGAGCAGGTTCTTCTGCTTTTCCTTTTAGAATAAGCCGCGGCGAATATTAGAAAAAATAGTGTGGAGTTCGGAATGATTCGTGAGAGCGCTGGGAAAAAAAATATTACGGCACTCATCGCCGGACCAGCCACAGGTGAATTTTTCGCCCGCCCCCCTTCCGAATGCGGTGTTTTTTGTTCGGGTGGTAGGCAAATCCCGGCTTACATATACTACGGCCGCCTGCCTTCAGAACTCCTTCCTCCCAATATGAAACTCCTTACCACCACAAAGACCACATGTTGTGGACTCAATAAATCTATACGTTGTCGGCCGGGCGAAGCGTGCTGTGTTCACCTCCTGACGCTAGTGCGAGTAGATTAAGAACCCCAAAACTTCGGTCCGTGCTTAGGGGTCATCCCACGAAACCGTGGCGTCCTCCATGAAATCAAGGGGATATCCCCTCGATGAAACAAACTATGCGCTCCTGGTTTTACGAGGGCTACGGAATCAGCAAAAACTCTGTTGCGTCACACCCAATGTAACACGCGCAACGTCGCCTGTGACATCATCATCATCAAATCGACCCCTAACGGCATCCCTGAGTCGACTTATAACTAACTACCTCCGTAACTACCAGCGACGGCACCCCCTGTCCTCGTCTCGTTCGCCTCTTGCCTCTCCATTCTAGTAGCCCGGCTCCCGGCCCAATTCTGTTGGTTGTACCTTGGGCTTTTTCCCGCTACTACTGGCTAGTCCCATCAATGATGCAGGGAGTCAGCGCAGCGTTGTCGCTTCCGTCCTGTCGACAGACGACCTCAGAAAAGTGACATTTTTTTTTCCTTAGGCTTAATAACTCTTGACTCGGTTCAACGTTTTCCTCCTCGAAAGAAGTCGACGAAACACGGTACGCCGCGGCAACAGAGCGGAGGCACCGTCCGCCGATCCGTGCGTGTGTGCTTTCTTCGCCGAGTTTCTAATCCCGCACAGGCCCTTAACGACGACGACGACAGATAGTCGTGGCTTTGGTAGCGACTCCCGAAGCGGGCGGCCCTGCGGCGGCTTGAGCGGGAGACGAGACGCCGGTGGCGGCGGCGGCAATTTAACAGGCGTCCCGACGCTGTTCGGCGCCGTCATCATCGCGCGCAAGGTCGTGGAGCTGATCGGATACGACGACGCGAAGGCCTTGAAGAAGAAGAGTGTCCCGGCGAAGACGCTCGAAAAATTATCTGACTACTGCCGTCGGCCTCCCCGACGCGATCGCAATTGTGGCCGAAAAGATCCGACGTGGGCCCAGTCAACGTCCGTGCCGAACGGCCCGTCACTCCACTATCGAATCGATCGTCGTTGTTTTCCGTCGCCGCGCCCGTCTTAATTTTCGGGCCGGTGGAACTTTTTGTCGCCACCGTCGTCGTCGTCGATCCAACCGTTGCATTCTTTGTCGACGCCGGTTCTTGTCGTCGCCGTTCTCTGTTGTCAGTGAAACTGAATCGCATTGTGCTTGCTTCCTTCGCCGACTGTAAAGAATCGAATCGACCGCCATCGAAGGTTCCTTCGATTCCGGCCCTTCGGGAGGCCGTTGCTCCGTCGAGTACGCTTTCGATCGAGCAAAACCGAGGAGCTCGTGGGGCGCGAGGACGAGCTGAACGTCATCATTCTTGATTTTGCTCGGAATGATTTTAGGAATCGCTCTCTCGACGAAAGGGCCAGCTCCTCGAGCGAACGCAGAGGGCACTCGAGACGCTACCTCGTTGGGCGACCCACTTGATCGGAGATTCTTCAATGCCGAGCCCGTCGGTAGTGTCGTTCAGGCAGGATTTCATGTCCGTATCGCGTGAGACGCGTTTGATGGACATAGACATCTTGTGGCGTCGAGGGTCTCGTACCTCTGGCGAACGCGAACAGCCTCGACGGCTGAACTCGGGCGATGTTCGAGAAATTAATTTTCTTGCTGCGCTTCTCTCGTCTTTGACGTTTTTTTGCGCGGCGCACAACAACCAGGCAACCGAGCCGTCCTGACGCACGGTGTCGCACCCCGGGCCGTCGTTGCACATCGACGAGTCATCAAATGGCAACCACCAGCTCTTTACCTCTATCGGCTCCCAAGAAGACCAAGTTATCAGCGAAGGACCTCGAGACGGTGCATCTCTGCTGCGAGGGCACGCGTGTCGTCGATGCTTACTTTACCGTCGAATTGAGGCTCGACGTCGGATCCTCCCAGACTCCAGTACGAGCATTCGCGGGTCGAGGTCGAGTCGGACCTCAAAGTCAGCACTATGAACGAGGCACGTCAGGCGCGCAACGAGAAGCTCGTCGAGTCAGCATGGAACGACCATCAGACCTTACTCGTCTTCTTCACGAATCGCCGCATTGTTCCAGACGAAGGACCGTATCGATGACGTCCTCTGGATTTCTCGAGAGTCAGTCATTCGCGGGCCTCCTCCGGTAAACCGGGATAGACACGCTAGAAGTTGTGCATTCGGTAATGAAGAAAAGAGACAGAACGATGAGGCCATTGTCATTTGGAACCTCCGCCGCCACATCCAGGCGAACGACGAACAAAACGTACTGCCTAGGCTGGGACGACCGGGATTGAACGATTAACTTGCGGCGCGCGGGAGAGCCTCGCCACAAATGATGGGTGAATCCGGTGTCGACGAAGGGCCGGTGGATCCGGAGGCGACGAGATAGCAGAGAGAGAGCATTCGATGCGGGGGCAGCATCGAAAGAGAGTCTGGAGAAAGGACAGCATGAAAAGAGTCGAGTCAACTCGAATTGACCAGCGCTTTTGCAGACAGACGACTTTTATGCGCCTTTCCGCAGTTCAGACCTCTCCGGGGACGTCAGCGTGCCAGCAAACTGCAAGCGAAAATCGGTCGCATCTTCACGAAGTATGACTGATCGCAGCCGGGCCGACCCAGATCGGTCCCCTAGGTGACGTGACTCCTCGGCCCTCTTCATCGCAAGCCTCGTCTCCCGACCGGTCGTCTCTAGAATCGAAGCCACTCGCGTTCGTGGTTCCCGCCACTCACAGAACTCGACTGATTGCTGCCCTTTCCGGTCGCATTCAGCGTTGGTGCCGCCGCCGCAATCGATTCTCCTCGCTGTTCTGGTTCGATCCACTGCTGTTTGACACCATCGCTTCCTTTTGAAGTGGCGAGGCAATGCTTTCGTCGCAGTTGCGCCCAATTCGACTGATTGCTGCCTTTTCAAGTGGAATTCCGCGTTGGTGCGACGAATCAAGTCTTCTCGCCACTCTGGTTCGATCCGCTGCGGTGCGAGCCACAATCATCTCCCTCTTTCACTGTGGCGAGGCAATTTCGTTTGTTGCCAGCGCAAAAAATCGAGTGCCTACGGTCCATTCCCCGCCTTCCCTGTCGCCACAAATTGGTTCTCCTCCTCGCGATTCTCAAATTGCGATCTCCTGAGATTTGAGCCACCCTTTCAAAGTTCATGAACAAAATCGCCTGCTTTCCTAATGAGTGGGGAGTTCGACCGTGCTTGACGCCGTGCGTGAGAAAGAACGGCTAGTCTCAGCGAGTGGCACAAAACAGCCAGGTTCCTGGGCCGTCTGCAGTTTCAAATACGCAACGCAGCGGGAGCTAGACCAGAGAGAAAAGACACCGCAGCTCAGCAGCACCGAGTTAACCGAGCAGTTCCGAGGGTGCTAATCACGTCTTTGGACCTTTTCACGTCACTCCTTGACTGTTCGTCGAGATTGACTTGGTGCTTGTCTTTGGCTTGATCTACGCAATCGGAAATACGTGAAGAAAAAGTGCGTACGACAGCGAGACCACTCGTTTCGGGGCCAAATTCTGTCCAGAGCCCAGGAAAAGACCCGAAAAATGCGCTACCTCAGCAACAAGACTCGTGACATTAACTATGAATAAGATTCCGCCCGTCAAACCAAAAATGTCTTTCTTTCGTTTGCACACACAGCAAGTCTAACATTCAGCGCGGCGGCAGCACATTTCCTTCCTTCTTTCCTTCCTCCCTAAGAAGCAGCCAGCATGCTCGGTCAGCGTAGCCAGCACGGCCATGCTAGACATAACGCCAAAGAGTTTTTTTCCCGAGGACGGCGGTTTTTTTTGGGGTCAGAGCTAGGAAGAAGTTTCGCACACAGAGGAACCTGGGTAAACAGACGACCCACGAATCTGTTGCAGCTGAGTGTGCGATCACTTTTGCACACAAATTGACTGCGTTGATCCCTGGAGTAGGCCGGAATTTCGGAACTCAACAAGGAGCTCGAGGGCGCGAGCATGGTCGTCGAGCGCTTGGTGCAAGCCCCACGTCGTAAACAAGACGGAGCTCCCGTGGTCAGCGTCCGAAATATGGATGGCAGGACGTGCGGAATCGCGCGCCCGTATCAGTGAGAGCACGTTGTTTAGTTCGACAGGATTGACGCGCTTGATGATCGCCGCCGCTGCGGCTAGGCCGACGGCGTCGATGACCTGTTGTCTATCGTACGGAGCCGCACCCAAGAGCGCGCCCTCGCGGCATTTCGTTGGTTCGAGCAGCTCTTCGACGACTGTTGATAACGACTCTTGTTCTTCACCCAGGCTATTTGAGGACGAAGCGGCGGGCACCTGGTCGTTGTGTTGTGCCCGCGGCTCAAGGATGGAGATAATGTGGACGCGGAGGTCATCGTAAGTCGGGTGGCACGCGCCATGCGTTTCGAAGAAGCGTCGCATCTTATCGCGCGCTTGGTCGCGATGCCTTTCGCCGAGATCAGCTAGTCTATTGCGCGCGCGCTTAGCGTGCTTGTCGCAGCAGTAGGGACGATCAGACGCTTTAGGTGGTTTGACGTGATCAGCGGGGAGATCGAACTGGTCGAGGTTGCAATCTGGGCGTTTGCGGATAGTGTCGACGAGTTTTTGAGAGCGAGGCATGAGTCCGGTGCGCTTGACAACTACGTGCAGGGCTCTTTCGACGAGATTGGTGCGTTTTTCTTCTGCTTGCTTGTCAATGATCTGCTTGATGGCGCGACTCTCGGGCAAGGATTTTTGCTCGCTCGGCGGAGGTCGATGCGCGGCGGCGCTGTCATAGAGACACATCGCGAGCCTGTGGATCATGGCTTCTCGCGACATCTCTTCGTAGAATCGGGACTTGGTGTGCGAGTCATTTTCCAAGGCTGCTGCTGCTGCTGCTGCTGGTCTGAAGGAGCGCGACGCGGAACTGGTTGGGGAGATCGACCCAACCTGGTCGTTCGCATCGAGCATTGCACGCAACTGATCGCGGTCGTCCAAGGCCTGAGTCAGTACCCTCTCGAGCGCCTCAACAGTCTCGGCCTGGCCAGTCCTGGTCGATGACGACATCGACGAGTCGACACCGTACGCCGAGACGACGACCGGCTGAAGGAGCTCGTTGAGGCGATCTTGCAAGCTAATGCCGTCCACATAGATGGCCGGGACCGACTTCCCCATGTCGGTCGAGCCTAGCCAGGGAACGCCGGATCTTCTCGTCGAATCGTATCCGGCGTGACTCCAGGAACCCACGTCCACGACGGCGCGTGCTTTTCTCCAGAATTTCTTTACCTCACTCCGACTGTCGAAGAAGAGATTGTTGTCTGTCGTGTAGGCCCCGCCCTGTTCTTTGGGCATGTTGTTCTCGTTTGTCGCCGCCATCTCTTCCAGGATCGAACTTGGTACTTTTTCTTCTTTTTCTTTAACGACGCGAGCGACGTTTAGAATCTTTCGCCGAACACCTCTGGAAAAATAAAATGGCCGTTCAGCAAGAATGTCGTCGGTTAGGAGCGCGAACGCTCCGCTGTCCCCATACCCTTCCTCGTCGAGCGCCGCCGCGACGTGGCCGCAGCCTACGCGAGCTAGCTCTGCCTCGACGTCGAAGTGCGGCGGCCATCGTCGGCTGCCAGAACTCATGGTTTGCTTCGACGCCCCATCCAAGAAGGACTCCGTCTCCGTGGTCTCTGCTGCTGCTGCTGCTGGTGCTTCGAAAAGCGATTGATGACCGGTCGCGTCTGCCGGGGCATCGCGTCGAGTATCCCGCTGGCCGTCGAGATGTATCACGCGGCGTCGAGAGACCCATATCTCGTGCGGTTCGCGTTTGGGATCATCGTTGTCCGCGTCGAAACAAGCCTCGGGGACGTTTTCCTCGTCGCGCAGGAGCCTCCCGCGGAACACGAGGACGAGCGACGTCGGCTCAACCACTGTTTGGTCTTCGGACGAAGTCATCGCGCCGGCCAACTTCTTTCGCAGCACCGAAATGCTGCACGGGCAGAGCACGTCGACTTGTACTTCCGTCGAGTCCCACTCCTTGAGGACAGTAACCTCATCCGATGGTCCGGCTTTGCGTCTTCGCACTTTCTCGAGGGCGTTGTTGGCTGTCGTCATCGCACGCGTTGCCGTCCTCGACACCCTGCGTGCCGTCGCCGCGGCCGTCGAGGCCAAGCTATGCGCGGCGGACGCCTCCATGATGCTGCTCGCTTCAGACATACCTAGCCTTCCTAAAATGACGTCACTACCGTTACGTTCGAAACAACGATGTCTCGCACGATAAACATCCTATTTGAGGCGCCAACATCGCTGGTGTGTGTGGACGCGTCGAAAGATCATCACGAAAGCTCGGCTTCTGGCGACACCGCGGACTTTATTCGGACGCCGGCGTCTCCAAGCGAGATCGTCGGAGGCGCCGAAACCTACGATTTCGACATAACTGACGACGATTCCTATTTCGAATTCGACGTCTATCCCGCCGCCGCCGCCGCCGAGTGCAGCCCGCGCCAATCGGTCGAAAGGGAAAACGTCGACCTCGACGACGACGACGCGTTCGATTCCAACCTCTCGCTCATCGAACGCTTCAGGAGGTTTCTCGGGACCGACGCGTTCGCGACGATGGAGGGCATGACGTATGAGGAGGCAATGGAGCAGGCCAAGAAAATACGCTATTTGCGAGCGCAGAGAGTTTTGATGTGCAACGACGATATTCTGAATCCGAAAAAGTCGATCCTCGATTGTGAGGTCGATGACGCTGCTGTCTAGCGCACACTCCACTCTGTGTAACAATCGTTCCGCGCCACAACCCGCAAAGCGAACGGCGACAGTTGACGACGCGTAAAGGAAAAGTGTAATAGGAGGAGAAACGTAAGGTTGGGTGAAGAAGTGGGGGGTCAATGACACTCTCCTCAATGAGGCAATCGACGACCCGAAGAAGCCCCCCCCTCAAATCGAGTCGGGTCTTGGGTTTTTTTGCGAGATAGGACTCTTCATCGTCATCGACCGCGAACGAGACGACCGGGCTTACCCTTTATTGCCTTGGTCTCTCCCGCTCGTGTACCTTCGATATTTCCCGCTCTGGACAACGCTCTTGATTACGGTCGGTGGTGGTGGTGGCGTCTGAAACCGATACCATTGGGGGATTGGTCGAATCTGCCGGTCTGCGGCGGCGGCGGCGGCGGACCGCAATGCCGTAGTTAGTTAGCCGGGATCTCCGACTGGCGGCTATCCCTTCTCATCCTACAGCTGTGCGTGCTGCCATGGCGAGAGTCGTTCTTCGAGGTGGCGAGTGATGGCGACCTTCCCCCGCTAGCAACTTCGTCTAGAGCGCTAGTCGCCCCGGACAGCGCGCGAAAGCGCGCGCATTATTTGTGAATCTTAAAGGGGGATGGAAGCGGGAACCGACACCATATCGACATCTCTACTACGAGTCCGACGACGCCAATACACCACTTCCCTCCTTATACAAGCCACCAAGGACGCAAGGCAGGCTATCATTCAGGAAAACACATTTAAAATGTTGGTATCATGGTATGCACGACGAACCGGCGGAATCAAAGGTCGCGGGGTATAGAGAGCGAAGCAGGTGGTTTTTAACCGCATCATCGTCGGTGCACAACGAGAACAGGATGCGCGGGACTTGAAATCTGCTCAGCCGATTTCTTTCCCCATAGCTGCCTGCCTGCGTGCGTGCGTCGTCGAAGTAGCACGCCAGAGAGAGAGAGAGAGAGAGGCTTCTTCCTTTCCTCCTCAAAGGAGAAGAGGACACTTTCCCTTCATAATTACTACGAAAAACGAGGGCGAATTAAATATAAAGGAAAGGGAAGTTGGAATGACCCCTCGTTTCGCAAAAGAAGAGTATTATTGTCAAGTCGACGCGGCAACAAGGGTGGCGACGGGGTGGTGTGGGCGCAGGGAGATAGCGCGTTCGGCGGAAGCGAGGCGGTTGGAAAGCAATTCGATCATCGTCGTAGTGGTCGCGCGCAGGTCGAAGGTAGGATTCCAGTCCCAATCGCGGCGGGCTGCCGAATCGTCGAGGGACTCTGGCCACGTATCGGCGATCGCTTGGCGAAGGGCCGATATCCGGTAGTCGCAGTCGAACGGGAGCTCGGCGCGGATCGCTTCGGCGAGGTTTGCCGGGGAAACGGAAAAGGCACCGACGTTGTAGGTCGAGCGCGCGAGGCGCGAGCGCGGGACTTGGATGAAGGTGGCAATTCCCTTGATGAGATCGTCGATGTAGACCATCGGCAAGGATGTCGTCGGGGACAAGAAACACGAGTATCTCGAGCGGCGGATCGCGTCGTAGAAAATCTCTACCGCCCAGTCGGTAGTGCCGCCGCCGGGCATTGCCTTGCTTGAGATGACACCAGGAATGCGGAGAGAGCGAAAGTCGAGGCCGTGTCGTTCGTGGTAGTATTCGCCGAGCATTTCGCCGTAGACCTTTGAAACGCCGTAAATAGTCGACGGGCGCGCGGGCGAGTTTTCGCGGGCGCGCTTGGGCGTGCCCGCGCCGTAGACGGCAATGGACGACGGCACGAAGACGCGGAGCGCGTGGCGGCGCGCCACCTCGAGGACCATCTCGGTGCCACCGTTGTTCACGCGCAGCGCGGCGGCCGCGTCTCTTTCGGCTGCCGCCGAGAGCACGGCAGCGAGGTGGACGACGCAGCCCACATCGTTCTCGACCACCAGCCGCTCGAGGAGGGTAGTGTCCTTGGCGGACACGTCGAGGTAGTGGTCGCCGCCGCGAATGTCTGTGGCAATGACTTTTGGGTACTGTCCCCTCAAATATTCCACGAGTTCGGTGCCAATTTGTCCCTTGCTTCCCGTGACGAGCACGGCTTTTTTTTCGTTACTCTGGATAGATAGCGCGCGAGCGAGACGCCGCGGCGTCGTGCTGCCCTTGAGGAGCAGGGTGGTGGTGGGTAGCCAGCAGCAGCGGGGGTGCATCATCTTTGTTGTTCTGCTGCCATCAGAACAAAACAACTTGTTCGTTCGTCGTACCAAGGAGGAGGAGTAGGAATTCAAGTCAGTTGAGTTGAAGTTCAACAAGAAGAAGAAGAAGAAGAAGAAGGAGAATGACACCACGGCGGCGCCTCTTGGTTGGTGCTGCGGGGCGGCGTGCTTCGTCGGCGTCGCAGCAGCTGGACTCGGTGTGCGTCGCGCGGCTCGAGGCGATGCGGACTGCCGGAACGTTGAAGGTGGAAAAAGAACTTCTCGGCGCGCAGGGAGCGAAGGTGTCCCTCGCCGGCGTGGAGTCGTCGGTGGTCAATCTGTGCGCGAACAACTACCTCGGTCTGTGCGACGATGCGGAGGTCGTGGAGGCGGCGGGGACGACCCTCGCCAGTCGCGGCCTCGGGAACGCGTCGGTCCGTTTCATATGCGGAACGAGCGACGTTCACAAAGACCTCGAGCGGAAGCTCAGCGAATTTCACGGCACGGAGGACGCCGTCCTGTTTCCGTCGTGCTTCGACGCGAACGCGGCGCTGTTCGAGGCGCTTTTCGGGAAGGAGGACTTTGTGGCGAGCGACGCGCTCAATCACGCGTCGATTATCGACGGGTTACGGCTCTGCAAGGCGCGCAAGGCCGTATTTCCCCACGCGGCCGTAGACGAGGCGCGGGTCAAGTTGGTCGAGGCGAAGGATGCGCGGCTGCGCGCCGTCGTCACCGACGGAGTTTTCTCGATGGACGGAGACGTCGCGCGGCTCGAGGACCTGCGGAAGGCGGCCGACGACTGCGACGCGCTCCTCGTCGTCGACGACTGCCACGGCACGGGGGTCGTCGGGCCCACGGGCCGCGGGACGCCCGAGCTCGCGGGGGTTAAGCCCGACATTCTGACCTCGACGCTCGGCAAGGCCTTGGGGGGTGCGAGCGGGGGCTACGTTGCCTCGTCTCGCGCCGTCGTCTCCGTGCTAAAAAACGCGGGGCGGCCGTACTTGTTTTCGAATGCGCTCGCGCCCCCGCTCGCCGCCGCGGCCCTCAAGGCCCTCGACAAGGTCACACCCTCGCTCGTGACAAAGCTCCGCGAGAACACGCATCGATTCAGAGATGGCATGCTGCGCGCGGGCTTCGCGGTGGCCGGCCACCGCGACCATCCGATCGCGCCCGTCGTCCTCGGGGACGCGCACCGCGCCAAGCAACTCGCGGACTCGCTTTTCGGTCTCGGGGTTTTTGTGGTCCCCTTCGCCTACCCCGTCGTCCCCCACAACCAGGCGCGCATCCGGTGCCAGCTCTCGGCCGCCCACACCGATAGCCAGATCGACTTGGCCGTCGCCGCCTTTTCCGACGCGGCGAAGGACATCTTCTGCCACTAGGCGGAGGAGGAGGAGGAGGAGGACAAAGAAGAAAAAGAAGCCTGTTGTTGTTGTTGGTGTTTTTTTTCGGCGTCGCGCGCCTTCTGGACGCGCGCCGCCGGGTACTCTTGGTTGCGCTCGGGGAGGAGGTCGGCGTAGTCCCTGCGCAGCGGGAGCGTGCGGAGGCTCGGGTTGTCTTCTACTTGGCCGCGGCGGCGGCGGCGGCGCCTCCTCCTCGAGGGGATGCGGTCGATCGCCCGCCAGCCGAGGGGCCACTCGCGGTTAAAGTAGGGGTACCGGATGCTCGCGTCGTCTCGGTGCATCACGAACCGCTTCTCTGGAGGTGCGGCGTAAAAGAAGGAGGCGGGGTCGTGGCCGTAATAGGCGCGGAGGCGCGCCACGTACCCCGAAAAGGTCGAGAAGAAGGTCCCCGTAAAGGTCCTGGCGTTCGGCGCCGCGGCCACCAACTGCTCGATCATTCCGAGCGCGTTGGGGTCGAAAAAACTTTCCCCCGCCACGACCTCAAAAAAATCGCTCATAAACCGGACATCGTAGACGTCGGCGAGGGGCCCAAACCAGGACCGGTCCTTCTCGTCCGTCAGAATAAAGAGCGTCTCCCTCGGCCGAAGCCACGCGGAAACGGTTTGGTTCAGCGCGTCGCACGCGATCCGTACCTTGACGTACTGGAGTTCGCCGCGGCGCACGTGGAGCGCCGAGTAGGATGTCCCGAGGGCTCGCGCAACGCGGCCGGCCGCGCACGCGATCTCGTCCCGGTACCTTAGTCTGTCGCGCGCGAAGCGTTTGTAATAAGCGTCGAGCGGACCGTCGCCGAAGAGAAAGAACGTGTACCAGTGCGTAAATATCCGGTAACCGTGGCTCGCGTTGGAGGCGAAGTGGATCCAGGGTGCGTCGACGAGGCGCCGATCGATCTCGCGGACGCGGCGCGACCCGGCGAATTCCCGGAATCCGACCTCGCGCCACGGAAGATCGGGGGCCGAGCAGTTGCCGAAAACCACTACTTCTCTCAGCGGATCCCAGCGCGGGGTCACGGCCCGAGCCCGCATCCACTCGCGCAGCCGCCTCCGCGGCTCGCGCTCGCCCGTGCGCACGGCTCGGTCGACCAGCTCGAGGTCGACGCCGCGCGAGAGACCGTTATGTTCGCGTCGCGCGAACTCGTACGTATCGATGATTTCCACCACGCGCCCCAACGCTCCGAGGTCCAGGAAAGCCTCGATTCCGTGGAACGCCTCGGGGTTCTTCGCAAAGCTCTGCTTGAGCAGATACAGTCGTTGTCGCGGCGGTAGTACGAGGATCCTGTTCGTCGCGTGAGCGAACACCGCGACCGTCTCGAATGCCATTCGCACGTTGTTGAAGCCCCCGGCGTCGGGCTCGAACGTCACGTACCCGCCCCCGCCGTACGGCGACCGCATTTCTTCCGGGATTTCCGACCAATACCGCATCCCCTGCTGCTGCAAGATCAAAGAGCAGTTTCGACGACGACGACCAGTCGTGCTGTTGCGCCGACCAGCAACTGCTTCTAGAGGGGGAGATTCCGATTTCTCCCGGTGCGCGAACAGCACCCCCGCGGCGCCAACCCACACCATTACGGCGAACACGGCGGCCACCCCGCGGAGGACGCTCAACTTGACCACGCGACGACGACGTCGTCCCTTCATTTCTTTACTTTATAATTTTAGGGTTGAGGTGGTGGTGCTGTCTCCTGCTGCCGGCCGATGGGCCGATGGTACACGCGCGGCCGCTCGAGGAAAGCCGAACCGTCGTCGTCGTCCGGCCGCCTCCGCCCGTAGTATGGGTACCCGTTGTTCTGGTGCTGGGGGTGAGACGGATACGCGTGCGAAATCTGCAGGTGCTGCTGCTGCAGGTGCTGCTGCTGATGCTGCTCGGGAGGACAGTACGGAGGGACACAGTGCTGTCGGAAACTCGTCCTCACTTGCTGCCGGTACGCGGGCACCTCCTCTTGTTGATGCGCGTGGTAAGTGTCTGGTGGATACTGCTGCTGTTGTTGCGTCATGGGTCGGCGGTAGCCATCCTCGTCGCGGCCTGGTCGCCGCGCGTACCGGGGGGAGTCGTCGTCCGGAAAACGGCGCTGCCTCGGCCTCTGATCGTCGTCAAACCGACGGTACCTCGGCCTCGGATGATCGTCGTCTTGGCGACGCCGCCGCCTCGGCCGCCTCGGCCGACGTATGGGCCTTCGGTTTTCGTCGTCGTCGTCGTCATCTTCGTTCTTGTTGTTGTCGTCGTCGTCGCTGCTGCTGTCAACCTCTTTCTTCCTCTTCATTCTCGTCATCTTCTTCTTCGTCGTAGCCGCGGCGGCGGCGGCGGCGGCCTTTTTTCTCTTCTTATCGTCTTTCTTCTCGAGAGCCAAGATTGCCGGCGGCGCCTGCGGCGGCTTTTTTTCGTCGTCGTCGTCGTCGTCGTCGTCGTCGTCGTCCTGCTGCTGCTTCTCCTTGGAGGACGACGCCGGCGCCGGCTGTTGCTCCTTCTCCGGATCGGCAGCCCGCCTGGCCATCGTCTGCTTAAAATATTCTGCGGCACGCTCCTGCGCGCGTTCGTGGGCCTTCTCCCTCATCTTGGTGATCATGTCGGCGATGTCGTCGCCCAACCTTCTTCGTCCACCGAAACCGTCTACCTCCGCCGCGATCGCCGGCCACCACCGGTCGTTCAGCAGCACGGCGACCTCGACCGGATCATCCTGTTCTTCGAGGAAGACTACGCAGGCTACGTGGGTGTCGTTCCCCACCATCGCGAGCTCGACGCCAGCACCCCAACTCAGCGGGAGTTCCGAGCCGCGCACGTAGAGCCGGCTCCCGGCGTCGAGGTCGCCGTACGGATACCGCACTACGAGGCACGCCTCTTCCTCGGCAGAAGAGACCGCCACCAGCAGCGCCAACAGTCCCCGCATAATGATATTGCCTGTCTTTCTGTCTGTCTGTCTGTCTGTCTGTCCCCTTGTTGTGGCGAGAAGCGTGCCTAGGTTAAGCGTCGTTTGGGAAGACAAGAAAATCCTGGTGCGCGCGATGACGTCCTCAAAAAGGAAGGACAACAACGCGTTGGAGATGCTGTGCAAGGCCGCCGAGGCCGAGTACGCGACGACGATCCCTGTGGGAGAGGAGAAGGTAAAGCTCGAGGCGCGGATCGCGAACCAGCGCGAGAGCGATGTCGCCGTCGTGTTCTGCGCGGCGCTGCCCCCCGCGGGGAACATGTACATACCGGAAATCGGATTCCTCCAGGCGCAGCTCGCCCGCGCGGGGTACGTAACGGTGCGGTTTAACTTTCGGGGGGTCGGGGGTTCCGAGGGGAACAAGTACCTTCGGAGCGCGAGGCAAGAAATGGAGGACGTGAGGGACGTCGCTCGCTGGCTCCGGGCGCACCGCAACTACTTCAAGCTCCCGCCGCTCCGCGCTACGTGGATCGTCGGGATCTCGTACGGGAGCGTCATTGGGTCGGCGGCGGCGCACTTCCCAGAGTTTGATGGGTACGTGGCTATCGCTTACCCGTCTAACTACCTTTGGTACTGCACGGGCTTCGACTCTCGCCAGTTCTGGAATCACGCCAAGACCGCCAAGCCTAAGCTCTTCGTATGGGGCGAGACCGACGTTTTCTCGGGGAAGAACGCGATGGAGTCCTGTTTCGCCGAATTGCCAGAGCCGAAATTTTCGGCGACTTTCTCCGAATTGGATTCCTTCTTGGGCCACTACTTCCGATCGAAGAGGAATCTCAACGCGCTCTTCGCGGCGGTCCACAACTTTCTCAAAGGTCGAGGAGAGAAGGGGGTTCCGCGGAAACTCCAACGGAAACCGAAGAAGACCGAGGAGGGCCCCTCATCAAAGCACCAGCAGCAGCAGCAGCAGCAGCTGGAGCCGGCACCGCCGCCGGTGGAAGAGCCACCTGCGGAGAAGCCCAAGACGCGGCGGAAGGTGGGACTCCCCTTCTTCGCCTAGAGATGAGGAGGAGGCAGCGGCGGCGGTGGCGCCTCTTATTATGTATGTGTGGGCGGGATACTTTTTATAAGACGAAAACGACGACGACGACGACGACAAGGTGTGTGTGTTTTTTTTCGACGGTGTCGTCGTCGTCGTCGTCGTCGTCGTCATTTGTATGGGTGGACTAGAAACAGCCGCGAGGTTCTGGCCGAAAAAAAGGGCTCCGGTTCGTTTCATATGGTTCGGTGGTCACCGCGCAGAGAAAATTCGCGGTACTAGTGATCAATCAGCCCGGGCCTTGCCCTCCGGGGAGTCTTGCTCATCTTCGTCTTCCTCGCAGCGCTGGTCCATCCAGAGAGCCATGTCGTCGATGATTTTGTCGGCGACGGGGGTCTGGAAGAGGAACTCGTGGAAGAGGCCGTCGTACAAGTTGAAGGTCTTGTCGGTGCAATCCGGGGCGAGGGCGCGGAACCAAACGGTAGAGCCGTCGGGATGGACGGTAGTGTCGCGCGTGCCGTGAGCGAGGTAAACCGGGAGCGGGAATGAGGCGGCAAGTTTTTCGCGAGCCCGTTTCATGGCAGAAATGAGTTCGGCGGCGAGGCGCGCGCGGACGCCGCCGCGGTAGACGAGGGGGTCGTTGAGGTACGCGTGAACTATCTGAGCGTCGGCGCAGAGGTCGTTCGCGGGCAGAACGGTGAGCTGTAACTTTGGCAAAAGCGAGGATATCGCGCGGGCGATGGCGGCGAGGGAGGCGTTGGGCGGGATCGGGACGACGGGCGGCGCAGACACGAGAACCCCGGCGAGGGGTTCGTCTCGCTCGAGGCGCCGGCACGCGGCGAGCAACGCGATCAACCCCCCCATCGAATGGCCCAACAGAAAGATCGGGAGGTCGTCGTCGGTCAGCCGGAGGACGTCGTCGACGAAATGGTCGAACCTTTCGACATAGCCGCGGAGCCCTTCGCTTCGTCCGTGACCCTGATGGTCCAAAGCGACGACGCGGAATCCCCACCGAGCGAGCCGCTCTCCGACGGGCTGGTACCGTCCGCTGTGTTCGGCGAAGCCGTGGCATAACACAACGAGGCCCCGGGGGGGCTCGGCGGGGCTCCAGGACCGCACAAAAATCCGGAGCCCCTGGCGATTCACGAACCCTTCCCCCAGCACGGGGTGGTCGCTCTGCGCGCCGCGCGACTCGTTGAACTGATCCTTGTCCTTGATGAACCCGATGCTCCGCTGCTTGGGGTCGGCGACCTCAAACAGGAACCGCAACACTCGGACCAGGGCCACGCTCGCGGCGACCCTCCACACCAGGTAATCCGTGAACAAGAAGCTCAAACCCATCTTGGCAAAAAAAAAAAAAAATAACAAAACGAGGGTTTCCTACTGTAATAAATAAGGAAAAGGATCTCATTGCCATTTTTTTAGCTCGAGGGGGCAATCAAACCAAAGCACCTTCGCGGGACGTCCCCTTGTCGGAGATTCTCCAGCATGCGGACGACCGTGGTGCACTTGAGGCGCGCGAACCGCTCTTCGCGGACCACGACGCGCCCGCCGTCGAGGCCGACATTCGAGACCGCGCCGCCGCCGCGCCGGAGGTGCGCGCGCAGGCCCTCCGTGTCAACGGGGTCCTCCTCCTCCTCCTCCTCCTCCTCATCGCCGCCTCGGTCCCCGACAACCGTCGTCCTCCTCGTCGTCGGGAGGCCGTCGTCGTAGGAGACCACGTGCTCCATGAGGGCAGAAAGGACCTTGTCGTGCCAAGGACACTTGGCCGCAGGGCGGAGCTCGTCGAGGAGGACGAGGGCGTCGAGGGCGTCGGCCTTGAGGTCTGCGCTCAAGGCGTCACCGAGGAGCAGCGTGGGAAGCACGAAGATACCCCACTCGATGCACCGGTCGAGGATCTTGGGGATGTGGAGCATGTGGGCGAGGCGGGCGACGGCAGTCACCACGGCCGCGTCGACCCGCGTGGGGAAGCTGGGGTGAAGAAGCCGGAGGAGAAGGTCGACCTGGGCGAGATCGGCAAGAATCGGAATTTCGTCGTCGGGGTCTGGAACGCCGCGAAAAAAATCCATGTCTTGAAATATGCTCGATGGCACGCGCAGCCTCGCGCCATCCGTAGTGACGATCTTGGTGCTCCCCTTCCAGCGGCTTATGGTGTGCTCGCGGCGGTACGCGGTCGACGCGGAGAGGTCGACGTCGGCGCACAGAAAGCAACGTCCCAGCAGCAAGGTCGAAAATTGCTGCGAGTAGTCTTGGGACGCGATCGCGTGCCGCAGCGCGTACCGCCCGCTCGCAAAAAAATCTTCGTCCCACAAGTCCGTCACGACAATGCCGAAGTGTACCTTCATAGCTGCAACGAACGACTTGGGCGTCTGCGACGCCTCGACCGCGACTTCGCGCCGTCGCACGACCGATACGTCGTCGGGCAACGGCTTCTCGCTGAATGTCGCGAGCATTTGGAGGTTGAGGTCGCCGCGAGGAAACGACACCATCACCGCCTTGAGATCCTTCATGACGACCGAAAGAAGAATTTTTTGAAAGAAAAAACTAATCCAACAACAAAGAAGGGTCTTTTTTTCCAAGTACAAAGGGTAAGGAGGATCACCGACGGTCGTTACATCATGGCGGCAGTGGTCTCAGAAGAGGCGGCGCCAGACCTCGAAAAGGCTCTGACGTCATCCGACGAAGAGCCACAACAACCTGAGGAGCCGCTCGCGAGACGCACGACGACTTTTTCTGTCGCTGCGGACGTTGCGATGGTCGCCGTGCTCGGCAACAACGACCCAACCGATCTCTCCGACGCGCTCTCCGTCCTCCCTCCCCTCAAAACGACAACGAACCCGCCCGAGTACTACGACCGCAAGTTTATGCAGGACGAGGACGCCAGCTTGTGGGCGCGCGCCTGGCTCAACGAGGTCGGGGTCACCCCCGAGCGCGACGACGATTCCATCGGCGGTCTCGCGCGCGCCTGCCTCGAACAACACCACTCCAGCTTGGTGGAACCCCCGCCACCGCCGCCGCCCTCGCTCGACACGGCTCCACATTCTCCCTTGGCGAGGCAAATCCCATCGCCGGCAAAGCTACGGAGGAAGCTCGAGGTCGTCGCCCCAAAGCTCAACGTGGATGCCATCTACGACGACTTCGAGGCGCGCCTCGATACGAACGACCGAGACCTCGAGGCAATTCTCCACCGCTCGCGCCGCGCCGTCCTCGATCAACCATGATTTCCTCGTCGTCGTCTGCGATGCCCCGACGGGGTCGAGCGTACGTACGCATATGAAATTCACCACGAGCCGCCGCCGCCGCCGCCGCCGCCGCCGCCGCCGGAGGGGGAATTAATTCCTTTGTCGCCGTGTTCACACACTAATGGCGCAGTAGCACACTCTCCGGGCGTATCACTAGGCAGAGAGAGTCTCTTTAAACGCGCGCCTTGTCAGGAGAGAGCATCTCAATAACGCGAGTCGTGGTAGTGGCGCAAACGTTACATCATCATCATCAACAAACTCGCAGCAATTGATGCGCCGCGCGTCGCGAACGACCACGAGCGCTGATGCGGAGATTCTCGCGGCGGCGCGCCGCGGTAGAGTATCATATCTGCTGCTTCTGCAGCACGTGAAAAGAGTACATTCGGCCGGAGACAAGGTTCTCGAAGTCGTTCACAAGGAAGGAAGACATAATAAATGGGGCAGCCCTCCAACTTCCATGCGAAATGCCTCAGCCGTAATACGAGTTTTTGAACGGTGTTCCCTCCCGCGCTGGAAAAAACGCTCCGAGCCAGCCAGAGTGCCTCAGCCTGCCGTCGTTACAGTGCCCATAACGCTCCAAGCCAGTCCCCAGGCGCGCGCTCTGCTGCTGTCAGCCGCCGTGTCTCAACTACGACTTCTGGACAGATCTGCGCGAGTGCGAGCACGGACCTATGCAAACCGTCGTGCACGACGGTCGCGTATCGCTCCGACCAAGGACCTCAAATTTTCCGGCGCTCAAGTGTGCATGCACCAAACGGAGCTTTCCGACGCGCCTTCCTACCGTATTCGCTCGCCATCGGAGACGTGCGGCGTTCCAACAAACAAACTGTGCTCTACAATCTCAAGTACTACGTGGGCCAAGCACTTCGTATATGCGAAGGGACGAAACCGCATCCCTCCTTCTCGGTACTCGACAGGATTTTGCGGGAGACAACGACGCCGACGCTCGCCTACGTCCTTGCGGCAACATCAAATTGTAACCAGTCTCTTCAAAGACCGTCGACCTATTCCATCATCGCAACGATCTCGTCGTCACGCACTTTCCGTCGAGGACGCTAGGTCGGGCTACTTCGCATCACACAGTCTAGGAAAAAAACAGAGCACGGCGGCCTCTCGCGCGACCTCGTCGACGCCAACCACGATACTCGTCTTAACCTTGACGCTCATCATCAAAGCCGCATCGATCGCCATGGCTGGACGAAAATCGCGGAACTATCCGGGCGAAGCCATTCTGCGTCTCCTTCAACTGCGGCGCGCTCGAATATCCCCGGAGCACCGAGCACTACGAAGCACCGAACATCACTAAACGCAGCGACTGTCGTGCGTGGCGAGTTTTCAAGTCCCTCGTCTACGCCCTCGCGCGTGAAAGACGGGGGTCCTGGTGCGACAAAAAAAGTGCAATGGCAGTCTGCTGCCAATGCCAGAGAGAAGCAACCCATGACACTACGACCTCATCGACGGGCAGACTCCGAACGACGCCAAAAGCGACGCCACCGATTTCGGGCTCGGCTACTTAAAATACTCCAGGAAGTAATGGTTAGAGAAGGCCCGAGGCCGACGCCCGGCACCGGCGCCGTCGAGTCCCAACAGCCCTTAAGGTCAATCCGCGAGACGAGACTGCGAGTCGAAGTACGAAGCAGTATGTGCACCAAGTCGTTGGAGCTTTGCGCTTCGAGTACATTCAACTGCGCGACTCTGCCAGTACGCTCTAGGTATCTCCAGCAGCAGCAGAGCCGTGTCTAGGGTAAACAAGTCTTGTCTTTATCAGCACGATGATGCACGTGTTTCGTACGTATTTTCCAACCAATTATTCTAGCTCTGGTACACGGGATTTCGTGTCGTACCCCCCGATCTCCCCCCCCAGTCCTCCTTCTCAGGTTTGTGGGAAAGAAAGAAAGAAAGAAACCCTGATTGTCAATCAGCCACGTCAGGGTCGCGAGATGCGGTGGTGGCTTTTGTTGGGTGTTGCTGGCGCGCTCGTGCCGCAGGTGCCTGGTCGCGTTCGGGTGAGGGCGTCTCGCGAGGCTCCCCGCGCTTCGACCGCGTTGGCCGCGGCCGCGGCTGTGCGATGGGTGGCGCCCGTCGCTGCTGCCGTCGTAGGTGGGGTCGTGCTGAAAAAGCGGCTCGACAGGCCGTCGAGGCCGTACGACCGCGCCGCCAACTCTGTCGGACGCGAGTACGACGCGTGGACGCGCGAAGGGATTCTTGAACACTACTGGGGCGAGCACATCCACCTGGGTTACTACACGGACGAGGAGATGCGTCGCGGATACTTGTTGAAGAACTTCGTCGAGGCGAAGTACAACTTCACCGAGCGCATGATGGAGTGGGGGGGCATCAACGACCTGGAGGGACCTCTCAAGATCCTGGACGTAGGGTGTGGGATCGGCGGGACCACCCGGTATATGGCGTCGAAGCTGCCGGAAGCAGACGTGACGGGGATCACGCTCTCGAGCGAGCAAGTCGGTCGCGCGACGGCCCTCGCCAAGGCCCGCGAGATTCCCAACGCCAAGTTTCAGGTGATGGACGCGCTCCGCATGGACTTTCCTGACAACAGTTTTGACGTGGTCTGGGGGTGCGAGAGCGGCGAGCACATGCCCGACAAGGGCGAGTACGTTCGCGAAATGACGCGGGTTCTCAAGCCAAATGGCAAGCTCGTGGTGGCGACCTGGTGCCAGCGCGACAACGCGACGCAGTCCTTCACGGCCGAGGAGGAGCAGGCCCTAGACTTTTTGTACTCTGAGTGGACGCACCCCTACTTCATCTCCATCCAAGACTACGACCGGATCATCCGGGACACTTCCCAGTACGCCACCGTCGAGACGGACGACTGGACCACCAACACCATCGCCTCCTGGCGCCACTCCATCTGGGTCGGCGTCTTCGACCCCTGGCCCGTTATTCGCGCCGGGCCGCGGATGTGGTGGAAGTGTCTCCGCGACGGCATCTGCCTCGAGCGCATGCATCGCGCCTTCAAGCGCGGCCTCATGGAGTACGGCATGTTCCGCGCTACCAAGAAGCCGGCGGCGACCTGAGGATGGTGATGAGTCTCGCGGACTTGGGGGGGAGAAGAGAATTTAAGAATAATAAGGAAGCAGGGTGAAGACGCGCGTGCGATCGAGGAAGAAGAGAGCAAAGGGGCGCAACGGAGGGGACTCGACGACGACGGAGTTCATTCGGCAGAACGGGTCTTACGTGGTTTCTGCGGCGGCGGCGGCGGCGGCGAGATAGAATGAGGAAAGGTTCAGGGCGAGCGGTAGTTGAATATGTCGAGGCTCTGGAGTGCCGCGGCGACCTCGTCGGTGCGCGTGGAGACGGACTTCGAGCTTCGCGTCCATTCCCAGCGATTGACGAGGAAGGGCCAGTTCTCTCGCCTCAGGAGGGGAAGGTTTTGGACGCCGTACTGGTGGCGCTTGACGTGGAGGACCGCAATCTCGACGAGACCTGGCGAGCCGCGGGCCGCGCGGCAGCTGCATTCGAGGCGGCCGAGCTCGGCGCCGTTCAGCTTGGAGAGTACGGAGAGGGTGACTTCGGCGGGAAGCAGCGAGAGCGCGCCGAAGGCCCTCGAGGAAGAAGAAGGCTTGGGAGGTGCAGGCGATGATTCGGTGGTCTCGTCTTCCGCTTCCGCTTCCGAGTCGTCGTCGTCCGAGTCGGCGTCGCGAGGGGCGGTTTCGTCGCTGTCGAGGCGTCGCGGGGGTCGCTTCTGGTCGTCTTGCCTTCGTTCGTCGTCGGTGTCCTCCTCCGGGAGCTTCTGGCACTTGCCGACGGGCTCGTCGTCGCGACCGCGGCGGCGTTTCGCCTCGCGACTCACGCACATCTTCTTTATCTGAGCGACGGCTTCGTCTTCGGAAAAACCGCCCGTGCGCTTGCGCGGGATGGGCTGCACGGGAGTGACGACACCGTCGCTCCGGCGCCGCTTCGGTTCGCTCTCGTCGTCGTCGTCGTCGTCGAGCAGCAGCGCGGCGATGGTCGTATCTTCCTCGTCCTCGGTGACGGCCGCGGGCCGGTCGAGCTGCGCGCGGACGGCGTCGCAGAGCCCCAGCAGGCGGACCAATGGTTCCCGGGCCTCGACGGCGTCGAGGCGGCCGCCCTTGAGGAGCGCCAGCACGTGCTCGACGCCCTCCTCGGCGGCACGGAGGGCCTCCGTCATATCCCCTCCTGGCCGGGTTTGGTTTGGTTTGTATTTGTTGTATGTCTGCTTGCGTCACCACCACACTATAAGAGCTTTACGGTTACGTCCGTTGAGTTCGACACCACCAAGCTACTAAAATCCTTACTACTAATCGACATCTTAACTACTAATCGACAGATGTTTGTCTGTCTTTAAATGTCGACTGCTAAGAGATGTTTGTCTGTCTGTCTTTAAATGTCGACTGCTAAGAGGGGGGGGCGGGGTGTGGGGAGCATGAAGGATGTGGGTATTTGTTTGTCTGTCTGTCTTTAAATGTCGACTGCTAAGAGGGGGGTGTGTGTGGGAAGCATGAAGGATGTGGGTGGGTTTGTGGGGTATGAGGGATGTGCCTGACGGGCGGAGATGTTTGTCTGTTTGTCTGTCTGTCTTTAAATGTCGACTGCTAAGAGGGGGGTGTGTGTGGCTGTCTGTCTGTCTTCCTAACTACTAATCGACAGATGTTTGTTTGTCTGTTTGTTTGTCTGTCTGTCTTTAAATGTCGACTGCTAAGAGGGGGGGGTGCGTGTGGGGAGCATGAAGGATGTGGGTGGGTTTGTGGGGTATGAGGGATGTGCCTGACGGGCGGAGATAAGTACGCGGGACCTAGTCGGGGTCATCGCCGAGGCGTGGGGCAGGCGAAGAGAGGACGGGCCCCGCCCGTAGGTCGTACGCATGCTGCCGCCGGACGTATGTGCGACGAAGGGTGACGTCCTGCTGGGATCGGGCGGCCTGGGCGGGGTTCCCCGAGGCGGCGACATGGGTGAGGGCGGTGAGGGCACAGCGAGCCCGGCCTAATGCGTTGGCGATCCCCCACTCACGGTAGATGCGGCGAGTTTGGGCCGCCTTTGCCTCTGTGAAGTTGGCGCAGCCGCTTGTCACCCAGGTTCGCGCAGCGATGCGCTCTGCGCGTGTTTGGGCGAGAGCGTGGCACGCCGCGCTGGCCTCACCGAAGGCACCAAAGACGAGGCCGGCGACGGTGCCGTAGCTACGTAGCCGCTGTTCGACAGGGCCCAAGAAGCCAGGCGGTGGTGCTGTACCCGGCTGGGGGATGATGGCGTCGATGCCGCGGGCGTGAGCGAGGTATTCGGAGTTTGTCTGTCCTAACTACTAATCGACAGACGTTTGTCTGTCTGTCTGTCTGTTTGTTTGTCTGTCCCTCGATTTAGGGTAAGGATCAGGTAGACGCGAGAGTAAGGATCAGGTAGGCGCGAGAGCCAGACAGTGATCCTCCAAACCGTCTACGGCGAATCGACAGATGTTTGTCTGTCTGTTTGTTTGTTTGTTTGTCCCTCGATTTAGGGTAAGGATCAGGTAGGCGCGAGAGTAAGGATCAGGTAGGCGCGAGAGCCAGACAGTGATCCTCCAAACCGTCTACGGCGAATCGACAGATGTTTGTCTGTTTGTCTGTTTGTTTGTTTGTCCCTCGATTTAGGGTAAGGATCAGGTAGGCGCGAGAGTAAGGATCAGGTAGGCGCGAGAGCCAGACAGTGATCCTCCAAGCCGTCTACGGCGACCTCGCAGACTATTTCCACGACCCGCGGCGGCTCTTTCAGCGCGCCATTCTCACGCCCCGTCGAAACGATGTTGTCGATGCTGACAACGCGCGCATGACCGCGGCCTTTTTTTCCCGGAGACGAGGCGTCGGAGTTCTTTTCGGCTGACTAGGCTGGGTCGGAAGACGACGCCTCGCTCTTTACAGTAGAGTTTTCAACTCCCTGACAACCAACGGCATGCTGACTTTGATCGCGAGCTTAAAGTCTTCGAAACCTCGACCCGTCGCACGGCCACTGCAACGGTACCAGATACATGATCGATCATGTCGTTGTCACCGAGGCTCCTCCAACCTGTATCGCTTAAGGCCCGCCTACGCCAAACGATCAACAAGAGCCAGGGCCAGACGCCCCGCGAGGTCGGCGTCCTCTTTCCCAAGCCCGTCTTCTGCCACGTCCAGCTCTACGTGGCTCTCTGTCGATCGGCATCCCCGAGGATATATTCATCTGGGTCGACGACTCCACCCTACCCCACACGTGCTGCGCAATACCGATAAGCCCCCTCCCAGCATCTACACGCGCACTGTAGGTGAACTTACTGGGACCTGGTGAACTTACTGGGGTTTGAGATTGGGACTAGGTGAATATAGTGACCAGGTGAACTTATTGAGACCAGGTGAACTTACTGGGGGTTTTACTATTAGAGTAAACTCAAAGGTTAGCGGCGTGTGCGGATCAAAGCAGCCTAGATTGGCGGAGGCGAGAGCGACGAGGTCGAAGGAGTGGTGTGAGCACGAGTGGGTTTACGCCGGACTTACTGGGGTTAGAGATTTGGACTAGGTGAACTTACTGACCAGGTGAACTACTGGAGTTGGAGATTGGGACTAGGTGAACTTACTGGCCTGCACTTGTCGACATTTAAAGACAAACAGACAGACCCACATCCTTCATGCTCCCCACACACACCCCCCTCTTAGCAGTCGACATTTAAAGACAAACAGACAGACAAACATCCTTCATGCTCCCCACACACACACCCCTCTTAGCAGTCGACATTTAAAGACAAACAAACCCACACACACCCCCCCCTCTTAGCAGTCGACATTTAAAGACAAACAAACCCACCCACATCCTTCATGCTCCCCACACACACCCCCCTCTTAGCAGTCGACATTTAAAGACAAACAAACAGACAGACAGACAGACAGACAGAGAAACATCTGTCGATTAGTAGTAAGGATTAATTATAATTATAATTAGGGGGCGCAGCGGCGGGGGTCGCGGGGGAAAAGCGAGGCCTGGCGAATGTTGTCGAGGTCGAGGAAAAGGAAGAGGACGCGCTCGAGGCCAAAGCCGCAGCCCGCGTGGGGGGGGGCGCCGTGGTCGAAGGCGAGGATGTAGGAAGTGAGGGAGGGCGAGAGGTCGTCGAGGTCGATGTTGGCCTGTTTGAGGCGGTCGCGGAGGATTTGGGGGTCGTGGCATCTTTGGGCCCCCGAGCAGATTTCCTGGCCGCGGAGGAAAAAGTCGTATGAGTTGGAGTAGGTCGGATCGTCGGGGCAGGGCATCGTGTAGAAGGGGCGGAGGGCAGCGGGGTACCTGTCGACGACGAAGAGGTCGGCGCCAAAGCGGGCCTTGACTATCTCCCCGAGGTTGCGCTCGTTCGCGCCCGAGAGGTCGCCGTCGACGCGGTCGCCCGCCGCCTCGAGCATGGCGACGGCGTCCTGGAAGTGGATGACCACGGGGGTGTCGGGGGCCTCGACGGGGGGGGCGTGGGTGTGGGCGCGGACGGCGGCGAGCTCCTTGCCTTTCTCTCTTTCTAGACCGTCGAATATACGTTTAAAAACTGCGTAACCCACCTCGACCGCCTCGAGGTAGTGTTCGTCGATCGCCATCTCGAAGTCGAGGCCCGTGAATTCGCAGAGATGTCGTCGGGTATTCGAATTTTCCGCGCGAAACACGGGTCCGACCTCGAAGACGCGGCCGAGGTCTCCGGCCACCGCGAGTTGTTTGTAGAGCTGCGGCGACTGCGCGAGGCAGGCTTTCTGGCCAAAGTAGTCCGTCGTGAAGACCCCCGCGCCGCTCTCGGACTCGCCGCCCACGAGCTTTGGGGTGTGGATCTCCACAAATCCCTCGTCCTCGAGGGTCCGGCGGAAGAGCCTGCAGACGGCCGCCTGAAGCTTGGCGGTCGCGGCCGTCGCGGGCGTGCGGAGGTCGAGCCATCGGTAATCGAGGCGCGCCTCCTGGCCGACGGCCGCGAAGGGTCGGTCGCTTCCCATCGAGGCCTCGATCTCGGCGCGCGTCCGGGCGGCGTCCTCGACGAGGAAAGGTAGCTGCCGCGGCGCCGGCGAGACGACGAAAACTCTGTCCACGAGAATCTCGACGTTGGATCGCGAGCAAGACTTGACCTCCGCTTCTACCAAGGTTCCCGCGACGTCCACAACGCTCTCGACCGCGAGACGTCCGAGCCACTTGATCATCTCCGTCGACCGCTCCCTGTCTTGCTTGTCCTTGAAGTAGCACGCCTGCACCGTCTCCGTAGGGTCGCCGAGCGACCTCACGACGATGAAGCACGAGTTCCCTTTGGCGCGGATGGTCGCGACGCGACCGCGGACCCACACGTCCTCCTGCGGCGCCGGCGTTGCCCTCGTGCCGAGGCTCTCGACGCCGGCGTACCGCCTCGTCCCGCGGCTCTGAGACATCGGCACAGCGTACTCCCCGACGCGGGCGTCCCCGACGGCGCTGAACTCGACGGGGCCCTCGGCGACAAACGAGGACGTCGTTGACATAAGCACCGCGCGCCGCCCGCCGCGCCATGCCATCATGAACGCCCAAGTCGGCCGCATCATCACGAGGCTGGCGGCCCGCATTCGGCTGCTTCAACTACGACCGGTACAAACAAACAAACAAACAAACAAACAAACAAACAAAACCGGAAGAATGTTCACTTTGTTGTTCTGCTGCCTTGCCGCCGCCGATGTTTACCATGTGAAGTTTTCGGTGCAGGTGAGAAAGGGTGATCTGCGAGATTTCGTGGTGGAGGTGCACCCGTCGTGGGCACCCCTCGGCGCCGCGCGATTCGCCGAGCTCGTCGACGCGAACTTCTTTTCGGGATGCCGGTTCTTCCGCGTTGTCGAGAACTTCGTGGCGCAGTTCGGCATTAGCGGCAAGCCCGGGGGGGCGGCTTGGGAGCCCATCCCCGACGATCCGGTGGTGGAAACGAACGCAAAATACACTGTGACCTTCGCGACGAGCGGTCCGGACTCTCGAACAACGCAAATTTTTGTAAATCTCGCCGACAATTCGCGCCTCGACGCGATGAGCTTCGCGCCCTTTGGTAAAGTCATAAGCGGCTCGGAGGTCGTCGACGCCATTTATTCGGGATACGGCGAGAAGCCCCAGCAAGCACGGATCCGGGAAGAGGGCAACGCCTATCTCAAAAAACAGTTTCCCAACCTCTCCTACGTTGCCGAGGTGGCGAGGCTCGACGGCTCGCCCGCGGAAGAACCTTAGAAGAAGAAGAAGAAGAAGAAGAAGAAGTTTCTTGTGTAATAAAAAAAAAAAGAATAAGAAAAAAAGGGCGCTGGTGTGCGTGCGGTGCGTGCGTGTCTAGAAAAGAAAAAAGGGAGGAGGATTAGTTGCCATCCGATGGCGCCGATTCGGAGGACGCTGGTCGGGCGTCGGGGGTGTCATAGTCTTCGGAGGCGTCTCGGCGGACGGCGGCCGCGGCGAGGCGGGCCTGCTCGCGAAGGGGCAGCATCTGGGTTCGGGCGCGCGCGATGGAGTCCTCGGTCATCGCCGAGAGGGGCGCGAATATGAGGCGGTCGTCGAGGGCGTCGCGGCGGGCCGCGGGGGGCGCGATGATCTCGGCCAAGGACTCGCGGCACATGCCCCAGTGGCCGCGCGCGATCTCACCCAGGAGCTGGGTGCGGCTCCAACGCGCGTCCCCCCAAAAGGCGTAGACGCGGCCGCGGAAGGGCCTAGTCATCACGACATCTTCTTGGTCGTCGTCGTCGTCGTCGTCTTTTTCGGGATACCAGGCGCGGGGATGGTCGTCGACTAGGAGGTTCTCGGGTCGGGCGGCTACGAGCCTGAGATCCTCGGATTCGGCGACGCGGACGAGCCAACGCTGAGCCTGGCGCCGCACGACGATCGCCGTGCGGTCGTTCAAGTCTGGGTTCTTTGTGAGGTTGCGGAGCTTGACGCGCTGACCGGGACCAATCCGGTCGTCCCTCGGATCCTCTTCGCCCATCTTGCGCTTGGGGGAGTCCTCCTTGGCGATCGCCAGGCGCGCCGCGAGGAACACGGCCTCCCCGAGGTCCTTGATGATCTTGTAGCCGCGCTTGGTGGCCCCGAGGACGAGGCACTTGACCACCTCGCGCTCGTCGCACGGACCTCCGAGGTGATGCACGACCTCGACCGACCGGCACCTCGCAGCCCACGCCTTGCCGCGCCCCTTCTCGATCGCGTCGTAGGCTCTGGCGAGAACGCGCCTGGCCCGCACCGAGTCCCAGGCGCGCGGCAGGGGCCGGCACAGGTTAACGGCAGCGACGTGGTCGTCCCCGCACGTCCGAGGCGCCGGCCGCCCTCTCTCGTCGACAAGCTGGAAAAAAAAAGTCGCCGGAGCCCTAATTTCTTCGAAGAAGGCCGTCGCGAGGTCCTCGCCCGAATTCGCGAGTGCGCCCCGCGCGATCAGCTGGAGCCGCTTCCCGCGCAGCGCGAGGAGGAGGCTCTCGCGGTCGACGGCCTCCCGCAGCCGCGACAGCTCGTCTTCCGAGTCGGCGTCGAGAGAAACGAGCCCGTCGTCGTCCTCGACGTCCGTGATCAGGTACGCGCTCCGCAGCCAATGGTCGTAGCTCGAGGCGGCGCGGATGGCCGCCGGCATCGCCCCCAGCTGCGCCTCGAGCTCCACGCTAAACTCCTCGCCCGCCCCAATGACGCACCCGACGTCGATCAACGCCGCGATTTCCGGGCCGGTGAACGACGTCATCAACTCGTGCCGCGTCGGGGGCCGGCACGTGAACTCCGTCTTGCAAATACCGCAGCTCTGGTGCCGCAGCTCGTCGCCGTGGAACATTGGGTGAGTCGGCTGCGACACCAGCACCATCCGCTGCCACCGCCGCAGGCACTCGAGGTGAACCCATCGCTGGCCGCCCTTGCACTCGCACGGGTTGATCAACTCGCCCGCCTCGGCCCCCTCGAAGCAGTACCGGCACATCTTCTCCTCCTCCTCCTCCACGAACTCACCCATCCCCTTGACACTCTGCCCACTCCTTTGTTCCTTGGTCTGCGTCTGGGCCTTCTCCTTTCCCTTCCCTCCCCTTCCCTTCCCTTCCCTTCCCTTCCGGGGAAATAAATTATTGTGGCTGGGGAATCGTAATTTGAGAACCACCACCGTCGATCTTGACCTAGTTTGATCCAAATAGTGTCTAAGTCTAATTAATGCTTCAAGAACTTTTACTAAGCGCTCTAGCGACGTGCACTTGCCGTGCACATCCGCACGGCAACGTCGTGGACTGGGCACGGACGACGTTATGTGCTTAAATCGCTAGGCGCTCTTCGGAGACCTTCGGGTGGCTCTTCTCGTGCGCCTCCGCGGCGATCTCCGACAGGTGTTGCATTATCATTCGACCTACCATTAACACAATCTGTGTCCGAACTTGGCGTATTAGTGGCCCGGAGAGCTTGGTGGTGGTGGTGGTGGTGTCCGAAGGCTCTCCACTCGCCGATCGGCGTCATTCTCCTCGACTGTCGAGGTCAAGGACGGGTAAGCGACAGTCCATTTCCCTGTCCTTCCACAACTAGTTCCTTATTCCGGGATCACTCTACTACGACTGAAAACGCCCCGTCAAACGCTAATTTATTTATTTATACGAAGGACTACTCGGCTTAATCGAGACTGGGACCTTGCTTTGCTAAGGCCACTCTATTCGACCCAAAATGCCGTCGCCAAACTTAAGTCCACGACCAACGAGATCACAGTCTGCGAGACCACCTCAATCCTCGTACTTGGGCGTCGGCTCGGGGGTTACTAACAGGGGGGGGGAATTGGGGGGGTGCATCTTTCGTGAACATATATGAAGACGGAAGGTTATCGACGAGTTGGTTGTCAGTCACATCGCGGTCTCCTCGTCGCATGGCGACAAGCTTGATGGTCACTCTCCGCCGACCGACCTTTCGGCGCTCCTCGTCTACAGGCCCGTGATTCCGGACTGGCTCCTGTCGGTCCGGCCTGGCTCCCATGCTCGGGAGAGGTCTGAAGTTAGTTAGTTAGAACATATATGGTCCTATTATGGAGATCACACATTATGTTTTTTTTTTTTTTTTTGCGAGAAGCAATTGCGTTTCTGTGAGGGCTAGTTTAATGTCATTCCGTGGACATAGTGATAAGGGTAATGATGGACATAGTGATAAGGGTAATGATTAAGTGTCTCGTAGGGCTATGGGTTGTTGTAGACCAAGTAACGTGCGAAATTTAGCAAAGAAAGGAGCACCGAAGGGCTTTGTGAATCCATCAGCAATATTCTGAGTGCAAGAAACATGGTGCAAGCGAATACGTCTTAGGTGAATATAATCACGAACACGAAACCAACGTGTGCTGACGGCTCTGGCTTTGGTTGCACTATCAGGATTATTCGACAAGTGGATGGCAGAAGCTGAATCTCCGAGTATAGGACTGTTACGTATGAATGACATGTCAGACGGGAGAGGATTGTCATGAGCATAGTAGTCTAGTAGCAGATCTTTCCCTGGAGGTTGGCGAAGATAGTATCGCGGATTTATAGCAAAAGCCATTTCCGTCAGCAGTTTACGTAGCCAGACCATATCATCAGCACACATATTTAGAGCAATAAGCTCACTCTAGTGCGTGGAAGTGGCTGTTATAGGTCGCAGTTTGGACTTCCAAGTGACAAGGGAACCAAACACAAAAACAGCATAACCAGTCGTAGATTTGCGGTCTTGTTCGTAAGAGGGTGCGTTATCGGCGTCAACGAACGCAACCAGTGGATCAAAACTACCTGAATCCACTTGTTCTTTAGTATAGTCTAACATAGTGGCCATATCAGTACGATTGCCGATAATAGATCTGAGACGTTCCATTAGAGCAAAAGAACCAGAGTAGTATCATAATCGAAGATTGCGATTTTCTGGTTTGCGCAAGTAGCGAAGTACTCCTGTTAATACCTGGACGTGCAGATATGCTGGATTGTGCATTCCACGGGAGCAGCGACTAAGGCTTTGCGATAAGTCAGGGCGACAGGCCAACTGTACAAAAGTGATCTTGCCAAGTAGGGTGGAGAAGGTGTGTTGGATGAACTTGTCTGTATCAGAGGATGGCTCTTCAGTTTTATATATAGTTGAAGGAGACATAGGGGTTGATGTGGGACGTAACTGCGTTAAGACGGGATACTCTTCAAACAATGCATCAACCTTAGCTTGGCAATCAAGTGAGATAGAACCATCGGGAGTGCGTGTAACTCGCATGCCTAGGAGAGTATGAACTTCTTCAATGTCTTCAACAGAGTATTCTTTCTGCAGAGCATTTGGCATGCAGTGGTAAGTCACCTGGGATACCATCCCGTCTCATCATGAACGTCTGGAAGTACTTAATTTGGGGAATGAAAGGTATGTTCCCTATATCCTCAGAACACGACAGGCGGCATCTAGAACTACACGAGAAAGGTTAAGTGTATAGTGCTACATACCTCGGGGCGCGCTAGACCATGATGATGAGCTTGAGCAACAAATCAGAGGACTAATTGACTGTGTAAAACGGAAGAAGAAGGGTAAGGAAGTGATCACGTTCTCAACGGACGGATAAGGGTAAGAGGCAGCAGATTTCTCTGTACGCCCTCGAGATGTCTTAAGCGCAAGGTGCGACTATAGAACCTCTCTTGAGAAAGATGATGATGAAGGAAAGAAAAAAAAGGAGAATACAGTCTTGATGGTCGCAAAGGTCACATACGAAGCATCAAGAGTATAGCAGGGTGTCTTAGGGCTTGGACTTGGTGGAGCTGAGAGTCGACTTGGCGCCTTTGAACAGAGCTTTACGAAACACAGGTACGACAGACAGTGTGTTAGGGCTATCTGAGGTGGTGGACATCGTTACTGGTTCAAGAGTATCGGTATCGTCGTCGTCGGCTTCTGCTGTAAGGTGGTGAACACCAATAGCAGAATGGTGTGGTACCATACGAAACGTGAGTGCAAGTAAAGCATTCAGTATGGATGGCACCAGCGAGTCAAGTTGTAGGGTGTCCAGTTGGTTTTCCAAGAAGCTGGACTCAGCGAACGGATCCGAGAAGATAGAAGAGTCTTCCGATTCACATGCGAGCGGAATGCTCTGGATACACGAGAGCAACTTGTCACGCAGATGAAGGAGGCGATCGTCCGGGGAGGAGTGGTTGGCGGCATATTGGTCATGAGCGGTAAGAGTTAAGCGAGACAACAGCTCTGTGATCTTGTACAGTGTTATAAGTAACACGTGTGCGTTGGCTGTAGGAGTAAAGAGCCGGTTTTCCAGGGAGGTGATTGAAGCAATGGCAGCCTGTAGATCTGTGCGTAGAGATAGATTCTCAGCACCGAGAGTGTTGACCTTGCGAATGTGTAGTTGAAGAGTTTCCTGGAGTTGCTCGACTTGTTGACGCAAGGCATCGACATCATCAAGCGAGGCAGAAGGCGCAGGGTGTGTCGATGGCGAAGACATCTCCAGAGTAGGGTCTGATGTGGAGAGTGGGTAGTTTAACGACGCTTCGGTCAACACGTGCTGTGCGAGTAGGGGGTGTTTCGCGTTTAAAAAGCGCAGAAAGTCTTGGTGTTCTGCCTGAGTATAAGCGGGGCCGAACATTACATCCAGGAGTGACGGCGGTTTTGTATCATCTGAAGATGATACGTAGTCGTCAAGATGTTGTACCCACGATTGGGCAACTGTGGTAACCACAGGTTGGAATTTGGGGGGCTTGAACATAGCCTGAGCTTTGCGACTCTGTGTTCGAACAAGGGTCACAAGGAATTTAAGATGCTCAAGGTGCATCTGTGTTATAAGCCGAAGATCCAGTGCGAATGGCCACTGTGTAGGAGAATCTGTTGTGGCCAGAGAGGATTCAGATAAGACCAAGTTAACAAGTGACGGGTGTTGTGCTAGTATGCTTATCAAAAGAGTATATAACTCCCTTGACAAATGATAGATGCGTATGAGGGTAGCGCGTATATGACCAGCTGAGCGCGCATCACAAGGGAATTGGAAGGAAGTATCATTGCGAGCACATACGGTAGGTTGTATGGGCACCTGATCAGTATTGTGACAAGCAAAGCACACCCCCATAGTAATAGCAGAGATGGGGATGTGACCATTCTTCTTATGGTCGTCCGTGTTGAGGTGACTCAGCACTTCAGTGGGGAGTTCACGAGGTGTTTGTGCCTTGGAACTGTACGTGGTTGAGACGAGGAAAGTCGGTTGTCCAAGATCATTGAGGCATTGCGTACAAAAGGACGACAAAATGAAACGTTCGCGTTTGGGGCCTCTGTAGCAGCCAATAGAAGCAATAGCAGGAGCAGCTTCCCAAGGTATAGTAATGGGTAAGCGCATGGATATGAATGTGGTCAGTTCCACAAACAATGAAAAGTCAGTAGACTCATAGACCGAGTGTAGGGCAGTGATGAGTTCCACTCGCATAAAAGAAGAGAGAAATGGGGTGACAGGGACACGGAAGTTCTCAAGGAGAGAGATTCCTGGTTCGTATAAAGCATAGTCCATGCTGAGGCCGTCCTGGAGCGTTAGTGATTGAGGTAAGATATGTTCGGCTGGTGTCGGTGCAACACCAGCGGCCTGTGGGGTAGCAGTAACAGCGGTCATGGGTTGTTGCTTTTGCGACAACCTGGGAGAAGGTTCGGCCGTGGAGAGCGAGCGTGGGACTGTCCTTCAAACGATTGGGCAGATGCCGCGGCCACGGGAGTACCAAGAAAAGGACATGAGCGACACTCACACGTGTACAAAAAAAATGTGGCAAAAGAGCCAGGGTTAGTTTAACGACGTTGCGGTCACGAGGGTTAGGCATCTTCAATCCTGTAAAGGCTTGTCGTCAGAGGCACGATGCATGCCGAGTAGAGAACGAAAAGTGGAGAACTCAGCAGCAAGTGGCTTTGTAAAACCATCAGCCACGTTTAGCTTGCCGGGAACATGATGGACTCGAATTTTCTGTAGCGAGATGTACTCACGGATCTTAAACCATCTGGTCGACAGTGCCTTGGATCGAGAGGATCCATCTGGGTTATTAGAGGTGTGAACAGCAGCAGCATTGTCAGACAAGAGGGGTAGTCTTCTGATGAAGCGCATATCTTCAGAATTGGGTTGTCATTGTCATCGAAATCAACAGGATTAGCGGTGTTCTCACCATTAACATTGTTGACGTAGAAGGTGGGGTTGACGACAAAGGAGAGTTCCAACAACAGCTTGCGTAGCCAAACAGCTTCATCAGCACAAATACTGAGGGCAATCAACTCAGCTTCGTGAGTTGAGCAGGAGACAATCGGTTGAAGCTCGCTTTTCCAACCAATAAGGCAGTTGAAAAGATAGAAGACAAACCCGGTGGTAGATTTCCTATCTTCCTTTGCTAAGGAAGGGGCATTGTCTGCGTCAACCATGGCGACTAAGGGATCAAACTGTCCAGTGGATACATCCTGCGGTTGGTAGTCAACCACAGTGGAAAGATCAATTCGATTAGCGGAGAAAGTGCGAAGGTGAGCTTCAATAGCATTACCTTTAGGATGGAACCAGAGGCGAAGTGAGCGGTTTTCCGGTTTCTTGAGGTAGCGAAGCAAGTGCTCTAGCATTTGGACGTGAACATACGTGGGTGCATGCATACCACGCGAACATCTGCCCAAGGCTTGCGAGAAGTCAGGTCTGCAGGCCACGTGCATGAACACCAGCATGCCAAGGAGGGTGGCAAAGTGCGAATTGACGTACAACTCTGTTTCAGAGCTGGGAGTGCCATCTTTATACTTGAAGGACGATGACATAGGATATTTAAGCGGAGTCAGTTGCGGCAAGACAGGGTGATCAGCGAAGAGATCATCAAGCTTGGCTTGCACATCCAGAGAAATGGATCCATCAGATGTGCGACACACACGCATGCCTAGGAGGGTATGGACAGGTTCAAACTGCTCTACAGCATACCGTTTGTGAAGGGCATCCTGTAACTCAGTACGAAGAGTGTCATCATTGGACACAATAACAATGTCGTCTACAGACAGACTGCATACGACGAACTTAGCATGTGCGGATACTCGAGCATATAGGCAAGAGTCCGAATACAGGCGCTTGTAGCCAAGGCTACGGAAGAAGCCGTCTATCTCTTTGTTCCAAAGAGATGGCGATTGACGAATTCCATAAAGTGACTTCAGCAGTTTTGGTAGGCGTCGGCCCTTGTACTTAGCGTCATCGGGGTCGATAAGCTTGATGCCGTCTGGTAACTGAACATAGACGTTGGCATCAATGTCAGACTGAACGAAGGCGTTCGGGACGTCTGCGTGGTAGACAGGCAATTGCTTGTATGCTGCAATAGCCAGTAGTACCCGGATTGCGGTCATTGTGGCCATTGGGCTGAAGGTGCCAAAGAAATCGGCGCCAAGGGATGCTAGGAAGCCACGTAGCACGAGGCGAGCCTTGTGCTTAACGTATTTGCCTGCAGAGTCTGTTTTAATCTTCAGCACCATCCTGCTGTCAATAGGGCGAGAGACACCGTCGGGTAAAGAAAGTTTGAAGCAGCCAAAGCGGATAATGTCGTGGAGTTCCTTGGCGATGGCCTTGAGGTAGGCGTGCCTGTCTTCAGGCGACATACCGTGGAGGCACTTAAGTTTATATTCGTCGATGGAAACGTCCGCTTCTTGGACCTTATATTCGTCAGGACCAACAGTGGCTGGTGAACTATAGTTTAACGACGTTGCGGTCGAGGCAGTGTGCGCGACTTCGGGATAAGCGGAAACAGCGTCAGTAGGAGGGGTAGAAGAAGCAGATTCCAGTTGAATATGGATAGTAGGGTCGGCATGTAAGACCTGGGTGATATACTCTGTAGAGACCAGAAGGTATTCCTCCAAGTCAGACAGAGATGCAGAATTAGCGCCAAACTCGGAGGAGTTGTGATCGATAAAGCTGGTCGGCGCCAGATACGTAAGTGCATACTGTAAGGAAGAGATGCCAAAGGCAGCAGCGTGCTCAGTGAACGCAGCTAAAAGAGGCTGAGGAATGGGGCACGTAGGTGAACCATCAGCAGTTAGAAAGGTTGCGGCTGGGATGCTGGATGCGCACTTAGCGTGGGCGAAGTAACCATCGACGTGAGGGTAACGGGCAAGTAAGTCAGTGCGCAACGGGAGAAGAAGACGAGCTAACAACGCATGTTCCCCCTCTGAGCAGATAGCAGACCAGAGGATACCACCATTGATATGAAGGGCGGAGAGGGCGGGAGACTTGAACGTAAGAAAGTGGTGGCGAAGATCCCAGCGGAAATCGGCGAGTTTGCCACCAGCGGCTTTGTAAGCACCAATAGTAGACGCTTGCAGCCGGGCTTGGATATTTTTCATGGAGGTTGCCTTGCGGGTGTTAGGTTGTTTGGAACCTGGGACAAGAATGAGGTCATCTTGTGCAAAAAGGTCTTTGTAAGAAGGAAGCAAGGGCGGCGGTGGCATAGAGCCAGAATCGTCGACGGGAGCGTCGGAAGAGGGAGGAGAAGCAGGAGCAGGGGACGAAGAAGGAGCTGAGGGAGGTGGAGAGTGCCCCCTCTGAGGATGAAGTGTCCGTGCCCCCCTCTGAATGAGATGGTCTTGGATAGCAGCGTGGGGTGTGAGCGAGAAAGGCGCGGGAGGAGCGTGAGGCGGAGGAGCAAGTTCAGGATCAGGAGTAGGATGCTGGAGCATGTAGAGGAATTGCAGCTTGGACGAAACACGGATTTGTCCGTTTTCAGGGTTGAGGACGACGTCGGCAATATGGTCAACACGTGGGGAGACGAGCGGGTTTTGCGCGTTGGCGCAACATAGATATAAGTATTTGCGGCGGCACGGTTCCCACTTGTGGTGCTCGTGGGGTTCCAATAGAAGGTAGCATTCAGCGCCGAAGATCTTGAGCATGTCATGCTGTGGGGTGCTCAGTTGATTGTAGAGTAGCTGTTGCGGACTCAGGATAGCATGGTGAATGCGCTCGAGCGTGGCGTTCGGGAGAAGGTTGTAGCTTTGGATGGTGTGTATTACCGCCCAGGGAAACATGATGGCTGGTTCCACGATCTTTGAGCCACGATAATGAGCATTAAGGAGAGAACGAAGGCGAGTTGAGGAGGCGGAGGCGATGAAGCCGATGGCTGACTCAACTTCAAAGTTAAAGTGGTGCATGTACGGCGGGAAAGCGATGAGCTGAATGCCCTTATCGACGCGGTACGGGGCGGTAATGTGCTGGCTAAAGTAGGGCTTGAAGGCATCAGAGTAGAGGGTGCGCATGTGCACGTTGAGTTGTGTACGACAAAAGTCATACACAAAGTCCAGAGCTTGAGTGAACTCCGTGGCGTTGGTGGTGCGTGTAAAGTACACCAAGAGAAACTTCGAGATAAGTTCTTTGAACACAATGATATGTGTGAAGCCCCCCCATTCTGACGGAATTGTCACATAGCCGCCGTCGCACGCCCAGATTTCGCCGGCTTTGTGAGTTTTCCCTAAGAGGGCTTGGTCGGATTGAAGTGCTTGTGCGGGTGGCGCTTGTTATGTGCGATGCAGTCGGTGCATAAGCCGCGATACGGTACATCTGAGGCAGAGAAGCCAGGGCGAGCCAGTACGTTGGGGGCCTTGGCAGCAACGTTGTCGGGGCAGTGGTGCACCCGGTGGAAGCGATTGGCACGTTCTTTGGCGTTGAGGTATTCAGCAGATCCGTGTGCGAAGGATTTGCGAGGAATGGGATGAGCGGGGATATGACGTTTGCGCCGAACATCGAACTTGAGTTCGGTGTCCAAGGCAGGAGGAGGCGGTGCGTCGTCATCCTGGTGCGCAGCAGGGTCACTTGGAGGTGCATCCTCATCATCACAAGTAGCGAGAGTATCTTCGTAGGACGAAGATATATAGTTTAACGACATTTCGGTCAAGCAGTTGCTGGAGATAGAAGTCATGAAGGCTTGTGCCAAAGACAAGGTATCTGTGCTGCACGTGGTGGAGGCCGGATCAAAGGTCATGAAGTTGGATACATAGGATTTCTTCGTCACGGCAGCAGTATGTTGGAAGGTAGGGTCCAACATAAGAGATTTAATATCGGCAACGAGGAGCGAAAGGTGCTTGTACAGTGTGCTGTACGTACCGGCAGGCAGAGCATTGCTGAGCATGTCGCAGCAAAGGTCGTGGCGAAGAGACAAGAGGAAAGATTCCTGTTGTTTGGTGTGGTTGTTAGCACGAATCAACTCCGGTCGAGTAGGATAGCGTAATTTCCCGTTGCGAGGGTCGAGTAAGATAATGTTTGCATACCCTCGGACGGTGGGCAATGGAGCAAGCATGGAGTGGATTTTAGAGCCGAGTTTGCGGTCACTTCCACGAAGATACCCTATATAGCGACTATGAGATAAGTGGTGATCTTCCAGAGCAAAATGAGAATCCTTGTAGTCGAAAGAATTGTCGGTGGCCTTGTAGGTAAGGCAGCCAGGCATCACAAGAGAGCATCTGGACAAGAGCTTTTGTATGGCGGTGCCATAGGCGGCAGCGGAGCCAACTTGAGGAAGGGCTTGGATGATCCACAAGTAACCCACAAACGGCTCCAAATATATAGACCTGTCTCTGTCGCGGGGGACGTTGGAGGCAGTAAACGTATACGTGCTTCCAAACGCGTCAATGGAAGCATGATATTTGATGGCGGCGTTTTCTGTGGTGAGGTTGCCGTCAGAATTGTGGCCGCCGGTTAGGAAGTAGGTATTGAGGGATGTTGATGAGGTTGTAAGTAGTAACCTATGTGACGGTTGGTCAGTTTCAAAAACGGTTATGTTATAGGACACAGGAGTGGGTGAGTCAGTGTGCAATCTGGCAAACACGTTATAGAGGGTGGTAAAAGCCTTAACATGCAATGGATTAGTTGCATGAGGCAGTGGATCCATGGAGGAGCGTTTGAAACACAGCTGATGATAAGTACACTCGGATTGAACAGAGTGCGTGCGTTGCTCGTGAGCCTGTTGTGAGTGAAGGCGCAAAAATAACATATTGAGTGTTTCAAGGTCAGTCATAGTAAGCTGAACAGAACCTGTGCGAGAGTAGGGTGCAAACGTTTTAGGAACGGGGACATATGGAGGATCGGGGAACACCCGGATCCAATCTTTGGAGATATCATTGGATAGCCAAAGTCGTTTAGGAATGGCTTGTATGTCATCCACGATCTTAAAGAAGGGGCGTGGGTGGTGGATAGGCCATGACAGTATGTTGATTGGTCCGGTTGAATACCTGCGTGCGATGCAGGTCCATCTTTCCCTAGATTGGTAGTCGCCACAGAGGTAGGTCGGGAACCTGTCAACAACATCGACACAGTAATCGAGTGTGGCATGGATGAGATTGGCGACATTTATGTGGTCTTGATGACAATACTTGTGGGGTGGTGTCATCTCAGCCAGTAGTACCAAGGGTTGGAGAAGTTTGATGACAGACAGCATGCTGTCGAACAGAGAGTCGTCGAGCAGGCTGTGTAAGTCTTCGGTCTTATGCTGCTTTAGTAGATTCCTGTTGGTGCAGGGAGGAGTGATCTCAATAATATCGCAATAAAATTTGCGCCTTTCCTCTGGTGAGATTAGGTGAAGATGGTTGATAAAGGCGGGTAAAGATTCAAATAATAATACTGTAGCGAAACGGTGGCGTAACATGCGCACCAGCGTATCATCAGACTCAACAACAACTTTTACATTGATATTTAAGCCTAGGTCACTAGTGGCTTGAGACAGGGACGCTGGGGTTGACAAACCAGAACAGAATAACATGACAGAGGGTTTGCGAAGATTGGGCTCTTGTGAGAGAAACACTGGGCGAGAAAGTATTCATGTTAATGGCGGAGTGTTTTGCTGGACGAACTTGTTCTGTTTCCGAAGATTAAGAACCAAAGGGCGAATCCACGGGCGATCTGGTAAAACTCTCTTGAGGAGATAGTTGTAATATGCCAGTAGATCCCTGTTTTCGTGGTATCGCTTGAGCGGAAATGCGAGGGAGCGTAGTTCGAGTTGCTTGTCGCGAGCGCTGTTGTAGGTGAGACAGGGGAGAGCAGGCAAATTAGCTGCTAAGTAATGTATGGGAATACGCACATCTTTGTCTATGCGGCTTGTGCCAGCGCTGAGCTTTGGCTCAGATCAATCAATGAACACAGTGGTCAAGTTCGTCTGGTTCCACTCGAGCATGCTCAAGATGGCGAGATGTCGGTTGTGCACTGGCTGAAGACATAAAGCGAAGTCAATCTTTAAGTAACCGATTTGTGGATGATCTGGTAGGGGAACAACTATATTACGTGTTAGCATCATATGTGAGGCACGTTGTTGTCCAGTGGCAGTTTGTATAATAATCGGCGCGTATTCGGAATCCGGTGGAATAATATGATTTGGTATTGCAAAATCGCATGTGGACATTAATGATATGGTAGCACAAGAGTCAAAATATAAAAAGGAACAATTTTGGGGGACACTGTTTACCTTCATATATTTCGTTAGAAGTGCATTTTCCGAACGCGGGCAAGTAGTGGAGAGGCTGGCAGTGAAGGAGTTCTCCAGAAATATCAGGTGAGTTGGAATGATAATCGGTCGAAAAGGTGGTGATGGTTCGTCAGCCTCATCAGCCATGCCGTGCTTCTCATCAAATGATGATAGCAAGGTCTGATCGACATCCCTTGTGGTTTCGGCTTGTGATGGTTGGGTGATGGCTGATTGGACCTGTGAAGATAGCGAGGACAGTAACGCTGGTGGTAACGCCGAGATGGCGGTAGCAGTAAAGAAGTTAGGCACTATATCAGTGGGGTTACCCTGTGTGTTGGAGGCATTCTTGGTATTTGTAGTAGGAAGATTTGCCGTTGGGGTGGGAGCAGTAGCAACAGTATGATGTTGTGGCTCCACGTAGTTTAACGACTTTTCGGTCGAGGATAGATGAACGTCTACATCATAAATGATGTCTTCTGCGAACATGAGTAGTTCATTTAGGCGAAGTAAGTCACTATTGTCCTCAGTAGATGTCGTTGACAGAATATCAGCGGATTGCAACAGAGTCTCAAATAACTTGGTGATGTTCTGTTGTAGCTGAGCCGTGATATCATTATCTGTCACATGCTTCGTAAGTTCACTACACTGCTCTTGCAGTGTATTTAAGGTGCGCTTCGTTCGGTCTAATAATTTCATGTTAGATCGAGAGGACCTGTCGAAAGTGCGAGGGTAAATTGGACGGTCATGGGACTGTCCAGCAGTTTTCTTGGTGACGTAAGAATCACCAGAACGATAATACGATAGGTCGCTGCGAGAGAAAGGCTGGCGAGCATCGTTAGAGTTACGCAAGCGTCTAGCGTTAAACGTGGAGGATGTTCCAGTTTGAGAAGAATTAATGGAAGCGAGTGCGTTTGCAGTTTGAGTCAGACTTTTGTCTGATAAATCCAGCGTGTTGGTCAGTATTAGTTAACGAAAACATGGTAACAGTGGCACGAACACGGGTGTCAAAAGCTAATGCTCTCGAGTGCGCGCGATTTAAGATTCGTTCCACTTCTAAGAAACGGGGATTGATTTCAGGGCGTAATGTGCCTTGACTTCATTGTCGTAACAGACAGTAGCTAGCTGAGCTACTTCTGCTTCAGGTAAGTTGGGGAAAGCTTCATTGGTGAAGTGCCATTCCTGATACTCAGGGGGCAATTCATCAACAGCTAAATGGAGATCAGCAGCTCTATTGGTCTTCCATTCCAGGAAAACGCGACCGAGAATTTGATTCCGGAGGACCTCGAAGTCCTTGCATGACCGAGTGTATGCTTCGTACTAGTCGTACTCGAGGAAGGCATCGGCATGACTGGACCGTAATAATTGTTGGATATGCTTAATTGCAAGGATACCTTGCGGGTCTGAAGCTGAAATCGATTTCCTTCGTTGAGAAACTCAACTACAGGAGCTTCGAGCTTCAATATGTCCGCACCTGTGATCGCCTTGGGTGCGGCTCGTGATGCGTGTTCTGCCACAGCAGTTGACGGGTAACCTGTGGGTTCAGTCACGCAGTTGACACTGTCTAGACATTCTAAGGGGGTCTGTCTATCGGTGTCTATGTACACTCATGCGTTATCGATGGAAAAAGCAGCCTATTTGACAACTGTGCAAGCTGTGAGTCCAGAGTAGTGCCGCTAAGCGTAGTCACTCATGGCAGCTGGTTAATTTTGGTGCTCTCAAGGAGCTTGGTAAGTGCATTGCCATGGAATGTACGAGTGGACGTACCCAAAATATTCCATAACATGTGTGCAAGAGTACAGGTTAGCCAACTTACACGCACATCAACATTGACATGACAATACGATACGATGAGCAGGTGCACACAAGGTTACACGATCACGTGTTCAAAATATGCTATATACAGCCCAATGGTAATGGCGTTATATTGACAGGTGTGTCTACATGTCGAGGCTGGACCGGCGCGGTAACAGTCCAAACCCCATAGGTTACGTGCGCGCGTTAACACATGGTTTCTCGGGGACCCGCCTGGGCCCATAACCTGCAAAGAATTTAGCAAGCAATGGTAAGTCACCTGGGAAACCAGCCCGTCTCATCATGAACGTCTGGAAGTAATTAATTCGGGGAATGAAAAGGTATGTTCCCTATATCCTCGGAACACGACAGGCGGCATCTAGAACTAGAAAAGAAAGGTTAAGTGTATAGTGCTACATACCTCGGGACGCGCTAGACCATGATGATGAGCTTGAGCACAAATCATCAGAGTACTAATTGACTGTGTAGAAAGGAAGAAGAAGGGTAAGGAAGAGATCACGTTCTCAACGGACGGACGGATAAGGGTAAGAGGCAGCAGATTTCTCTACGCTTCCTTCAACGGCTGACTCCGTAAAGAAAAAAGATTTCCTCGTACATGCCCGCATACGTACGTCGCCTCCGCAAATTCGACACCACCTCTTCCGTCTTCGCCACGTTTTCTTAGACGGCGATTTGACTGAAAACGATCTCGTCATAGGCGTTTCCATCTGCGTCCCCCGGCCATACCCCGTCACGCTGCTCACGTTCTCCGGCTGCCAATCGACCAGCCCGGGAGGCGAACAAGTCCCAAGCCGCGCCGGGAGGACCAATGCCCTCGCAAGACGCAGGTTCACCCATAACCGTTCTTCACCACGACCTATGTTATAATAGTATGTCGTCGCGGGGAAGAAGAAGTGACGGGGAGCGGGGAGGGGGATTTTCCCCTTTACAGACAGACTCTCTGGGTATGACGTCGATCGAGGCGATGAGCATCAAGGAGCTCAAGGCGCTCATAACGAGCGCCGGGCTGTCGTTCGCCGGGTGTTCGGAGAAGTCCGAGCTCCGGGACCGCGCGCGGGAGGCAGCGGCGCGGCTCGCAAGCCGCCAACCGACGAAGGACAGCCGCGTGGTCGCGTCGTGGGCCACTCAGTTCGAATATTGGAACGGCGGCGGCGAAAACGACGTCGATCTCGCCGTCGTGTTGCTCCACGGGATCGGGGCTTCCCCCGACGACCTCGTCCCCCTGGCCTCGGCCCTCGCGCCGGGCCTCGACGCCAAGTGCCTCTTCGTCTTTCCGGGCGCTCCAAACTCGTCGTGGTGGCCTCTCGATCCTGCGCAGTGGATGATGCAGGCCATGGCCGGCGAGGCTTCGCTGGCCAAAATGATCCGCACCGAGTTCCCGGGCTTGGCGGATTGTCGCGTCAAGGGTGCCGAATTGCTGGAAGACGTCCGCCGCCGCGCGGGTCCTAGGGCAAAAATAGCCCTCGGCGGCTTTTCCCAGGGCGCCATGACCTCTACCGACATCGCCCTCAGCGTCCCCCCCGGAACCGTCGACGCCGTCTGCCACATATCCGGCGCCCCCATCGTCGTCGACACGTGGTCCGCGGCTCTCGAGACCCGCGCTCCCTCGCTTAAAGTCTACCTTTCCCACGGTCGATCTGACTTCGTCCTTCCCTTCGCGGTCTCCGGCTGGACTAAATCCCTCTTCGAAAAGGCCGGCGTCGACCTCACCTACGTCCCCCACGACGGTGCGTCGCTTTTGTGGTCTGCCTCACCGAGTCCGCGCAGGTGGCCACACCCCCGGCCCCCTCGAGCCCCTCGTCGCCTTCCTCAACCGCACCCTCGATCACGCACGCTAGTAAACTTATGTCGCCTGGTCGTCGTCAAGTTGGGTTCCTTTTCTGCATCCCGCCCGGCTCTTGTCCTTCTCGTCTGGCTTCTCCCTTCCTTCTAGGACCAAGCTGCTTACCCCCCCCATGTGAAATGGGAGTCTCAACGGACGACGACGACGACGGACTCTCGAAATGTTGGAAAAAACAACTACTATATTATTATGGCCGGCGCCGTCGCGCGTATTGTTGTTGTGTGGTGGTCGCTGTTGCGCGTCGGACGCGCAGAAGAACACGAGCTCCGGCGACAACAGAACGAGGTGCTCGAAGGACTCGCGGCGCAGCGACGGGCGTTGGGAGCGTGCAACATGTCTTTTGGGCGACGCGACCGTCTAGGGATATGCGTCACCGGGCAACTCTGGCGCCTCGAGACCGAGTCCAAGCTCCGGCACTTGATCGAACCCGCGTCGCGCCGGTACGCGGTCGACGTCGCGCTCGTGACCGCGCGCGAGCCGCCGACCTTCGTCAACAAGGAGACCGTCGGGGGCAGAACGAACGCGAGCGACCTAAACAGATTTGGCGCCGCGGGCTCGCTCGTGTTTGACGATCGGCCGCAGGAGGTCTCCCCGTACGTGGTGCGCGAGTACGCCGCGCTAAGCGACAAACCGCAGCTCGGCGACGACCGCGCGAGGGCGCACGCGAGACAGTGGAAAGCGCTGTTCGAATGCTACGGCCACTTCGCGAAGCTCGAGGGCGACAGATGCGCCGCCGGCGACCCATCAAGATACGCTGCGTTCGTCCGCCTCAGGGACGATGCCCTCGTCTTCCGCGACTTTGTAGTCGAGCCCCTCAACGGATCCGTGGTCGTCCCCGACTGCCAGAACTTCTCGGGCTACAACGACAAGGTGGCGATCGTCCACGCCGATGTCGCCCGGGTCTTTTTCACGCAGCCCATCGTCGACTACTTGTTTAATTATTCCTCCCTCGGCGTTACCCACGGAAACCCCGAGCACCTTCTGCGCCGCGTCCTCGACAAGCACGACGTCCCCGTCGTCAAAGCGAACGTCGATCGCATTCCGGTCTACACGTCGCGCGTCGATCCGGAGACCAACGCGACCTGCGTGCTCTTCTACAAGCTCAAGCTCGGCAAGTATCCGAGGTGCTGGCCCGCCTCCTGCCGAGATCGCCAGGCCCTCTACTGCGCGCACTGCCGCCTCCGCTTTTCCCGCGTCCTCAAGGACGAGTTCTTCCGGCCCGACCCCGACGATCCTGAACGCCACCCCAGCTGCGACGACCGACCCTGCCCCTCCTGAAACACTTGGAGCGCGAAAATTTTACATATCATATCATATCATATCATATCATATCCCCCCCGCGCTCCTCAGCTCGGTCGGCCGGTCGATGTCCGAAGAATCCGAAGAAGAAGGAGGAGGCAAAACCCGCGTCGAGCGAGGAGGACGACGCGCGCGGCAGGCTCTTTTGTGTTGTTGTTGTAGGCTGCAAAAATTTGCCGCAAACACGAAAATGCTGCCCCACGGCAGGGTCGGATAAGAAAGTTCGTACGAGCCGTTAACTATGTTTCACGTTAACTATGTTTCAGTTTGTACTAAGACATACTCAACGGATCGCTGAGCTATGTTCATTTGTACTCAAGCAGTATGTGCCGCCACGCCGCGAGATCGTCGCGATGGAACTAGTCCCCATAGTGAAGTCGGCATCCTTTCGTCCCCTCACGCAAAAAAAGGAAAAAGCCCACGCGTTGTAGGACCCGTCGTTGCGGCGCGGGCTAGTCTCGTTTTCTTATCCGACCCTATACATTATTAGGTCCCCACCGAGATTGTGAATAAGGAACGGACCGTAACTTAGCAACATGAGGATGGTGGTATGTGCGTTGGCCGTCGCTCAAAGTCGAGGGTTGTCGTCGGTGCCAGCGGCGGCGGCGCGGCGGCTCGAAATCATCCGGCTGGAGCACGAGATGGAAGAGGAGCGGGAAAACAAAGCGCGCGTTCGGGAGCTTCGGAAGCGGCTCAACGCGCTGCGGCGCGCGACCCCGCAACCAAGCGAGGTCCGGGTCGCGACGTTTTACCGGTTCCTCGAGTTGGATCCCGAGACGTGCCGGGTGCGCTTGAGCGCTGCGCTCGAGGCGCTCGGCGTGGTGCTGGGGTCGGTGACGGTGTCGCGCGAGGGCGTCAACGGCGCGCTCGCGGTCCCCGCGGGAATCGAGTTCGAGCTCGAAACGGTGCTCGCGGAGAGCCTTGGATTCGACGTCGAGTTGAATTGGGCACCGGCGACGCGCGCCTCGCCCTTCCTCCACCTTCGCGTTCGTTCGAAACCAAAGATCCTCGAAGACGGTCTGGCCGAGGAGTTAGATTGGTCGGTTTGTGGCTCGGAGCTCGAGCCGGCGGCGTGGCACGAGGCTCTTTCCTCCGGGGAGGCGGTGGTCCTCGACGTCCGGAACGGCTACGAAAGTGCGTTGGGATCCTTCGAAAACGCGACGCTTCTCAACACCGACTCCTTCGCGCGGTCGTGGCATCGATTAGACGACCTTCTACGAGACAAGCCCTCCGACACAAAAATCCTCATGTTTTGCACGGGCGGCATCCGCTGCGTCAAGGGCGGCGCCTACGTGCGCCAGAAGCTCGGCTTTACCAACGTCCACCGCCTCAAGCACGGCGTCGTCGGTTACGAGCGCTGGCTCGCAGAGGAGGAGGGTGTACGCGCGTCGTCCTCGTCCTCCTCGCTCTTCCGTGGTTCGAACTTCGTCTTCGACCGACGAAAGGAGGCCGACTGAGTGATGACTGGCGTCTTCTTCTTAGTCTCGGTGGAGGGGGTATTATGTTATGGCGTCAGGCGGCGGCGGCGCTGGTCGTTGATCTGTGCAGTTGGGTGGGGTGGGGGTCCCGCGGCGGGAAAAAAAGGCGCCGGAGGGGTGCTTAGCGAAGGAGGGTGTGTGCAGCCGGGATGAGGAGGAGGAGGAGGAGGGAGGAGGAGAGGACCTTCAACAAGAAAGAAATAGAAAAAGAAAGCTTAGAAGTTGCTTGGTGATGTGGATCCCGGCGCGAAAAACATCGTGGGGGACCTACCTCGAGAAGAAGGCCTTAAACGACGAGCCTATCGGTCGGCCTCGGGGTCGGTCGGCGCGGGTGCTGCCTCGGCGGCGGCGGTGCGCTGGCGGCGCTCCTCGTCTTCGAGAGACGCCTGCATCGCCTCGAGCACCATCAGCTCCTCGACGTGGTGCAAGTCGGTCGGAAGCGAGTGGAGGAGGGCGTGGAGGTCTTCGAGCGCCAGATTTGCGTCACGCCGGCCGCGGAGCATCATACCGAGGCCCCCGATGCGGCGCGGCGCGGGCGCGGGGGCGGGGGGGGCGGGAAGGGGCGCTGCCGAGTCACCCCTCCTCCTCGACTCCTCGAGCTGCGCGCGCATTTGGTCCTCGATCCGCAGGCGATCCGCTACTTTGGCGAGTTTGGGCTCGGCTTTTGTGGTCGGGCTCGTGCTCGCCGAGGCGGAGGAGGACTTGGCGGGGGGGGCTTCCTCGAGCTCGTCGCGGCAGGCGAACGCCTGGAATCTGTCCTTGCCGCAAAACGGGCAACATACGGGACCCCTTCGCAAGGGGCGCACTTGGAGGTAACACTCGGTGCAGATTGGCTGGTGGCAGCAGGTCGAATAATTCACAGCACCGTAGAACAAGAAACAGATAGGGCATTCCACGCCCTTTCCTTCGGCCGCGCCGAGGCCCCTGGGTGCGACTTTGCCTTCGCACAGCAGCCTCTGAATGCAGGCTTCATCCCAGCCCCCGGAGACGTCGCTCTTCCTCTGGGGGTTCCGGGCGTGCCCAATGGCGTTCACGTTTCCCATGACGGGAAGAACAAATGCCCCTCCTATATACGAACTCCTCCTCGCCTGGCCGGTAGGAGGAGCCTGGCAGAAAAAGGAGGAGACTGATAAAATGAAACAAACCCGCGTCAACTTCTTTGAGCAAGTGGTTTCCCTTTCCGCTGTGTGACGTCACAGGACGACCGTATCCGATGATATCATGCTTCCTCCTCCGCCGATGTCGGTGCGCGATGCCCTCTTGCAGGTCAACGTCCCGATGGGCCACGAGTCCTGGCTCACCACTACCACCACCTCCTACGAGCCCGCCGCGGCACGGAGCAGTAGCCGCCGCCGCCGCCGCCGCCGCCCTATGCTCTTCCACCACCAGGAACTCGAACCAGTGCCGTCAAAATTATTGAGACCCCGCTCGGCGCCGACCCCCGTCCTGGTGAGGTACCCCTGGTCGCACCACCACCACCACCATAAGATTATCCCCGAAGCGCCGCGGAGCTGCCGACCCCAGTTCGCCCTCGAACCGTGGTCGGCGCGGTCGGCGCGCGCGCGACGGAAACGAGAGCGCGCCGAGGCGGCCCGGCTCGAGCGCGCTATTGAAGTGTTGGGGCGGCCCGAGGCGCGGGCCGCACGAAGAGCCCGCCTCTCCCTCCAGCGACTCCTCCTCGAGACAGTCGCAATTGGTCGCATCGCGGCCGTCCTACGCCGGGAAATCGAGCGCGACCGGTCGCGAGCGTGGACCGAGCGGCCGACGCCCGCGTCCTTCGTCAGCCTCGTCCCGAAAAAAAGGCCGCGCCGCCGCGCCGTCTACGTCAATGCGGCCACCAACATCCAACGATGGTACGCGGCGCGCAAGGTTTCGCGCGTTTTTGCAGCTCGAACTTGGGTGCCGCGAGCGCTCGAGCCGTTCGCTCGGGCGGCCGGAACCCGTTGTCGCCGAAAGCAGCGCGAGCGAAGCGTGGTTGTGATCGTTAAATTCCTCGACGCGGGACGCCGGAGCGCGCGGTTCGCCGTCCACCGCCTCGCGCGCGCCGTCCGCCGCGTCCAGAATACGATTCGCGCGTCGTCGCGCTGTCGCCTCGCGCGCCTCGGTTTGCTCGAGAAGGCCTTCGTCCGCGAGGAGCGCGCACGGCGCGACAGGCTGGTCGAGGACAGGCGCCGCGACCAGCGCCTCGCCCTCGAGCGCACAAAGACCGATCCCGTATTCGGACCGCGAGCTGCCAGACTCTTCGACGCCAGCGCCAAGCTCCGCGCTCTCCTCTCGCTCGAGGGAACCTCGCGACTGGCGAGACGACTCAGACTCCGCACGACCAAACTCTACGCGGCGAAGCCGCCATCACAACTCCGCGACGACGACGACGACGACGACGACGACAACAATACGCTCCACACGCGCTCCCCCAGCCTCTGCGTCGACAGCATCTACGCGCCGTTTCCCGCGCCCCACCGCCGCGCCTTTCTGGACGCCCTTCTCTGCGCCCAGCGCCGCCTCTACCGCGAGCGCATCGAGGATCGCCGGATCGAGGCTCGCCACTTCAGGGCCGGGGTCGACGACGTGAAGCGCCTCTTCTTCGGCGAACAACCCACCACCGACTTCCTCGTCTGCGTCCCGCCCGAGCTCGGCCTCTACGACCCCTTTTTGCTCCTCACGCCCCCCGACGGAGCCCTCTCCGAGATCCGCCGCTTCGTCCACGGCTCCTTCGCGGCGGCGGACACCGTGCGCACGAGACCCTCGTCGTCCTCGAGGATTTCCCCCTCCTAATTTCATTACGCAATAAAATCTGCAAGTGCGTGCTTCGCGCCGCCGCCGCCGCCGGTACACGTCGGACAAAATACTCATGGCAACAACAACAACAACAACAATCCTTGAGCGAGAGAGCGAGCGAGCACGCCTCCGCACACACCCTGTCGTCGCACCCGTCTTAGACGTAGTGTCGACCTTCCCTCCTTTCGTCGCGCACACACACAAGTTGTCACAACCCCCCCCCAATTTATAGCAGTCGACCCTCCGCCCCTCCGGCTCCGCTCCAAAAAACAAACGAGATCGGGGTAATAACATCGCAGCACTCTCCTCGCGTGTCCTGCATGCAATAGCGCCTCACCCAACGACTGGTCAGCACCACCGACCGACCGACCGACCGACCGAGCGACCGACCGACCGACGCCAGGCAGGGCAGGCAGGATCATCCGATCCCAGTAGAAAGAAAAACAACAACAATCCGAGGTTATCTTGTCTTGCCTCTTGTCGAGAGAGAGAGAAAGGATATATCGTTCATGAATAATTAAGATGTCGATCCAAGTCGGCGGCCGCCTTGTCAGTGCGAGGGCGGATCCAAGTCGGTCGGCTCTGCCTGGCCGTCGTCATCGAGGGTTTTGAGGAGCTCGAATCTCTCCTCGCGGCACTCGTAGACGAGGGGGGTGAGCTTGATGACGGTGTGAATAGGAATGGAGACGTAGGGCGCACTTTCGCGAGGGAGGCCGAGGTAGTAGGCGTAGATGAGCCTGAGGACGCCCTGGTGCGCGATGATGAGAAGCGGTTCTCGATGGCGCTCCATCTCGAGAATCATGGGGTCGAGTCGGTGTATCATGTCGAGGTAAGACTCGCCGCGGGGATAGCGGTAGGCGAGCTTGTTCCGCTGTCGTCTCGCAAACTCGTCGGGATAGTGTTCTTTGATTTCGTCGTAGGTCATGCCGTCGCAGATGCCGGCGAAGAGTTCGTCGAGGTTCGACCAAGGACGGGGACGCATCTGGACCCAGGTCTGGGGCCGGCCATCGATATCGTCGCCCTTGTAGGCGATCTCGATTTTTGGGTGTTGGATGTACTGGGCCGTGTCCCGCGTGCGCTTGAGCGTCGAGGTCCAGAGCCGCGCGGGAACGACGCTATTCGGGGCGCCGAAGAGTCCGTTGCCGTCGACGCAGATCTCCGTTTCGGCGAAGCGCGCGAGGGCCCGCGCGAAGCGGTCGCCCTCGGGAGACAGGCCGCTGTCCCCCCCGATCTTCCCGAGGACGTTGTACTCGGACTGGCCGTGGCGACACAGGTAAAAAACGTGCGGAACCTGGTGGAGATTGCTGACGAACTGGATGATCCTCGAGGGCGTGTAGCCGCGGATGTTGTTGATGACGAACCTCCGGCTGTCGACGATCTTCATCCAAGACCGGTCGCGCTCGCGGCCGCCCGATGCGGGCCCATCCAACGTCTCGTACTGGGCTTCGTAGTGGCCGACGCGCTCGCGAAAGTCGCGAATCGCTTCCTCGGCCGGCTTGCCCGCGTAATCCGACGCTTTGAGTCCCGTGCTCTTGATGTTCCGCTCGATCACCGTGTCGTCGGAGCAGATCGACTCGATCATGATCACCTGCGGCGGGGGCGGTATGTCGACTGACCCGGAGGCCGCCTCGCGGCGGTACTATGGGCGGGCGTCTCGCTGTCGGCGGCCGACCCCCCCCCTAGAAAGGGAGTCCGAGCCGAAGAACTCGGCTCGGACAACCATCTTTACTACCACATAAAAAAAAGGCGTAGGGTGGGGCGCCGCACCTTGCATTCGAGCGGCGCGAGCCGCTGCACCGCGTACTCGCGCTTGTCGAGCGTCGCGTGAGTCCCGTCTAGAATCGCGATGCGACCGTCGTTCCCCGCCTCGAGCCACTCGGACAAGTCGTCGAGCGCCGCGTCGTGGCACTGCTGCCGCGCCACCGCGCCCTCCGAACACTCGGGGTTGAACCACGACGCCTCGCGGTACGCGCCGTGCATACGACGCCGGTAGTCGGCCATGTTGAAGACGCGCGCGTTGACCGCGTGGAAAAATCCTAAATACTGGAGCAGCTTGCGCGCGATGAAGGTCTTCCCGCGAGCCGGCAGCCCGACCATGATGATCACCAGCTTGTCGCTCGCCGTCGAAAATTCGTTCGATTCGGCCACGTCCAACAACACAGGATTGTCGCGGGGACTCGTCCCACCGGGGGGCATCTGCGGCTCGGGGTTGTCAACGCTGATCATCTGCTGCTCGATACTCTTCCGCGAAAGCTTGCGGAAGTCCGCGATGCGCCGCTTCTCAGACTTGAGCTGCACCGGCGACGCGACCTTGCGAGCCTCCATATCACGCCGACAGAACGAACACAGCTGAGAATCACCCAACCGGCCGGCCTCCTAAACCCTTCGTATTCTACTGCGAGGGTATTAATTACGACGACGACGACAAGGCGACGTGCTTCATTGCCGCGCGGCGTGCCTCGTAACGGGCGAGGACGACCGGGACGACGGCCACGATCAGGAGCGTGTTGACCAGGTTGACTCCGATGGGCCGAGGCACGACGACGACGATCCAGCTGTTGCTGTTTCTGAGGTAGAAGTGGGCATAGAGGTCCCAGAGATAGGTGGCGAGGATCGGCAGCAACACGAACGCCATGCCGCACTGCAACAACACACGACCCACGAGGTGCTCAAACAACAGGACCAACAACGTCTCGAACTCGACCTCGTCGATCTGCTCGTCCTCGCTCACTTTTTCGACGAGGTGCCGAAGATCACCAATCGTCGGCGGCGTCAAGCCCTTTACGACCATCGACATCTTCGAGTAGAACAGCAACACGGCGACGTACGCCTCGGTGATGTCCACCCTCGCGTTCTTGTTGATGTCCACCTTGGAGAACGTTTCGCTGCACACCCCCTTGAACCACGACGATCGCGTCAAAGCGTTCCGGTGCTTGGCCACCAACTTTTCCAGCTTTCTCTGCTTCGCCTTGAGCTCCTTCTCAGCGGCACCCAAAGCCCTCTCTGCGGCCTCGGCAAGTTGGCTCGCGGCTGGACGACGAGGGTCCATCTCTGATGATGATAACTATTTTCGAACTACTGGCGGCGGCTTTTTTCTACCTACTACTACTGACTGGAGAAAGGTTGTGGTGCAATTACGGGACGTCTCCTAACGGAAACAGAAAAAACAGCGATGTCAGCGTTTGAGACGAACGGCGGGGCGAATTTCTCTATCTTGCGCTTCGAGCAGCGGCTTCCTGCGGTTCGGCGATACAAACCAAACCAGGGCGCAAAATCGATAACGCCTAGAAGTGTAGCCATAATAACCGTTCGACTGGCTGGCCATTTTGCATCGCCATAATATATTTTATGCGGCGGTTGCTCGATTAAAACCGGCATTTGCCGAACCGTCGAGCTCGTACCAATGGGGTGAAACGAGACAACAACAAGTCTACGATGCCACGACGTCCGCGCTAGATCCTCTCTAGCACTCGGACATGGTGCGGTTATCACTCGTTCCCACTCTCCGAAGTCGTCGCCCTCGCTAGATATCACCACCTAATTATTATCCGCGGCTTTGCCCGTCCTGGCGGTACTTGGATGGGTCAAGGGGTCGCCGCACGAAGGGCCGAAGAATCACAACACGAGGCTGGCAGGAAAATTCGGCGAGGCACTTAGGCGTACATACCGTGACTTTGGCAATTTCTTCTTCGGCGAGGAGTCTCCCCCTCGATAGGGTCGGATAAGGATCTCGGGGGTCCCGCGCCGGGGCCGAAAATCCCGAAGGATTGGCGGGCTTTTTTGTCCGTCGCCAAGTTGACCCAAAATGGTGCCGGTTTTATCTTGGAACGAAGTCCGTAGCTGCCGATTTGGCGAATCTACTTGGGAGTGAGGTATTTTGGCGCCTCGGTGGAGGCGGGGGCCTAGGTGGCTCTACTCTGCACGACGCCATCGGCTCCAAATACAACAACCGGCGCATCGGGAATGTCCGTAGGCCCAATGAGGGTCGTGTGGGCGTTTAGACGGCGCCTTTTGTTCGCTGGGGCCAGTTCTAGTGTCCTCGTCTTTCCGGGCGTCCTCGGGAGACCGGCGTCGGGGCCCGCGAACGCAGCTATGCGTAGTCGTCGTCGTCGACGTCCATCGCGTCCTCCTCCTCCTCGTCGTCGTCGTCGTCGTCGTATTCGTTGTCCTCGGACACGAAGCGCCAGGAAGCCGGCTTGGAGCCGTTGAAGAAGGTGGGGCGGTTCGCGAGGAGCAACCCGCTGAAACCGTCGTCATAGGAAACGAAGATCCAACCCAGCCCGAGTTTCTTGCGACCGTCCTTGGAGTTCTCGTCGGATACCGCCTCGATGGTGCCGGGCATCCAGTAGCAGCCCGGGTGCCCCGACAACTCCCAGAGAACCTCGACGCGTGACCCGACCAACGCCACGTCAATCGTCGGTAGCTTCGAGCGGCCACTCGTTGTCCGCGTCCGCTTCCTCGGATGGCGAAAGGCGAGGCACTCCTCAACCTTGGCCTTGAGCTCGTCAACGCTCAAGTGCCGCCTCGCGTCGAGTTCGAGACGCTGGGCCGTCGCGGTCCCGAGCACTGGCAGCTGCCGTCGGCGCTCGCCCGGGACTACCGCCTCGGCGACCAACTCGCGGGAGTTGGTCTTGATCTGCTCGTAGACGTACTCGAGGTGCGCGGTGAAGAATTCGATGTTGGCCTTGGAACCGGCCGAGCCGATCGTCGGGTCCTTGCCCGAGGTGTAGGACTTGGGTTTGAGGTCGCCCATGCCCATGCCGACGACGTACCTGTCGATGTTCTCCTTGAGGACCTTCGACCGCGCAGCGTCGCTCGAGATCTGCTCAAGTGCCGCATCAAGTCGCTTCTTGACCGTCGAGAGCAGGGTCCTCCCGACGAGGGCCTGCTCGTCGACGACAGGCTTGACTTTCATGGCCTCCTGGGCCTTGGCGTAGTCGTTCACCTGGCGCTCGAGGGCCTTCTCGACGAACGCGGCGGCGCGACGGCGATGGTGCTCCTTCGCCGCCTCCGCGCGCGCGGCAGCCTGCTCCTTGTGGTTCTGCCGACCACGACGAGCCGCCTCCATCAACACTCCTCGAAAGTCGTCGCCGAGCGTGGCGAGACGTCCTCCACCAACTCGATCGCGCATTCGAGCCTTCGTCGTCGTTCGACCAGCGACCTCGTCGGCGACGCGTCGCCGGCGCTTGGTCGTAAAACTCGTGGCGGCCCGGTCGAACATGTGGTCCCGTTGGCACGCGACGACCCCGACGCAGTTCACGACGCTCATGTTGACGTAGGAGGCGTTGTAATACTTCAATACGCCAAACTCGCCTTCGACCTCGTTCGAGTTCCGCCGCGCGCCGTCGAAGGCCCTCCGGAGCTCCGACGTCTGGTTGACCGCCGCGAGGTCGCCGTCGCCGACGTAGCGCATAGACTGCCCCCCTCGAACGTGCGGCGCATGCCGCGGCCCCAGGCCCGGAGCGCGTCGAGCATGGTCTTGGCCTCTGGATCATTGGTGTCAGTCGGAGCGTAGAGCCGCGCCCGAACGGCCGCGACGTCGCGGATCGTGGACTGGCCGTCGACGGACAGCTTCGCCGACCCGGCCCGCGTCTCGAGGAACTGGGCGTAGGTGGCGATCTCAGTGTCGAAGGCCTCGTAACCGGCGGTCGCAACGAGTTGTGGATTATCCTGGCAGACTTGGAAGAAGGCATGCACTTGCTCGAGAACGCCCGCCATGTCGAGAACCGACCAACCCTCGAGGGCGTCCGATGCGGCGAAAAATCGGAAAGGCACCGTGAGCTTGTCGTCGATGATCGCTCGGGCTCGAATGGCTCCGGCGACCTCCTGCGAGGACAAGGTCGAGAAGAGGTTGTTCCTGAGGATGTTCTGCGGCGCGTAGCTCGCGTTCTCGAGGAACTCGACGAGAAACGGGAGGTTGTGGAAGATGACCCAGGCCGCGTTGGTGCACGCGTCCTGCCGCGTCCCCTTGTCCGTGCGGCCGAGCGTGAGGTAGAGCTCCGACGGGTGCTTCTCCTCGAGGAATGCCCGGAGAGGGGTCCCGAAGCCCTTCCCGTAGCGATCCACGCCCTCGCCGATACACTTGGACAAGGCATGAATGACCTTGTTCAACTCGCCGGTGAGGCGCAGGTGCTTCGCCTCCGAGCTCTCGATGCTATCCTTCAGCAGCGTGTCGAGCATCTTGGCCTCCTCGGCGGCGCCGCCGTCGAGCCATGTGTTGCCTGCTCAACAAATTGCTGGTGGGACGGCACGACGTACCGAGATGTCGCTGGCAGTTCCCGTGAAAGACACGAGTCTTCGCGTCGCGCTCGTCTTGCGTCATCAAATTCCACAGCTCTTCCCCGATCTCCTTCTGCACCGCCGCGAGGACATGCTCCTGGAGCTCGCGGACCGATGCGATGGCGGCGGAGGCGTTGTCGGTAACGATGGCCCGGCCGGCGAGATTCTGCACGCCGGAGCTGCCGGCGGCCGGGAGCGCCTCCGCAGCAGCGTCGGCTCCGTAGAGCTCCTGGTAAACTTGATTAACGAGCTGGAGCGCTCGATTCAGGTCACCAAACCGATCGTTGATCGCCTTGGCCTCGCCAGGCGCGCTCTGGTCGGAGATCTCGCTCGCGCCAAGCGTCCAGTTTTCCGTCACGCCGCCGCGTGTGACGCGAAGTTGGGTAGTCGCGATCTCCTTGCCGTCGAGCGGCGACGCGTCCGTCGCCGCGTCGACGACGTCACCGTATCCCACGGCGAGGGCGACGGCGGCCTCGTGAAGGACACCCATCTCGGAGCGCAGGTCGCGAATGAAGCGTGCGGACGGGAGCTCCATGTCGCGCACTCGCTCCGGGCCAACGACCGCCTCGACGACCGAGACCAGGACCTCGGGGATTTCCGCAGGCGCAACCCGCGAGGCGAGCAGTTTCATACACAGCACCCTGAGCTTCGAGTCCCACGGAGTGCCCTTGCCGGATCCCTTGCCGGACGGCTTCCGCGGTACCCACACTTCGGCGTTCTGCTTCTCGAGGACCGCGACCCGCTCCCGCAGCCGCTCGATCTCCTCCTCCCGGGCCTGGACGCGGTCCTCGGCAGCCGCGAGCTTTATCTCCATTTGCTTCGCTTCCTGGTTGAGGGCGGCGTAATTGTTCTTGAGTTGTCGCATGGCCCGAGGGTCCGATTTCTTCAGTCGGTTCCTCTCCCGAAACTCGGCCGCCTCCGCAGCCTGTCTCGCCGCCTCGTTCGACTGGGCCTTGGTCGCGTTGAGCTCGTCGATGGCTCGCTGCAGCCTCGCGGCATCGCGGTTGCGCTGCTTCTCATTGGAGGCCTGGTGGCGTTCGATGCGGACCTGGAGCCGTGCCTCCCGACGTGCGGCATCCCGGACCTCGTCCTCGTACTTCCACTTGACCTCGAGACGCGCCGCGTCTGCCTTGGCGGCCGCCATTTCCGCGGCGAAGGCGTCGGCGTGGGCTTCTTTCGTCTCGCGTTCGGCGGTGACAGAGCGAGAGTGCTGAGCCGTCTTGGCCGCCGTGAGCTTGTCGACCGTGCTCCGGAGTTTCGACACCTCCTTCTCGAGCTCCGAGATCCGCACATTCGAGTCCGACGACGACGACAGTGTGGAGATAACCGATGACCCACTCGATCCAAGCGTCGGACGCGCTGGCCGTCCGGGTGGTAGTCGCCGAATCGGGGGGGTGTCGTTCTCCTTGTGGGCTTGGCCTTGACGTGGGAGAACGGGACGCGGATCTCTCCCTGCTGAATCGTTTTCACGTCGTATGACTCGACCCGACACACAGTGTTGTTGTAGATTAGGCCCAGGACAACGCCGTTGCCGCCCTGGATGTTGTGCCCCGCCGAGAAGTCGTGCTCGATGAGGACCTCGTCCCCGCTGCGGATGGTTGTCTTGAGAGTCCTAGTTAGCGACGCGGAGATCCGGGCGAGAACAGCCTTCGCGCCCTTCGTCGTGTGTAGCTTGCTCGGGGTGAAGTCGTCCCGGCACATTTTCGAGCACACGTAGAACTTGTCGGGCAGCTCGCCCTCGATATTCAGGAGTCGCTCCAGGTCGAGCGGCTGGCCCCTGGCCGTCTCGTCGGCGTCGAGCCTCGCTACGCAGCACACGCACTCTCCCCTCAAGAGGTTTTTTCGCCGTTGACGTTTGGCAGCGGGTTTTTTCGACACTTTCGTCAACTCAGCCGGGACCGAAGGGTCCACAGGGGTTACAGAAGGACCCGGGGCCGACTCTTTGCTCGTTTCGGCCGATTCCATGGGCGGAACGCCGATTTTGTGATTTTGCAGGCTATGTTTGAAACATAGCCTTGAGACAATCCACTTTTGAATGAGGGTTTCTCGTTTGGTGTTCGAAATGTAGGCTAGGAACTAGTTTTGAGCTTTCTTATCCGACCCTACCCTCGAACAGGTCACCTGACGACGAAATGTGCCCTCGACAGAAGGCAAGCTGCCCCGCCGTAACCGCCCGAATATCTCCCTGGGATCTTTCGCCCGATGGCAAACAAACCGCTCGACGATTCCGGTGTAGTGTTGCCTACGAAACCCGAGCCTCCACGGATCCCAAACACTGCCAGTGAGGTAGGTTGCCAGAACGAATGGGGGGGGGGGCACGCGACCTCATGACTTCGGCTCACACCACTTGGAACACCAGAGAAACGCCCTTCTCGCTCGCCTCTTTTCGCCACACAACCTGCCTGCCTGGCTGCCTGCCAGAGGGCACGCTGCACTGCCGCCGTGGTTCTGAGAGGCTCCTAACTTCCTAGCCACCAAGACAACGCCGAGGATCCGTCGAGGCTGCGCCGCCTGGGACGTGGTTGATAAGGAAAAGGCCCGCAATTGCGCTCGAATCTCGGCACGCACGCGCTTGCTGGCCGCACATTCATTCTCCTGCGCCTCCTGACCGACCGGAGTCGATTAGAGTGTGCAAACGTTGACTCGAATGCCACCAAGTGACTAATAAGTAGATGGAACTGATAGGATTTACAACACGGGGGAACATACGCCCGGAGGTGAGGTGAGGTGAGGGAGAGAGAGTCAGTCACTCGGCTCACCACAGCCAGCAAGAGAGACGGCGGGTCGAACCCTTTGATGTGGGCGGGTCTCGGTAAAACTTGTGGGAGCTCAAATCAAATCAAGTATCAAGTATCAAGTCTTGTCGAAGAGCGAGCTCGAATGCGGTGGCCGCAGGCTCGAGACGTGAGGTCCTTCGCGTGGCGTGGCATAGCCGCAGAGCAAATAATAATTCCGTTAAAATATCTAAGTCGAGGACGCACATTTTGGTGGTGCCGTTTCGACTTTTTTTTTCGCGAACGTTGTGTCATCATGACATAAAATGTGATTCAAAGTCTGCTGCTGCCGCCGCCTCCTCCAGAGTCGTAGTCGCGGGGAAAACCAGGAAAGATGGCGTCCTTGAATTCTTCGTGGGTGCCGTCGAGCGAGGAGTGGGTCTCGATGGAGGAGGAAATGCTGCAGGTATCGTTCGATCTTTGGGTCTTGGCGAGGCTTTTTAGACGGCCCCGGCGCCTCTTCTGGCCCGCCATGATGCTGTCCATGAGGTTGTCCGTGTCGTCGTAAATGGTGGTGTCTAAGGATTGTTGTCGGCTGTAGGTGGACGCGCGGAGGAGAAGCTCGGACTCTCGGGAGGCGCTGGGCGCCTCCTGCTGCTGCGTAAGAGGTCTGGAGGCGCCGTTGTCGGCGAAGCAGCGGACGACAAGAGCGACGAGGGAGAATACGGCGTAGAGGACCAAAGCGATGCTTATGCAGACGCAGCCGACGACGAGGGCCGCGACGACGCCCGAACTCGCCGCGTTGCCGCCCGCTGCCGCGAGTACGATGCCCGCGATCGTCGAGGAGATGCCGATGATGAGGTTGACGGTCTCTTCGAGGATCATCTCCTCGATTTCTGAGTTGAAGGAGGTGAGGACGCTAAAAACAGCGATGGATAAGGCGTAGCTTCCGGGGGGCTGCCAGTCGAGATCTTGCTCGAGCTTGCCGAGGGAGGCGTCGCTCCAAAGCGCGGCGTTGGCCTTCCGGAACTCGCGGTTTGTCTCGAGGTGGCTGGGTTCCAGAACATCCGGATTGTGCCACTTGGCGCTGACCTCGGCAACCTCGCCGAGAACGCGAGAAATCTCTCTCTCGCGCTTCCAGTTTCCGCTAACTCTGTACTTGATCTCGTGCTTGACGAGGGGCTCGGAGAAGATCTTGTTGTCGTCGTCGTCGTCAGTATGGGTGTTCCGCCGCGTTACCTCGATCCGCGCAGCCGGAGCGAGAGCGAGGCGACGCGGAATCTGGACGCGGGAGTCGGTGAAGGCCTCGGCGAGCTCGGCGTCGGGCACGAGGTCTGCGGGGGAAACAGAAAGGGGGGTGCGGAAGGGGTTGACGACCTGGCAGGGGTCGTGGTAGTGCTCCATCTTGGGGACGAGGAGCTGGGGGTGGACCAGGTTGACGAAGAGGATGCGGAGCGGCTCGATGAGGAAGACGATGAGGGAACCGGCGAGCATCGCGGTGCCGAACCAGCCCTTCATCTCGTCCTTGCCGAGCCGGCGTCCGAAGACGAGCATGAAGTACACGGGCCCGACGATCAGCAGGAAGACGAGAAAGCCAGCGACAACTTTGTGCGCGCGCGTCACCGGCGGCGGAAGGTGCCGGAGCTCGCGCTCGTCGTCGATCTGCAACAGCCGCGCGTACACGGCGCGCTCGACGCTCAGGTCGAAGAACTCGAGGAACATGAGCTGGTAGAGCGTGCGAGCGCGCGAGAGTGACGAGGCGCCGACGACGTGGTCGGCGTTGTCGTGGCGCGTGTGGAAATCACACGCGACGGCCAGGTTGTCGCGGAGGTTCTCGAACGTTCGCCTCGCAAACTTCTTGTAGTGCTGCGCCACCTTGCGCCGCTCCTTGGGACTCGGCGAGGGACTCAGCGACGGCCTTGGTGGTGGGGAGACGACTTTCGTCGACCGGCTCGCCTGGCGGTGCATGTACTCGCTATTCCTCGCCCTCGCCTTGCCGACGGAGCCCTTCTTGTTGGCGCCCGCGATGACGTTCGTCCGCCTTTGAGCGAGGGCCGTGACGGCGCGGCACGCGCGGCCGGGCCGCGTCGCGTCGAGCGGCGGGCAAGACCACTTGACTTCGATAGACCTGATGAGCTTGTTGAGGATCTCCTTGCGCTTCCGGAAGTCGACCGTCTCCGGAATCGTCGCGAACGTGTTCCCGACGCTCTCGCCGCCTTCCAAAAGGTCCTCGAGCGCGTCGAGGAATTCCTGACGGCGATACAGCAATGCGCGCATCGCCGCGCCCGTCGCGCGGAGCGCGAACCAATCGATCAGAGCCTCGCTCGACTTGACCTTGTGCGGCAGCCGGAGTTTTGCTCGCGTGAGTTCGAGCGGTAGTCCGTCCACGCCCAGAAGCTCGCCTCGCACCCCAAAGTGATCCGTGTCGCTGTCGTCGATAACACCCAAGTTGTGGAGAAGCAGGAGCCCGAGCTCGCGCTGGATGCGGTGCTTCGGCCGGTGGTGGTGTTCTGGTGCCACTGCCATCTCGTCGTCATCCTCGGGGGCCGGCGGAGGAGGCGGCGGCTCTAAGTCATCCTCTTGCTTTTCGTTGCATTCCTCGGCAGCGGCCTTAACCATGTCGTGGAGCGACGTGCGGTTCTTGGCCACCAATCCGGCCAACTTGGAAGGGGGCTTGGCGGCAGCATTTTTATTGGCAGCAGCCTCGGCGTCATCCTTATTGGCAGCAGCCTCGGCGTCATCGGCGTCCACTTCGGCGGCGTCGTCGTCGTCGTCGGCGTCGGCGTCGTCGTCGTAGATGAGGTCGGGCACGTGCGGGGCACCACCAATGTCGTTTTCGGTGTAACGCAGGCGCATCGCCTGCTCAGAAGCATGGGTGGAGGCGTCAAAATCCTCTTCCTGATCGTCGTCCTCGTCTTGGTCGTTGTCGTCCACAAGTCTGTAGGGCGCTACGAGGTAATTAGTCCAGAGATACTCGAAGGCCGCGATGATGGGCAAAGCGACAATGACGCAGATGAACGCTTCCCAGGCGTTCTCCGAATGCTCCTGGGCCGCCGATGGATCACGGAACTGGCAGTGGTCTTCCTGGAAGGGGTCCCAGACGCAGAGCTTGCGGTGCGAAATGAAGCCCGTGGGCGAGATGATCTCCTCGCAGTCGTCCTCGGCGTTCTGGTCCTCGCAGATGCCGACGGGCTGGGTGTACCAGTAGGCGACCGTCTCCGCGAACAGAATTTGGATGACCATGATGCAGGCCACGAAGCTGCGGAGGGCGCGCGGCGACCGCGGGTCGTAGACGTAGAAGATCGAAAAAAGGCTGTGGTCGCTCGCGACCGTCCGGAACGCGACTTTGGCCGTCGACCACCATCCGCGGAACCATCGACGCTGCGTGGTGGGGGTTTGGACGGGCGTGAGCTCGTTCTCGAAAGAATCAGACTCCGTCAGTTCCGAGTGGCGGGCCGTGATGTAGGCGTTCATCAGCTTCTGGTCATCCTTGAAGCGGCTTTTGACGAGGGGATTCGTCTCGACGCCCGCGGGCATCGCCGACCCTAATAGCAGCTTGTGGCGCAGGAAGCTCGCCGAGACGTCTTCTTGACCCTCGACATCCGCGTCGTGATGATGCTGCTTGGTACGCTTGAGACGACGTTCGAGCTTTTGGAGACGAGCCCCCTGGGCGAGCGCGGGGGCCGCGGGGAGTTGTGCCTCGAGCCGTTCCAGGAGTTCGCGGTGGTGCGAGGGGAGTACCCTCGTCAGCGGGTTGTGCGCTGTGCGCTCCTGCTCCTTGCGCTCGGCGTTTCCCTTGACGTCCTTGATCGTCGCGAGCGTCTTGATCTTTGTCCGCGCGACATTCCACTTGGAAGCGCCGACCGACAGCGCGGGCCTGCCGTCGTCGTGGGCGCTTCGTGTTGCGTCTGGCAACAACCCCGACGACGACGACGACGACGGCTGGGTGGCTTTCCACACGGACAGCACCGCTGCCGGGTCGTGTTTGGCGTCGGACGGCTGCGCCTCACTCACGACACCCTCGACCGCGTGTGGATTGTTGTTGTTGTTGTTGTTGTTGTTGTCGCCGCCGCGAGGACCCGCGCCCTCGGCGCTCTGCGGCGCCCCGCCCGCGTCGAGGTCTTCGCCGCCCTTGCCCCCCAATTCTTCGACGAGTTGCGCGAGGCGCTTGGCAGAGTCGCGTTCGTCGAGGTACACACCCAAGAGCGCCGCGAGCACGAAGAAGCCGATCACCGAGCCCAACGTGGTCAGGAGAAGGGCATTTTTCTTATACAAGGAGTCGTCGAGGGGTCTGTCGAAGGATTCCTTGACGTACTTGGCGTATATTTCTTCGTTGGATCTAGCCGCGTAGTCCGCCTCTTCCAAAACGGCCGCGGGGTCGCACGAACACACCACATTTGTCGCCGTATTCTCCACCAAAATGCAGCCCTCGACGTTCCAGGCGTCGCCGACGTACCGCGCGCACGCGGGGCCGCTGGCCGCCTCGCAGTCCACCACGAGGGTTTCGTCACTCGTGCCGTCGCAAGCGAGGGAGACCTCTCGGTGGGAAGCTCCGCCGGTGCCGCCGCAATCGAGCGTGTCGGTGTAGGTCGTCCCGTTTGAGTCGACGTGGGCCAGGCACCGCAACGTTACGCTCCCTCCGGACGAGGTCGCTCGGGTCGTTCTCGTCGTCGGTATCGTCACGTTGAACTGCTCGTCGCAATCGCGCGCGTCGAGTCGACGTCTGCTGCGAGGGCGATGGGTCCTCTCCAGCAGCAGGCTTCGACGACGTTCCGCCGTTGGGGTGGCGCTGAGCGTGAAATGAAGTACGGACGAAGCAACGGTGGCCTCGGACGCGGATTCTTCCGACACCGTCGCGCTCGCGTTCGCTCCGGTCGACGTCGACCGGAGCGACCGCGCTCGCGACGAGTACGGGTTGACGCCGTACTCGGCGATGACAGCTTCGAGAGAGTCCTCGTCGTCGTGGTCAGCGCAGGCCGCGGGTATCGACACGGAGGGACCCGTCGCGACGCGGTTAGACGGGTCGGGAAGCGAGACCGTCGCGGCGGTACCGCCGCCGCCGCCGCCGCCGCCCCCGCGGATAAAATCGTCGTCGCCGGAGGAGAGCACGCTCGAAGAGAGCTGGCAGTTCGCCGCGTAGACAATCGTGCTCGCCTCGCCGGGCACCGCGTCGTTGAGAACCAAGGCGGCTAGGGCGTCGATCGACTCTCCCAAGAGCTCGCCGATTACCGCGGAGGCGTTGGTGTCGTTCGAGTCGACGCGCTGCCCGAGCACCGAGGACAACGAATTAACGATTGCCGACGGGAAGGTGGGAGAGGGCGAGGCTTCCGTCTGCGAGAGAGCGACGGCGCGCGCGAGCGCGAGAAGCGTCGCGTTGTCGTTTCGGAGAGCATCGTTCCCGCTACAGAGGCTCGCGAGGGTCGAGGCCTGCGAAGAGGTCGTGTCGGTGGTGGGGACTTGGGTTGCGAGGACAGTTCCGAGGCCCGAGAAGAGCGTCGCCTGGACCTGGAGTCGCGCTTCCCACTCGCTTTCGGAGTATTCGCACCGATGGCCGAACCGACGCAGACCGCACTCGCACCGCGCGACGCACTCCGAGTCTTCCGCGGCAACCGTGCACCGAGAGATTTTGAGGTTTGTGAGGGGATCGACGAACACGCACGTGCTCGAGGCGTCCACATCCTCCGAACACCCCCCGAGGCAGGTCTTGGGCCCGGCCGCGCAGAAAAAAGATGATTCGTCGCACCGATCGTAAGCACAGTCAGAATCGACGCGGCACGCCAACCCGTCCGCGCACGGCTCGCACTCGAGCCCACCGCAGTCGACGTCGGTCTCGTCGGCATTTTGTACGCCGTCGACGCAGTGCGCGTCGGTCACCGCGCGGCACGCGGCGTTCCGAAACGATGATGATGACGACGACGACACTGGGTAGTCGTCCAAACAGGGTCCGCACGCGTTGTCGCCGTACTCGCCGCAAGCGAAGCGGTTGCGCTCGGCGCAGTAGTCGTCGGTTGCGGCGGTGCAGTTGACGCCGCCGTTGTTGATGAATGCGGACGCGAGGACGAGGACCTGCAGGGCGCGGTCGTATTCGTACGAGGCAAGCGCCCGGCGAAGCCACGACGGTGCATTTTGCTCCGCGTCGTCGGCCGCCTCGTTGATGGGTTTGCTGGTGACGACGGCGGTCGTCGTGGAGGTGGCGAGGGCGCCGTAGACGTCCGAAACTTGGACCACCAAGGTAACGGTGTGGTTGTAAATTTGCTTGCCCGGCGGGAGCACCGCGTCGTCGTAGGTTGACGCGCGCGCGGCCGCGCGTAACGGGTACAGGAGTCCCTCCTCGGACCCGAACGCGTCAGCGTGAAAAAATGCGTAGACCAGCGGCAAGTCGTTGGGGTCGTCGACCCAGTCGGGTGCCTCGAGGTCGAAGTAGGTATCGGGGGTCTCGCCGGCCTCGGGGGACACGGCGAGGGTGCCCGAGGTCGGTGCTTGGTTCACGATCACCGAGACGTTCGCGAAGGCAATATTATTATTATCGCCGGCGTAAGAAGAAGAATAGGCCGAGAACTGGGCTCTGAGGGAAAATACGTAGGAAGCTCCCGAGAGGAGCGCGTTGGCGGGGAGCGCGAAATACACTGCTCGCGTCGCGTCGGCGGCCTTGAGCGATCCCTCGAGCGCCGTGAGCGACGCCGCTCGTAGCGGAAGCGCGAGCTCGCCCGAGGAAACGGCGAAAGCGTAGTCGACGCCCGAGGATTCGATGGTGTCGACGGCCCCGATGCACACGAGTTTCTCCGAGGGGCTGACCTTGGTGGCGGCGGCCGCCACTGCCGAAGCGCACGCGAGCTGGACTTTAGGAACGGCAGCGGGAACGACGCGAACGGTCGCGGTCGCGGTCGCGGTCCTGCCGTCGCTCGCCGTCGCGACCACGCCAAACACGAACTCACCCAGACCGAGGTCGCCCGTGGTCAAGGCCCCCGTCGACGCCCCGTTCGAGATGTTGACCATCGCAGGACACGCCTCGCACGTCCACGCGTAAGAAAACATCTCGGCATCACCGTCGTCGTCGTCGTCGTCGTCTGGGTCGGTCGCCGCGACGACGAGGTCGACGAGCGCGCTGCCCTCGCCGTACCCGACGACGCGGGCGCTGCCCCCCTCAAACTGCGCCGCGAGGGCCGACACCCCAACGACGAGGCGCGCCGTGGTGGTCGCGTCGAAGCCGGTGTCGAGGTCTTCGCACGTCGCGCTCAACATTGCCGAGCTGTTGGCGGGCAAAGAGTACGGAGGCAAGTAAAACTGCCGCGGATCCTTGGACGTCGACTCGAACACACCATCAAAAGCGGCGCCGCCGCCGCCGCCGCCGCCGCCTATGGGTGCGAACGTCCAAGAGCACGACAGCGTGCCGTTGACGGTTGGCACGAGCTCCCAGTCTTCGTCACCGCAGAGCGCGGCGTCGATCTTAACGTCGGTCGCGATTGACCTTCTGGTCGTAATCGTGGGCGCGCCGTCGTCTTCGTCGAACACGACGCCGCCCGAAAAAACGACCGTGGGAACGCGCGCGGTCGTCACGAAAACCGTGGACGTCGCCGTGGCACTCTCGAACCCGAGGAAGTTCGTGGCTGTGACGGAAATCACAACCGTCGAGTCCACCAGCGGCTCGAGCAACTCGAGATCGACGACGAGCGCGTTGCCCCCCTCCCCAAAATATAGAGTCGCGTTGCCAGAAACCACACTCCACATAAACTCGAGCGTCCGCCCACCACCCCCCGTCGAGCTCTTGGCGTCTACGACGAGGCCGTCGCGCGAGCACGACGTCGAAAATTTCTCGGGAACGGCGAGAGCGACGGTCGGAACGAGAGGAACGATCGGCGGTTCGACGCTCGCGGAGTGAAGACGCTGTTGTTCGGCACTCTCGCACCCGGACATTCCGGCTTGCTGGATCGCGCCCTCGTAGTAATCCACCACGTCTCCGGGGACGAGCGTCGTGGTGAACACCTGGACCCTGTCGTCGTCCGCGAACCGACACGTGGTGGCTCGTCCGAGGTCGGCACTCCCTCGCCGGAACTCGAACCCTACGTCGCTACACAAAAACTCCGTAGCACCTATCCCCGCGCGGTCGGTCGGGCGATCGAACATGAGCTCGACGGTAGCCCCCGAGGCCGAAACGACCGCGCGACTCAAGCGGGGCGCGATCAAGCACGCGCCCGTGGGCGCCGGCGTCGTCGGCATCGGCGAACTCGGTCGCGTGGTCGGGATAGGCGACGGCATCGCCGTCGTGGGCGCGGGGGACGGTGTCGAGCTCGGCGCAGTCGTACTCGGGGGCAGCGACGGCATCGGCACCGGCAACGACGTTGGATTCGTCGGCTTGGTAGTCGGCGCTTCCGTCGGACACGCGGCCTGGATTGCATCGATCGTCGTCGTAAGACCCCCTGCCACCGTGAGAGAGGTCGCATCGCACGCGGGGTTCTCCGTCAGATAGTACTGTCCCACTTCCCCGGGATTTTCCTCCCAGTAGATCAGATAGTACTCCTCGTTGTGGACGTAGCTGCAGTGGCCCTTGCAGCACGCGTCGGGCTCGAGGTGCCACTCGAACGCGAGGCCCCCAAACAAGCTAAAGGGCACCGAGCAACAAAACAGCGACTCGTCCCGCCCGCACTCCTCGCCCAACACACCACCCAACCACAACAGGCCCAACCACCTTATCGTCATCACCCGGCTTCTCGGTCCCTCTTCTCCGTCGTGCCTATTTGACACGGGGTACCACGACCCGTAATCGTCCACAAACTGTGGCAACCCTCCCCATCGCGCCAGGCTTTCCCAGAATGTTCGAAGCCGTTTGACACGACAACCGTTAGCCACCTCTCCGAATGTTGTTTGTTTGTTCCTTTCTTCGACTTGCTGTTGTTGTTGTTGTTGTTGTTGTTGTTGTCGACGCCGCGTTTCATCAAGCAGATGAAGGGAAGGGTTGGCGACCTGCAAAGCAGGGTGTGATAGCGTTGATCCGAGATTCTGCTCCCAAGCGCCACCGGTGTGCATTCTCTCAGCAAGCAAGTGACCCGGAAACCAGCAGACCTCTAGTGTCCTCATATCCATACGTATAACCGTTTCACTGCTGCTTCGCGTCTCCGCCCGAGAGCCGAACTGTCCACGTCGGTCTCATCCTCGCCATCCTTCTCCACGACGCGGAATTATTCATGGTGCCGACGTTGTCTAGGATGCTCCTTTCAAGCTCGACGCGCTCTACGTCTTGCGCGCTAACATCAAATCAAACCTTCAACCCAGCACGTTGGAGACTTTCGTGTATATCTATCTCGCCGAAAACTCCGCTGGCCGCGTTGCCCGCACGCCCTGGGACTCTCCCTCGGATTCGTGATGCTCTCCTCCCGCGGCGTGCGCCTCTCGGGTCCCCGCAGTCCGTTCATTTTAAGCCGGGGTCTCTCTCTCTCAACAAGGCATTCCACTTACCAACGAAGACCTGGCACTTCCGCACACAAGAAGACCGCAAAAACTGGCGACAGACCATCAACTCCTCGACTGTCCGAAAAAAAAGCTTCGCTTCGGCGTTGGGTTGAGCCCTATGCACTGGTTCGACCTCTAGTAGTTGGTTAGAAAGTCTCTGCAAGTGCGAAGCGTTTTGAGTTCATTTATTCGCTGCCAAGAGGGGTTTTCCCTCCCTTCCTTCGAACGCATCCTTCTTCTTCTTCTTCTTCTTCTAGAAGCACCGCGTACTCCGCTCGCGGAGCATCATTCAGCATCTTTCCATATCGCCACGCCCGGTGGACCCCGGTCGAGGGGCAGTCGTCGGCAGAACCACGAATGACATAATGACTCTGGAGCGTTTTAACGAGGTTTCGGTGGTGGTCGGGATCAGCATACGCCCCACGGACTGGGCTGGCCTACAGATAGTTAGTAAGTTAGTGAGCTAGTTAGTTAGTTAGTTAGCATCTACCGCGAGCAGGCCGCCCGCGCCCAGCAGGACGTGACACTTCGTCACTCATATACGTCCGGCGGCAGGATGCGCATGACCTACGGGCGCGGCCCGCCCTCTTCTCTTCGCCTGCCCCGCATTTCCGCACTCCAACTTAAAACCCCCTCTTAGCAGTCGACCTTTCGAAACCCTTGAATGGGTGGTGATGACGATCTTGTTGTTGACGATCATCTTGGAGATCGGCGCGGGGTTGTGTCCGACGGAGTCGCCGCCCGTGTGGCCCGAGCGACTGGTGCTCGTGCAACGTAAGGTTCCCGACGACCAGAGCCAGGGAAACTCGACAGCGGTGACGTATTACGAGTATCCAGTTGCAAACTTGATCGTCATCACCGATGACAAGAACGAAAGCAATCCGTTGTGGGATTTGGAGCTCAACAGCGGGCACTCGTACTACTACTATCCCTTGACCAAAGAGTGCCAGAAGATGCGATTTCCGGTGGGCGTCCTGCGCCCGGATTGGCTGTCGAACGCGACGTTCGTGGGGGCGAAAAATTTCCTGGGGAAGGAGGTGCTGGTGTGGACCAAGGCCGACTTCATCGACTACTATGCCGACGCGGAGACGTGTGCGCCAGTCAGCTGGTACTTTCACTCGATGCAGGCACGATTCGACACGATGTATTTTGCTGCGAACGCGACAATCCCCAGTCCATCCTACTTCGAGGCGCCGGACTACTGCACCTAAATAATAAAAGTCGCGAAGACCTCGAGGTCGTCGATCCTGAAGGTCGGGGCGCCGGCGAGGAGCGTGGTCGCCTCCTCCGAGCCCGGGAGGAGGCCGACGCCGAAGGAGGCCTCGAGAGACGAGGTGCATGCGTCGAACCCCCGACTATTCGACGACGACGACTTGATGACGAGGTCGCCGCGGCCAAAGGCGATGGCGTCGTCCGAAGCGGTGATGCAGGCGTGGCGGTGGCGAGTGTGGTCGTCGTCGTCGTTTTTGGAGGCGGTGCCGTGGTAAGGGAGCTTGAGATCGAGGGTAAGGGATGCGAGGAAGGCACGGGGGGATCCGAAGGGGGTCCCGAGGCGCCACGGGTCGGGGGAATAGGCCGCGAAAAGAAAGTCGCCCGAACGCGCGACGAAAACCACCGCTGGGGGGGGATCACCAGCACCAGCACCAGCACCAGCACCAGCACCAGCACCAGCAGCATCTCGGGGGAGGAGGGCATCGTTGATGGCAGCGACGGTGTTGGGTTTAGTCGCGGAGGAATAGACGATTTTCGTGAGGGGTGGGCGGGCTGTGAAGGGGAGCGCGAGGTAGAGACAACGGGCGTCGTTTGCGGTCAAGAGGCGCGAGCCCTCAAATTTTGAAGCCTGGGAAATATCGCAAAGAAGTTGACGCGTCTTGCGCGCGCAGAGCGCCTGGAGCGAGTGGCTCGCGTGTCTTTGTGCGAGGATCTCGGGTCTGCGTCGTTTTGGTCTGAGCGCGGCGAGGCCCTGCTCGAGAGCCTCGCGGAGGTGGTCGGGCGGGCCCTCCCCCTCCCCCTCCCCGTCCCCGTCCCCGTCGTCGTCGTCCGTTGGGAGGACGGACACCGTCCCGACCAGAAAGAGGTCGTCGGGCTTTGAGACCGAGGGCAAGGGGTCTGGAAGAAGGACCGAGCAGCCTCGAAGCCTCGCGGCGACGAGATCGGCCCTACGGCGCCGAAGATCGACTTCGACGGCGTCGAGGGCTGCTCTTCGCGCCGCCGCCTTCCGTTCGAGGTCGAGGAGAGCCACCTGGAGCGTCGCGTAGATCTTCTCCTCGACGTCGGCGACATTCAAATTGAGCTCGCGCACCTTGGCGTCGTGGCGCGCGAGCTCCGCCTCTACTTGAACCTCGGCGTCGCTCGGGACGGCCACGCCGTCTACGCCTCCATTAACCACCGAGAATCGCACGACGTACTTGGGCGTCACCTTTCGCGCGTCCGAAATGCCGTACCGGAAGGTGTCGTTGTCCGAGGATTCGGACGCGAGAAAGAGCGAGTCGTAGCCGGCCGGAACAACGCGACGGTCGGCAACGTCGTCGACCCGGTACGATCGACCGACTCGGATCGCGCACAGAACGCACTGGTGCGTACCCTCGCCCACATCCAATGTGCCGTGCGTGAATGTGAGGATTGACTCGCGGATCGTAAACCCGCGCCGGCACACCTCGAACAACGAGTTCTCGCCGCTTAACGTCTCGGCCTTGACCCAGCAGTCGACGACGGTTTGTGGTGGTGGTGGTGGTGGTCCGAACTCTTGCAGGTCGATCTTCCAGACAGCAAGCTCCTCGACCTCGAGGCCCCGCAGCGACAGCTCGAGCGACCCGAGCGCTTCGCGGTAGGGGCCGCTCCCCTTCTCCACCCAACGCCCAGACATTGGTGGGGATTTGTGAAGGTTTTTTTCTTTGAACTTCCACAAGTATTGTTGTTGATTGATTACCCAATGAGGCGGCTTGTTGTTGGTGGTGGCGGTGGTGGTGACAGAAAGAAGAAGGGGTGTGCGCCGCCGCCGCCGCCGCCGCCGCCGCCGCCGCAGCTCGCGGAGACGGAGAGCGAGGAGGTGCGTCGCGAGCTGGAGCGGTGGACGATCGACGAGTCGGGGGAGGCGGTGGTCCCGAAGAAGAAGATGATCACCGCCAGCAAGAACAATAAGATGAAGAAGCTGGTGTGCTACAACAACGAGTGTTTCAGCGAGGATTTGCTGCGCAAGGTGTTTGACGCGATGGTGGGCGCGAGCGGGGGGATCAACAAGGAGCAGTTCGTGCACCTATGCGGAACCCTCAAGCTCGGGCTGTCGGAAGTGGAGACGGGTCGGGTATGGAACCAACTTTGGGTGGATAGCGGATACATATCGTTCGACCAATTCGTGTGGGCGATCCAGCGGCGGCGGTTGTTGCGGCGCATCGTGTCGGCGTACCTGACGCAGGACACGCTTGAAGAGGAATGGTTTCGCGTCGAGAGCGATTACGATTACTCGTTACCGACGTGCGTCGCGTACGCTTCGTCGCGGCGACGCGACGAAGAGCGCCAGGAAGTCGAAGGGTCTTCGATATACGCGGCGCAGCGGAAGCTGGTCGACTACGAGTACCACCCCTTGTACGTCGAACGCAGGCGATCGTGGCAGGACGAGGTGATTCGACGCGTCGCGGTCAGGAGCGACGCGCAGTCGTCGCCGTGGCTCGTCTACACGTGCGGGGCTATGGGCGCCGGCAAGGGGTACGCGCTGCACTGGTTGTCCGAGCACGGGTACTTTCCGCTCGAAGACATCGTGCACATCGACCCGGATCGGTTCAAGGAGATGATGCCCGAGTGGCCGGGCTACGTGTCGCGCGACAGGGACTCGGCCGGCAGCCTCACGCATCGCGAGTCGGGCTACCTGGCCGAGATTACCCAGGAGGTCGCGATGGAACGGCGGCAGCACGTCTGGGTCGACGGGAGTCTCCGGAACGCGGATTACTTTACGACCGTGTTTCAGGAGTTGCGGCTCCGCCATCCCGCGTACCGTATCGCGATCTTCTACGTCGACGCGCGTCCGGAGGTCGCGTGGCGCCGAACCCGGACGCGCGCCGCCAAGACCGGCCGCGCGGTGCCGAAGGATTTGTTTCACAAGTCGATGGCAGCCACGGCCGAATCCCTCCGCGTCCTGACGCCCTACGTCGACTTCCTCGCCCGCATCGAGAATCAGGAAGACGCCCAGCCGCCTCGCCTCGCCGCTTTCGAGACCGTCGATAGTAGCGGCGACATGAGCGTCATACGCAGGTGCTTTGCCGACTCGGAGCCCGAGGCCGAATTCGCGAATTTTCCGCAGCGACGGGGGCCCCTCCGCCTGCGCCGCTGTTTCGATACGGCGACCCACTACGAGCCTCGCGCGCGTACTCTCGAGGACGAATGTCTCGCTAAACCTTTCGCGACGGCGCAGATCGCCGACCAACGGTTCACGATGGCCTCGGCTCCGCACATCCTCAACTGGGGATCGGCGGTGCGCCGCCGCGCCGATGTCCCTCCCTCCGCAGTCTTCTTCGCCTTTTGCGACCCCCTCGACGACCGAGCCGACGACGACCGAGCCGACGAGGCGCGGCAGCAGCTCGAGGCGAACGGCGGGCTTTTCTACCTCGACCTCCAGCACACGATTCTCCGCGTGATGGCCTTTTGCGCCAACGATAAGTCGACCCGCCTCATGCTCCGGTTCAACCCGCCCGAACCCCTCCCCCAGGCGGCGGCCGCCGTCCTCCGCCACCGGTGGCGCCTTCTCCCCGAGGGACATCTCGCCCGGTCTACCTCGGCGACCCACCACTGCTGGATCGCGCCCTGCGAGAACCTCGGGGGCGCCCGGTACGCCCCCTACGGCGGCCAGGTTTTTTACTTCGCAGCCGACCATACCATGCCGGGGGGAAGCTCGGGAAACCTCCTCTCGCCTCGATCCTCGACCCTTCTCCTCTACCCTCTGTACTCGACGACGGAGGACTAGCTAGTAGGAGGAGCTCTTCTTCGAGAAGAAGTCTTCCATCATTATTTATTATTGCAAAAAGATGCGATGAACGTGTCCAAGTACGGTGACTGGGGTGACGAAGAACACCACCGGGTGTACCGCACGCACGTGGCGTCGAGCGTGGTGGGGTGGGTCGTGGGACGCCGGCACGCCCCCGAAGCCCCCCAGGCGACCAAGACCTTCACGAGTCTCGACGTCAGGCTCGAGGGGATGTTGTGGAAAGAGGGCTCGTGGCGGAAGAACTGGAAGCAGCGGTTCTTCGTGCTGCGGCGCGACGCGTTCCGGCTGTCGTACTACGACGCGCCGCGGTCCCTCAAGCTGCTGGGGGAGGTCGTGCTCTTCGACGCGAGTCGCGGCGGCGAGATCAAAGTCGCGATCATCGAGCCGGCGACGGGCCAGGGCGGGGGATTTGCGGTCCGTTGTGCTGCGACGGGCCGCGAGCTGCGGCTCCGCGCCGACTCGAGCGCCGACCGCGACCGGTGGCTGCGCGCGATCCGCCTCGCGATCGATCACGCCCTCAAGGAGTGTCTTAGGTCGGCCGAGTCGCCAATTTCCCGGCCTACGGCCTTTTCCTCGGAAGAGGAGGAGGCCGTGGGGGTCCACGTGACCCTCCACCTCACGCGCGCCCCGTACGACGCGCAGGACGGTCTTTTTGTCGTCGTCTTCAAGGAGGAGGAGGAGGAGGAGGAGGAGGAGCGTAAGAGGATTATTGGCGCCCCCTTTGAGGAAGAAGAAGAAGAAGAAGAAGAAGAAGAAGGGGGAAGACCCTTTCGCGAGCAGCAGCAGCGGCGGCGACGACGACGAGAAAACGCCGCCGGCGTCGCTCATCGAGTGCGGGTCGAAGCGGTGGCGCGAGGTCGCGCGGACGGAGGTGGTCAAGGCGGGGGACAGCGGGGCCTTCGCCTGCGAGACCGGGCAGCAGAGGGGCCTGGACGTCGTGCGGCAGTTTTCGGTCCTGTTGCCGCCGCCGGGCGCGTGGGGCGGCGGCGCGGCGCTGATCGCGGTGTACCGGCGCGTCGGGGAGGGGGACGCGCTGCGGCGTCACGCGCGCGCGATGATCGCCGAGCTTTCGAAAGAAAAAGTATCCCGCGTCGCGACGGACGCGGCGCGTCAAGCCGTCGTCGACCTCGGCCTCGTCGCCGAGCCCAAATTCCACCGCCTCTACCGCCGCCGCCGCCGCCGCCGCCGGTCGAGGTCCTTGGACGACGAGGAAGATGCCAAGGAAGAGGAGCCCGTCGCGACCACGTTTGGCCGCGTGCTACTCGTGGGCGTCGAGGCGTTCGACGGGGACTCCTCCTCCTCCTCCTCCTCCTCGAAAAAAAAGGAGGGATGGTACGCGAGGCAACACTATCAGTTGCGCAGCCGGCTCGGGCGCGCGCGGTACGGCCACGTCGTCGCGTCCGAAGGCCTGCGCGCGCCGACCGCCGCGCTCCCGGCGGCTTTGGTGGGTTTGGTCGTGGACGAGAGGACCGAGCGCGCGGCATCGCTGGCCGACGAGGCGCGACGCGCGGCCGAGCGGAACCGAACCCTCGCCGCCGAACTGAGGCGCAAGGCGCGAGAGGCGGCGTTGGTCGTCGGCGAGAAGACGCGCGAGCGCGTCGACGCGCAGAACGTCGTCGCGGCCGCGAGGGCAGCCCGGCACGTGGATGGTGTGATCGACCAAGTTCTCCCCGTCTCGGGCAAGGAGGTCGCTCTCGCGCGACGACTCAAGACGGCCAAGCTCGACGAGGAGGCTGCGATCGACCGCCTCGGCGAACTGGACGCGGGCGCTTCTGCCGTCGAGACGCTGTCTGCGGAGCTCGAGGCGATGACTGCCGGGATCGAATCCTACGCGGGGTCGACGCTCGACGACGTCTACGCTCGCGCCCGGGACGTCCTCGCGTCAGACGACGAGTTCGCGTCCGTCGCCCTTTCCAACGTTCACGTCGCCGACGCGAGACCGGCTATACTCAAAAGATCTACGGCAAAAAAGGACCGCGATCTCCAGTTCGCGCCAACGAATCTCAATTGGCACAGGCTCGCGGCGCGACGATCGCGTCGCGAGAAACCCCCGCGGCGACGCGCGACGTCGATATCCTTCGGCGAAGCGTGCTCGGAGACCTCGTGGACGGGCCTCGACCCGCGACATACGACGTCGACGGCCGACCCCCCCTCCTCGTCCGACGACGAGGACGAGGAGGTCGTGGTCCACAGCACCCTCACCTTCGGCGTCACGGCCGCGCACGCCAAGGGGTTGGGGTTTAAGGATGGCGGTCTTTCTCGCCTCGTCGCCAAATTGTCCGACGCAAAATCATCGTCGAACGACGGCTCGGAGGAGGATCTTTCCCGGCTCCTTTCGACGATCCCGGGCGAGGAGAGGCGTCGTCGCGTCGCGCGGTGCCTCTCGCTCCAGCTTTTCGGAGGCCTCGACGCGGCGACGGTGTCGGCCGTCGAAAGAAAAGCTCGAGCGGCGACCCCCGAAAGCGGTTCGGCGCTCGCAGCTTTCTCGCGCCGAGCGATCCTCGCCGAGCGCGTCGACGTCGTCGTCGCCCAGGCCCTCGCCCTCGCGGGGGCACACGTCGAGGCCGTCCTCGGCCGCCGCGATCCGGACGTCTTCGCGCGCGCTTTCGCCTTCACCTCGGCGGGCCCCGGCCGTCTGCTCCTCGGCGTCGAGTGCCTCCTCTCGACGCTCAACGACGAACTCGGCATGCTCGAGGACCTCGTGGTTGCCGCCGACTGGCTCTCGACCCTCCGGTTCCGCTTTTTGGAAGCCTCGGACGACCAGCAGAGGTGGCGCGTGCGCCGCGCCGATTCTTCGGGAGCCCTCGTCGTCGACTTGAGGGTCGACGACCCTCGAGTCGTCGCCGAGATTCGACGCGCCTCGGCCGCCGGACTTCCAAACCAGAACGAAGAAGACGTGATAGGGGCAACGCGGATCGAGGCCGTCCTCTTCTCCCAGGGCATCAACGAGTGGCAAACGGTCGCCAACAACCTCGGCACCGCGCGTCTCCAGGCGGAGGTCAACGCCGCGGGGAGAGACGCGCTCTCCCGCCACGTCGACTGGGCCCACCGCGTCTCCGCCGAGCTCGCTTTGGGAGACCTCCCCCGCGCCTCGCGAAGCGACAGGGCCGCCAAGCATTGGCGTGCCCTGCTCGCTTCCGTCTACGACGCCGTCCGCGACACCTCGACCCCAAAAAACGTCCATCTCCTCCTCGCTACCTCCGACCTCTGCCGGGCCCTCGTCGGCTCGCACTGCATCTGCTGCAAGTCGGGCAAGGACCGCTCGGCCATGGCGGTTACCCTCGAGCAGACCAGGACTCTCGCCTCCGTCTTCGGGGTCTTCGACGAGAGGCACGTCTGCCTCCTCTTGAGGCGACACGGCGTCCGCCGAGTCAACGTCCTCGCCAATACCGGCCAGGACAAGTATGCCTTCAACGCCATGCAGGTCCAGTCTCTCCCGCGCTGCTACCGACCCCCCGCCGGCACCTACTCGGGCTCCACGGCGACCTGACTTGAGACGATTATTAAACGAGACGATTATTAAACGAGACGAGACGAGACGAGACACCCCCCTCCCTGGTTTAATAATACACTATTTTCTTTCTCCTACTCGGCTTTTATCTTCTTCTTTACCTTCGATCGATTTGTAAAAGCGGCCCAGAGTTCAGCCGGGAAGATGGCCCTTTTTTTTATAAGGAGCACTATGCGTCGTCGGCTTTCCCTTCCTGCGAGCGCAACCACCATCCCAAAGGTTCCTTCCCCCTCTTGCACGCACGCATCTCGACCTTTTTTCCCCTTCAGCAGCAGCAGCAGCAGCAGCAGCCGATCTTTCTCAATAAATAATCCCAAGCCACGCAGACCTTCTTCCGCCCCGCCGGCCGACCTCAGGCATAGAGCCGCTGTCGTTTTCCCCCCTTGTTGTTGTTGTCGTCGTCGTCTGAAAGGTTAAATAAAAACCCTCATCTCGTTGGCGTTTGAGCAAACAATTGACGTTTTGAGCTTATTATCGTTGAAACAACAACAACAACAACAACGATGCGGACGCGGCGCAGGTCCTTCGGCGGGCCGTTGCTGGAGCTGGGCCCCCTCGAGGAGGAGGAGGAGGAGGAGGAGATGGTGGCGAAAGAAAAGGCATCGTCTCGGGAACTACGGCAGGCCAAGCTCGAGCTGGAGATCTCTGAGCGCGCGCGGGGGATGCTGCAGGCGGAGCTCGCCGCGTCACGGGACCGTGTCGCCGAGCTCGAGGCCGCCGCCTCGGAGGCGCTGCGGCGCATCGACGCCCTCGAGCTGGATGCCGCGCAGGCGCACAGGCGGCTCGCCGAGTTTGAAGGTCTCGAGCCAGCGATCGTACCGCCGTCGCCCTACGTCGTGACAAAGCTCCCCACGTTTTGCGGGCGTCTCGGAGGCCGCGAGGACCCCGTCGCGAGCCAGCTCGAGGGCCACGGCGAGGACCTCGGGCGGCTAGGGTCGCACGACACGGTCTTCGCGGCGCCCCGCGGGTCGCCTCCGGATTTTTTTTGGGAAGCGTTGCGCGAGGGCTTGGACGACGCGTCGCCCGACGTCGACGCGACGGCGACCGCGCACGCCATGGCCCTCGCCTCGAGGGACCTTCCGAGAGGAACGGTCGCGCGCCTCGCCCCCTGGATGCGCGCGGCGGCCCTCTGCGAGGCCGAGCATCTCGCGCGCGTCGGCGCGAACGACGGGCTGGTTCGTTTCAGACGATACGATCTCTCGAGTATCCGCCTCCCGAGCGACACGGTCCAAGGCTCGCACGAGGAGGCCGAGGCCGTGGTGCTCCGACTGGTCGCGGTCCGCGAAGCCTCCGCGCCCCCCGACGACCTCCGAGCCCTCGAGCGGGGCCTCCGATTGCTCCCGGATCGAGATACGCGAGCCGATATCCCCGTCGAGGTCGCCGAGCTCAGAGGTGCCGCGGCCCTCTGGGCCGACGAAGCGAATGCCCTTCTGGGTGAGGGGCCGAGCCCCGTCCGCGCCAAGCTCTCGGCCCTCGTCTCGACGGTCCTGCGCTTCCACCTCCGCCGCCTCCTCAACGCGCCCCCTCTCCCTACGGCCAAGCGACCGAACCGACGCCCGCTCGCGCCCCTCGACGAAAACGACCGCCGCACCACCAGAGCGGCTGCCAAGGCCAAGGCTCGCCGCGACTCGCTGACCAGACACGATTCCGACGACGACCCCGAGAACCCCTACCACTGGTCCCGCAGCGAGGTCCACAAGCTCGTTCGCCTCGACCAGCTCGACGCCGCCTGCGTCGACGGCGCTCTCGCGAGCCAGGTCGTCTGCGCCCTCGGCCAGATCGCGGCGGCCCGCACCCCCGATGACGACGTCGAGGGGGACGACGCCGACGCGGCGCGCGCGAGGCTCGACGCGATCGCCCCCGAGCTCGCCGCCGCCTGCGCTACGCGCTTCCTCGACCGCCTCCTTAACTTTCCCGACCTCCAAGCCCTCGTTTCCGCCGCCGGCGGCTGGGGTCCCGTCGAGCGCTTTGCCAAAATTGCGCAAGACCACGCCGACCACACCGTGGCCGACGTCTTTTCGCCCTGCGTCGACCTCGCCGTCTTGAGAGCCCAGCTCCGCCTCGCGCTGCCCGACGCCGACGCCGCCCGCCGTAAACTCCTTGCCGAGCTCGCCACCCTCGCCCGCGCCTTCGGCACCTCCTCCTCCTCCTCCTCCTCCAAGCGCAAGGGAGGCTCTCCCCCAAAGGCCCGCGACGTCGCGGTCGCCGCCGCCGGCCTCTCCCGCATGGCTATGCTCTACCCCGACCTCGCCCCCGCGTGACCCTGGAAAAAATCATCCGGGAGCTTCCTGATTTTCGAAAAAAACGACGACATTTGTTTGTTTGTTTGTTTGTTTGTTTGTTTGTTTGTTCATAGGGGCGGCGCGGGGCATTCAATCAATTTCAATCGACCAAGACCCTTTTGTTTTCCCAAGGTTGGTGGTAGTATAACTAACTTCCTGCTGCAGCCCCCCAAGATTATCTCTTGTACACGCGCGCGAGCCTGCCTGCTGCTGTTTTCGTATGATAAAGCGTCACAAAACCATGACTGACAGAAAGAAAGAAAGAAACCACACCCCGTAATATTCCGCCGCCTTGTTAGTCGTCGTCGTCGTCGTCGTCGTCGTCGGGGAGTGTGTCGCGCGATATAGCTAGCCAGCTCCCCCGCGCGCATACCCGAGGGAGTTCGCTCTACTCGTCGCGGGGGACGGCGTCCGCATTGAAAAAAATGGGCGTCCAACGGGAGTCGTCCTCGAGCTGGGTCGAGTCGATGGGCGACCAGCCGAGATCCTTTGCTAGCCTCGCAAGGGCGTTGCGCTGGGGCATATGGCCGTTGATGCAGCCCGGCGCGATACACCACGGAGGCGTCGGCGACTTGACCACAGCGGCGAGACGAAAGGCAGCTATCGAGTCACGCACGTCGAACTCGACGAGGTTCCCTCCGCAGGTCGCGCGTATGTAGAACCGGTCCGCCTCGACGCCCGTGCAGGCGACAGTCAGCTTGGCCTCGAGCTCCTCGTAGGCACGGTTTTTTTGGCGTGGTGCGTACGAAAGGGGAGCGCTGAACTGGTTTGGGCTCTCGCGGCCCAGGCTGCTGATGCAGTTGCGCTCGGAGAGACACGGCCGGATCGCCGTGGGGGGTGTCGCGACGAGCGCGAGCGCTAGGGCCGCGGGTGCAACTATCATCCTAACTAACTAACTAACTAACTAACCCTCGAGTGCACACATGTTGCCGTTCGAGATCGCCTTTCCACCAGCACCAATCACGAAAATAGGCGCTGTTGTTCATAGTTCGATGAAAGCAACCGTTGCACCATGATGAAAGTAAGAAGAAAAAAAGGGAGCGGCGCTGGCCAGGGCCGCCAGTCGCGTTTGTTGTGGTGGCCATTGCTGATGATGACTTGCTCGACGACGACGACGTCGTGCGACACTTGAGGTGGTGGAATGGCACGAAGGTGGGGGAGGCTGCACGCAATCCGGGGGGCCCATAGGAGTGTGATAGAAGGACCCAAGAAGCGCGAAGAAGGCGCATGTCGGACTAGGAGAGAATGGAGCTTAGGCGATTTGGCCGCAGTCGGCGACGACGACAGCCTTGGAAGTCTTTCCAGAACCGGAGCCGACTTTCTCGATCGACTTGACGACATCCATACCCTTGGTGACCGAGCCAAAGACGACGTGCTTTCCGTCGAGCCAGGGGGTCGGAACGGTGCAGAGGAAGAACTGCGAGCCGTTCGTGTTCGGTCCGGCGTTGGCCATCGACAGCACGCCAGGGCCCGTGTGCTTGAGGCTGAAGTTCTCGTCGGCGAACTTGGAGCCGTATATCGACTCGCCGCCAGTGCCGTTGCCGCGCGTGAAGTCGCCGCCCTGGCACATGAAATCCGTGATGACGCGGTGGAAGGTCGACCCCTTGAAGTGGAGCGGCTTGCCGGACTTGCCGATGCCCTTCTCTCCGGTGCACAGGCACCGGAAGTTCTCCGCCGTCTTGGGGACTACGTCAGCGCGGAGCGTCATCTCGATGCGCCCGGCACTGGCGCCGCCGATCGTCACGTCGAAGTAGACCACCGGGTTCGACATGAATATTTATTTTTCGCCGATTAATAACGAGACGCTTACTCCTTACCCTGACACACCACGAAAAGACACGTGTTGGCGGCGCCTAGGGGGGCGGCGTCGATCGGGGTGCCGAGGATCGTTTCGAAGCGGACCTCGCGGGGGGTCAGAAGTGGTGTTGCCTTGTGTTTCTTCCTTTTTTTGCGACCAAAGAGACGGCGGAGGCGGGCGCCCCCGAGGGAGTTGAGTTTCTCGACGGCGACGCGGGCGAGGGCGTCGTGGGTCGGTTTGTCGCGCCACGATTCGGGCACCGTGATGCGGAGGCTCACGCCGCCGCCGCCGCCGCCGCCGCCGCCTCTGTTTTCGTAGGCGTGGACGAGCAGGTGCGGCCAGACCCCGGAGACGCGGGCGTGGAGGTGCTCGAAGTAGGCTCGTAGCGCCCGATTTCGGGCTTGGGAGGCCTCGCGACGAGCGTCGGCAGCGGCCCTTTTGGCGGCGCGCGCGGCGCGATACGCGACGGTGGCGACGTACCGCGGCCCCCGGCCCGCGAGCCGCCTCAATTGCGCCCGGTGCTTGGCCCGCGCCCGGGCCCTCGCTTGCGCCTCGCTCTCCGCCTCGGCTCTAAGGCGCTCGGCGATGAGACGTTCGGTCTCGGCCCGGGCCGACCGTCGTCGCTGTTCGGTCGCCTTCGCTTTGAGCCGCTCCGCGCGCCGCCTGTTCTCTTCTTCGGCGCCGGCGTCGACGACGACGTCTGCCGCCAGCACAGCCCGTTGCTTATTCTTTTTCTTCTTCTGTTGTCTCGCGACGCTACGAGATGGGTCGTCGTCGTCCTCTTCTTCTTTCCCAGAGCCGCGTCGTCGTTGATCGCTCGCTTGGAGAAGTGCCGCGCAGGCCGCGAGCGTGCGGCGGACGTCCACCGGACCACCGTCTTCGCAGCCAAAGGCCTTCTTGGCCTCGACGGCGACCTTCTCGGGATCGTCTGTTTCCAAACCGAGGGGTCCCGCGACGAGCTCGGCGAGCTCGGGAAGGAGGAGGCCCCGCGTCGCGAGGTCCGAGGTCCGAGCGAATAAATCCGCGCGGTCGTGACGCCCCAGAACGCGTGTCGTTCGACGATCGAGGAGCATCCCTACGAGCTTCTGCGCCAGGTCGTCCAGACCGCGACCGTCGGCGCAAGACACGGCGGAAACTCCGGCGTCTCGTTTGCGGAGCGCGTTCTGGAAATCTACGAGGATATCTTTCTTCTTGCGGAGATCGAGCTTGGTCGCCACAACCATTGTCTTGCTCGAGCCGACGCGGTCCAGTTCGGCGAACCGGACCGTGAGGCTCTTCGCCGAGCCGGGGTCGGCGGACGAGACGACGTAGACTCCCGCGTCGACGTCGAGGTGGGACGCGACGTCCTTCCCGCGGAGATACGCGTCGTCCCACGCCCAGTCCACCAGCCGCAGCACGACGACCCCCTCGATCGTGCGGAAAGGGACGGTCGTTTCGACGGGCGCCTCCGTGAGCGTCGGCTCGTAACAATCATCGATGGGTGTCTTCTGCAACACGCCCGCCAAGCAGCGCACGAGAGAACTTTTTCCGACCCCCCGGTCCCCCACGACGGCGCAACGAAACTCCCGCGCCGACCACAGCTCGGCGGCCAACGCACTTTCGGCGCGCTGCTCCTTGTCGAGGTTTCGCGCGACCAACTGGTTCCGCGCGACGAAGGCTGCCACATCCATCTTTTTTCGGATTTGGAAAAAAAAACACTGCTTTGTATAAAATAAATAAATAACCCTTTTAACAACAAGAAAAGAGGACAATGTTCCGCCGCGGTTTGGTCGTGATGTCGTGTGTCCTCCGTCTGGGCCGGGGGTTCTGGGGGAGTAAACCCGCCGTGCCGCCCAAGGGCATGGCCTGCGACGAGGGGTGGACGGTGGTGCGCGAGGCGTGGATCAACGACGACTTCTGCGACTGCAAAGACGGGTCGGACGAGGCAGCGACGGCGGCGTGCGCGGGCGTCGGGGGGTCGTCGTTTTTGTGCGAGAACGTCGGGCACGAGGCAAGGCGCATCCCGACAAGTCGCGTGCGGGACGGCGTGTGCGACTGCTGCGATGGCTCGGACGAGGAGGGGTGCGCGAACGAGTGCGACGCCGAGGCCAAAAAGGCTCGAGAGCGGAAAGAACGAGAGGCGCGGGAACGAAAAGCTGGCCTCGAGAAACGCGCCGCGTACGTCGCCAGGTTTGCCGCCGAGATCCAGGACCGCGCGGCGCGGCGCGAGACGGCGCAGCGAGAAAAGACGGAGGCGGAAGCCGAGATTCGAGCTCTCGAACCGATCGTCGAGCACCACGATCGCGAAGAGGCCGAAAGGAGAGACGAGGCAACGGCCGCGGCGACCGCGTTTTATGAAGATGGTCTCGCCGAGGCCTTTTCGGCGGCGCAGCCCCACGAAATCCGTGCGGCTGCCGTCCGTCTGGCAGCCGCCGCTTCCGACATAGAGACGCTCCTCGACGTCGTCACGCGTTCGGCGGGACTCGACGACAAGATCACCGACGCCATCGACGACGTCGAGGTGTTGTCGCTGGGCGTCGACGCCGCCGACGCCCTCAACGAGGGGAATGTGGAGAAATTCGACGAGCTCTGCGCGGCGATAGCCGCCGCGCTCTCGCTCGACGCCGTCCCCGCGGACGCGGCCAAGCGCGTCGCGACAGAGACGGCGCGACGCGCGAGCGCGATCCGCCACGAAATTGGCGGCCTCGCCAAGCGGCTGGTCGACCTCAATCCCCCCGACCCCGACGACGACGACGAGTTCGCGACCGAAGAGGCGACCAAAGCGCGCGACGATCTAAAAAACGCGGAGGCCAAGCTCGAGACCTCGCGGCGCGCGCTCGAGGCGCTCGAGGACGAAGACCAGGATTTCGGCCCCGACAACGCCTTCGGCGTCCTCAAGGACAAGTGCTTCAAGACGAGGGCCGCCAAGTACGACTACGAGCTCTGCCTCTTCGACAAAGCGAGCCAGGACCACACGAGCATCGGCCGCTTCGAGAAGTGGGCTGACGACTACGCGACCATGCACTACAACCACGGCACCTACTGCGGCGGCATCGGAAGCCGCGAGCTCACCGTCCACCTCCAGTGCGGCGACGACGACCTCCTTCTCGACGTCTCCGAAGCCCAGACCTGCAAGTACGTCGCCACCTTCAAGACGCCTGCCGCCTGCCGACCATAAAGAGACTAACAGACAGACAGGCAGACAGACAGACAGACTCCTTCTGTTTGTTTTTGTTCTCGACGACGTCGGCGACCATGCCTGCCTGCCTGCCTGCTCATCCATTTTTTTTTTCGGTCGGTCGGTATTATTATGCTTGCAAGGGGTGGTTGCTCTTGATGTCCTAGACTTGCCGAAGGGTGAGCCTGACGTGCCGCGTTCGAAGGAAGGAAGGAAGGAAGGAAGTGTGCCGGCAACTCCTGACCGCTAAGGCTTACCCCCCCTCTCTCGAGGCTTGATACCCGTTCAACGGGACACCTTTCCCGATCTTCTTAGTGACATCATACCATTCGTTGTACACCGCCCACGCCCTCCATCCCTCCCACCCGTCGCCTGTCGATCGGCGCGCAGCGCAAGTCCACTCCGAATACCTCGCTCACGCCCGCGGCATCGACGCCATCATCTCCCAGCCGGGTACAGCACCACCGCCTGGCTTCTTGGGCCCTGTCGAACAGCGGCTACGTAGCTACGGCACCGTCGCCGGCCTCGTCTTTGGTGCCTTCGGTGAGGCCAGCGCGGCGTGCCACGCTCTCGCCCAAACATGCGCAGAGCGCATCGCTGCGCGAACCTGGGTGACAAGCGGCTGCGCCAACTTCACAGAGGCAAAGGCGGCCCAAACTCGCCGCATCTACCGTGAGTGGGGGATCGCCAACGCATTAGGCCGGGCTCGCTGTGCCCTCACCGCCCTCACGCATGTCGCCGCCTCGGGGAACCCCACCCAGGCCGCCCGATCCCAGCAGGACGTCACCCTTCGTCGCACATACGTCCGGCGGCAGCATGCGTACGACCTACGGGCGGGGCCCGTCCTCTCTTCGCCTGCCCCACGCCTCGGCGATGACCCCGACTAGGTCCCGCGTACTTATCTCCGCCCGTCAGGCACATCCCTCATACCCCACAAACCCACCCACATCCTTCATGCTCCCCACACACACACCCCTCTTAGCAGTCGACATTTAAAGACATCATACCTCTCTTTTGTGAGAAGCATTCTTGCTGTATTCTTGTAGTTTCCTTGCTATCATATTCCATCTCTCCATCTTGTTGAGAGGCTTGGTGAGCGTGAGCAAGGTGTGTGGCGAGCGTATCCGACCCCGCGTCCGTGTTTTGCTCGTTCAGTGAGGTCTCGGACGAGTCGGTGAGTACCCCCTTTGTCACCCGGGGGTCGGGAAGTTTTTTTTTCTGTGCCGCCATAAGAAGGAACCTTCGGGGGCGTGCTATAATATTCTGGCATCTCTCTAGGGGGTGAGGGAGGGAGGGCGCCCCCCGAAAGAAAGTCGGGGTGTTTTTTTTTTTTTTTTTAAGGGGCGCGCGAGTTGTGAGCTCAAGCAGCGCGAAGGATTTTGGTTGTTGCCAACATCTGGTATAAAAAAAGTCGTCGCCGACTCTCTTTTTTTTCAAATGACGGCGAAGGAGCGGGCCTCGCGGGAATACGGTAATACTGGCCTCGCCCTCCCCAAGGCGCAAAGGCAAATAAATAAATAAATAAATAAATAAATAAATAAATAAATAAATAAATAAATAAATAAATAAATAAATAAATAAATAAATAAATAAATAAATAAATAAATAAATAAATAAATAAATAAATAAATAAATAAATAAATAAATAAATAAATAAATAAATAAATAGACGCGAAAGAAGCCCCAAAAAAAAAACCCGTCGGCAACAGAAACTCGTGTGGTGGTGCGGGCCGACCCCTCGGCGGCGAGGAGTTCTGTTTAACAGCCCATCAGCAGACAGATGCCTAGTAGTTTGATCGAAGAGAAACTATGACTGGCGCATTCGCTCATCAAAGTTGGGCAAAAGCAAGGATGCTGAAATTGAGGTTGGTAGGGTCGCGCGAGACGAAGTCGTGCTTGATGACGGCGGCGGCGTCGGCGAGGAAGGTCGCGGAGGAGGTGGGACCGTGGCACACGGGAAATGCGACGCCGTCCTCGCCGAGGTTGCGGCCGTCGAGTTCCCAGAGAGAACCGTCGACCTCGACGAGAGCGACGTAGTGCTGGCCCTGGTTGTCGTCGGTGCCAGCCCCTCTCGTTTCTCCCGCGGCGGCCGTGGAATTGGACAAGTCACGGATCTTGTCGGCCGCGACGAGCGCGCGTCCGCGGGCGGCGACGTCGCGAGGCGCGTCGCGGATGAGGTCAGCGAGCGGGCCGGCGTCGAGCGCGAGTCGTCCCGAGGCGGCGGCGTTCGCGACAGAGTGGATGATTGCGATCGTGCCGCACGCGTTGCCGCAGTCGTCGTGCTGCTGCGCGAAGAACATATTTTGGGGCGGCGCCTCGCGCCGGAGTTCGCGCGGCCGCTCGGCGGATATGGCCGCGCAAGGAAATAAGAGAACGAGCGCGGCACACGGTTGCGGAACCATGGCCAACAGCTCGTCGTCGAGGCCGAACACGTCCGTAAATCCCCACGGAGCCGGGCATCCGAGCTTTCGAACGAACGGCGTGAGCACCTCGGGCGTCGATTCGAGCGGCAACCAGGAGGACGACATACACGTCGGAAGAAGAAAGAAACGTCTTCCTTATCAACACTTACCCTGTGTTTCAAACCAACAACAACGTACCCCAAGTCGAATTCAGAGTTATTAATTAATACTTGTGCTGGCGGCGGATCTTTTTCGGTTTATCGCACAATAATGCTGCTGCTGCTGTTCTGGGTCGCGCTCGATTGGGTTGGCGTCGTCTTCGCGCGGGCATCCGCTGTCGCACCGTTTGATTGCGAGGCGCGGCCGAATCCGTTGCAAGTGGTGGTGGTGGAGGGGACGCGATCCGCGCTCCTCGAATACAACGGGACGACGGGCGAATACGACACTCTCACGACCCTGGACGGGAAGGTCGGAGCGATCGGGATGTTGGTGCTGGCCAACGAGAGTTTCCTTTTCGGGGCATTTGGCGACGAGTTGTGCCGGTTCGACGCCAACGCGAGCTCGCAATGCTTCGACGAGCGTCTCGAAGTGACTCCGAACCTTGGCACCGTTTTGAACCGATCGTTCTACTACTCGGCGAACCTCGGCGGCGGCGGCGGCGGCGCCTTGTATGTCGTCCGCAACATCGAGAACGAGCCGACTTTCGTGATGAGGACGACGTCGTCCCTCGCGTTCAACGGGTCGCTCTTCAGCGCGGTGCGAGACTTGGCACCCGTCGACGAACGGTACCTGGTCGGGCTTGGCCAAGAGCACGACGTGTTGGTCGTTGAGGTCGCCCCACACGGGGGTGCTCCGCAACGTTACGCCGTGCTGTCGTCGGACTGGACTGGGGAAGATGATTCTGGATTCGCGGCGTTCGCGTACGTCAGAGAGAGGCTTCCTCAGAGCGTCGTCTTCTTCGCGTCGAACGATGGCAACGGGCTCTTCGAGCTGGCGACCTCGCCTCTGTCCTTCTCCTCGATTCCGGACGAGTGCTGGAATTCGGGGATCGATACGGCGATCCACGTACGATGTCGATCGGAATTCTCGATGGAGCGGCGGGGGGAGGCCGCGGCGACAGGAAACGGCGACGGCACCAACTGTCCGGATGGCGACTTCAAAGCGCCCGGAGTGGATGCTACTACGGTTTTTTTTAGCCCGACGTCGATGCCCACGCCCCTCCCGTCGGCAACGCCGACGCCTCTGCCGAGCAGCGACTGCTTCCTCTGCAACGCGACCGCCGCGCTCGACTGCGAGACCCTGACAGGGCCGCTCCAGGTTGTGAGGATGAACAACGATTCTTTCTATTCGCTGAGAGAACGCAACGCGACGTCTGGTCAGTACGTGGTTGTCGAGCAGCGGCTCGACGACTTCGCCGCCGTCGACGCTGCCGGAGTTTTGGACGCCGGATACGGACATTACTTCGCTTTTGCCGCGTTTGACGATCGTTTGTGCCGATTCGACGGCGCCGTGCGAGCGTGCTTCGACGCGCCGCTCGAGACCACGCCCAACGCGGGCGCGATCGTCGGAAGCACGTACTACTACGCGAAGAGCCCAGGAGCAGGAGGGAACTTTTACTTCGCTGCGCACGTCGACGCGAAAAATCCGACGTTCGCGTCCGATTTGAGGCTCGCTCTGAACGAAACGCTGTTCGCGGGCGCGGTGCTCGACGTGGCGGCTGTCGACGAACGCATCGACGGCGTCTCGTACGTCGACGACAACGCCACTACCGCCTATTTGCTAGGCCTCGGTCCCGAGTTCGAAGTGCTGGTTGTCAAGATCGACGCGACAACCGAGTATCCCGCAGAATACGCCGTGCTCTCTGCCGACCGGGGTTCGAACGAGCAGGCCAACGGCACCACGGGATTTGCGGCCTTCGCGTTCCGCGACGCGGACGGCGAGAGAAGACGACTTTACTTCGCAGACGGCGAGAGAAGACGGCTTTACTTCGCGGACGGCGAGAGAAGACGGCTTTACTTCGCAGACGGCGAGAGAAGACGGCTTTACTTCGCAGCCAACGACGGCATCGGGTTGTTCGAACTTGTCGCGCCGTTCGAGGTGCCGACGGCGTGCTGGAACAAGGGCACCGTGACAACAGCCCACACCAAGTGCCCCGGCGCCAGCGCGCGCGTTGTTCGCAGAGGCGCGTCCGCGGCCGTCGGAGACGCCAACGACGGTCTCAATTGCCCCGAAGCGGTCTTTATTGCGCCCACCGTGACGCCGACAGCGAACCCTACTTCTTCTTCGACGCGGTGGAACCCCGCGTCGTTTCCGCCAACGTCGGCCCCCAGCCCAACTTGGCCGCAAGACCTCAGGAACGCGCAGACGAGCACCCCTCCGACGCCATCATCGAGCATCCCGCGCACCAACAACCCAACCTCCTACGCGCCGATACCCACAACATCTGTGCCGTTGCCGCCAACCGACGTGCCGTCGTCAAATCCTCCTTCTTCTTCTTCAGTCGCGCTGCCGTCGAGCTCCTCTCCGTCGACCGATGCGATCGTGCCGACCAACGCACCATCAATCCAGCCTACGCCGACGCCAACCTCGATGCCATCCGTCGTCGCACCGACGACGATCACCGCGGCTCCGTCTTATTCCGTTAGAGAGCTGACGACGCTGCCGTCGTCGTATCTCTTACCGACACGACGACCGATCGTGAAGCCGACGCCGCTGCCTACGCCCGCTTTCCTGCCAACGCCGGCGCCGACTCTGCTGCTGTCAACAGCGGCGGAACCAACTCCGCTTCCGACGGCGGTGCCGACGCCGCTCCCTGTTTTGCCCGCGCCGATGATCGAGGTGCCAACGCGCGGACCAACGCTGAGCGCTCAGGTCTTGGCCAAGGCCGAATTCTCGCTCGCGATCGACTTGGGCGACGCGGCGTACGACGACGAAGATGGCGAGCGAGTCGTCGGTGCGGCACTCGTCACCACGATAGACGTGCTGGACGATGTCACATCTGTCGTGTTTGCGGCGGCATCATCATCCAGAGGACGCCGTCGCATGATGACATCGTCGTCTCGGCAAGTCGACGTCGCGGCGATCGCGGCGGTATCGTCGTCGTACAACGCGAACGCGACTACCCGGCTCGTATTCGAGGAGACCGACAATGCGATAACTTCGGGCGCGTTAGGCGAGGCTGTCGTGAACGAAGCCCGAGGCATCGAGGCTCTGGAAGACCTCAGCGCCGCCGACGTGGTAATAGTCAACGAGTCGCGGGCGCTCCTCGCGACGTCGCTCGTCGTCGTCTCCCTGACGACCCTCGAACCGACGGCGCTCCCGACGATCGCGCCGGCGGCCGAACCGACGAGCGCAACCAAGCAGAGCAAAAAGTCCTCCTCCACCACCAAGTTCTTCGTGACGGTGACGACGCTATTGGTCGGCGCGGCGATCGTGTTGCTCCTGCTGTGCATCATCCTCGCGCTCTGCTACCAGCTGCGCACAAAAAAAGAGATCGTTCACGTGCGCACGTCGCCGCCACGGCCAAATTCGCTCGGCGACAAAAACGACGACGACGTGCCGGGCCAGCCCCTTGACTACGCGCCCGTGGCCGTCGAGGAGGAAAAGGGCGCGCAAAATGACGACGGGAAATGTTCTCCGCCGTTTGAGCCAACGACGCCTACTCTTGGTGCAGACCAGCAAGTGGCGGCGATGTTGATGACGGACCTGTCAGAGCGGCCTTCGGGATCGGCGCCGATGGATGTGGGGGAGGATGAGGGGGAAATTTTGGTCGAGCCGAACATGCGGGACTACGAGTGGGAGCAGATGCTGAACGACGTCGATGGCGAACAAGCGCCAGAGGACTGGAACGAAGAGGCGGCGTCGATATTGGTCTTCAAGCTCGCGAATGACGGTCGCGACGGCTTCGCCGAGCGCGCCAGCCTTAAGACCGTCCTTCGCGACCGGCCGGACCTCGTCGGCATGCTTGGACTCGACCGCGATGTCCTCGACGCGGCTGTCGAAAACGCGCGCGGCGACACAAACGGCCACATCTCGCGTCACCAGTTCCTCCAGGCCATCGAAGCGGCTCACCAGGACGACACCGCCGCGTCCTTCCTGGGAACGGATGCCACTCAAGACCTCCCGCCGCCCCCGACGACATCGTCGGCGAGCACCGCACCCCCTTCCGTCCCTTTTTCGAACTCGCCCCCGATATCCCCCGTCTACGCCCCCCCGCGGCGGTGAAAAGGAGGTGGCACCCTAGTTTTGACAACATGTTGCACACGCCGCGCACATTCTTTTAGTAACACGTAATAATGTAGTAGCAGCACATTTTTTTTCCAACAAAATTTTTTTCTAACACGTAATGTAGTAGTAGTCTGTGACGCGGCCAGCACATATTTTTTCCACAAAATTTTTTTCGCAGTCTGATCCGGGAATCCCGAACCCAGCCAACATCTAAACTAGACGAAACCAAAAAATCTCCGATGCACCCCGGCTCGGCGGCAACTCCGCCAAAGCCCTCCCGACCCGGCCTGCTACCACGTTATTATGAGTCATTATGATTACACGTCGTAACAAAAAGTCGACTTCTCCTGCCTCTCTCGTTGCATTTTTTGTTCTTTTCATTTGCTCTTAGTATTCCTGCCTTTTCCTTTCTTTGCCGCCATCACCCTCTCCTTTCTTTCCCACATAACTCCTGGTCCCGCCTAGTGCCTTTTGCTTCCTTCTTCGCCGTTTTCTGTGGTCTTTTCTTATTTCCTTTTTTTTCTGCGCTCGTCCATTCCGGCTCGTTGAGCCTAGGAGTTGCTTGCCATGACTAAAATGGAGCTTCTTTCTGAGCCTCCCCTACCCCCCCGTGTGCTTTCTTGCTTCTTCTTCGCCCTCCTTTCTGGTCTTTGTTTCGCTTCTTCTGCCTTTCTATCCAGTCTGGCTCTTTGAGTGAGCCTACCATAATGGACCTGATGAGTACAAAGTCAAAAAAAAAGATGTGCGCATAGGTGAGTACAATTTAAAAAAAAAAGTCCCCGGGGCATGTCCCGAGGACAGACAAGCCTACTTGAAGACATCACCGAAGGGGGTTTCGATATAACAAGGTTTTGCCTGCTTTAAGCAGTCCATTAGATTCTCGCCTTATTCTGAAGATCACAACTAATACGGCCGGCGAGTACCTTAAACATAAATCTCGCCTGGTTTTGCATCGGTTTTTGGCTTCACCTTGTGCAGACTTCTTTTTCGGTATATTCAGTCCAATGGCTATGCTTTCAGCCATTTGGGTAAATCTTGCCATAGCAGCGTACAAGAGACTGACTCCCCGTGTTTCGCGCGGATGCGCCTGGCGCCTTTGTTCAGGCACAAACATAGATAGTCATCATGTTTTCGTCACATTGCCTGAAAGGATCAAGATCTCGAAAGTAAGAAGTAAAATGGGCACCGCTTGCCTAATAAGAGGCGTTAAAGTCCCTTCGTTCAAGGCCCTTTGTGAATTTTTTTCCCTCCGTATGAAATCAGGAGATGAATTCGTTGTTCCACCGCCGTAAGTGTAAACGGCTACACTCGCACTCTTGTTTGTATTTTTAAAGTCATCACCTCGCACTCACGCTGCCTTATTTTGTGCTCGCTCTCTGTCGATTATATAGTCGTATAGTGGCAAATGATGATGACGATTTACGTGACGAAGTGCAATCTGCACTCAGAGATCGCTACTACTCTCCGTCGATCGATGCACATCCTACAATGTATGCGTGTAGGGCGCACTGCCGCTGGTTCTATTTCGCTAGGTGTCCGAGCTAAGTTGGACGCTTTGTTGTTTTAAGAGAACCCGATACTCGAATCCTCGAGAATTCCCTCGAAGCACCCTATATGAGTCAAAAAACCGCCGGCGACCCTACTACTCATGTGAAAAAAACATATGTACGACACGTTCGCGACACCGTTAGGAGGCAAACTTCTTACAATGTGCTTGCCGCCCCGATTTTGCGCAAGCCTTTCGCAGATGTTCTGTCGGAATGCACCAACCTCCCTACCTCCATAAGTGCAAATCCTCACCAGTCTTTCGCGTTACCTCGTGAAGCCCGAATATCCCTGTCAAACTTATTGTTGCGGATGTCGTGATGACCAAGCCACTTTTCACGGAATTTGAGGCTATAATGCTCTCGTTCCGGAACATCACTCGGAAAATGTTTTGGGTTGCAAATGTCACCACCGACGACTCACCAGAACAGCGCGAAACTCTACGTCGTCAACGGCTTGCCAAAACTAAAGCGCCCTGTGATCTAACGCTAGCACGCAATACGCCTTTTGGTCTTCCTGGACGTCGCGGACGTTGAACGTCGACCGGGTCGATCACACTTTTGTACAAGCCGCCGCTGCTCCAGCCGATCGACCGACATCGACCGGCATCTTCTGGGCCCCAAACCTCCTCGGGTCGATTTTGAGGATCAACCAAGCAGGTGTGTTGTGCCAAAACAGGTCGAATTCAGACGCGATCAAGACAGCCGCAAATTTCGAGCGTGAGGCAAACACCAAACCTTCGAGGGAAGATCACAACCCAAACGAGGACGGTCGTGGAATCGACCAAAAAAAGGAGAACGACGATTATTCCGCCGTGAAGAACTACGAGGCTCTCGCGCTGTTTCCGAATCTAGGGGCTGGCGAGTGGCGCACAGGCACGACGCAAAGGGTGCACGAGAGAACGGCGGGTTTTCAATATGTTTACGGCAACGAGTTGTTGTTGCGCCATGGCGTGGCACTCGTGCTTTATGTCCTCGACGACGATCGCGTGCTCCGCTCATCGAGTGGTCGGTTGGTGAATGCGCGCAGGCCGCCGGGCGTAGATAGATGCCCTTCGCATCTAAAGCAGCTTCAGCGCAACGTTTGTTTGGGATTCGCTTCTTCTTCGATTTTATGCTCAAAGGGTAAATTGGGAACAAAGCGTCTCAACGGCGGGTGATCGAGGAGCGGAAGGATCTTCAAGAAAAAACTTCTTGAGTCCGAGCGCGAAACGATAAAAAAAATACAGTCAGCGCGTGCTTGGGCGAGTGGCTTGCAGAAGCTGGGCAGACTTGCGCTCTGCGAGGCGCGATCAAACGTCTCGCGGCGATCAGGTCGTGGGTCGTGTTCCTACGCACGGGGTAAAATTTATATAGCATCGACTCCGGTATTTGCTTGCCCAAGCAATATGGGAACATCAGACTCCACTGCAAGCATCGTGCCGCGAAGAGGGGCATGGCCGCTTTTGCTTTGTACAGGTACGCGAAAAAGATAGACGAGGTCGGCGAGCTTGAATACTACCCAAGCATTGTGCGGGACGATTCGGCGACGAGATTCTGGATGAGTCGAATCGGCGAAATCCTCGGCAGTCTCGTGCACCACATCGACAACGAGACGTGATCGCGGTCGACTGCCGCCGGGATAACAACAACACTGTTCGCAGGGCAGCAAGCTTCCCCTCGCGTTCTACTGCGACAATTGCAAGCGGCACGAGGAGTGCGAAGAGCGAGGTCCCGTCGTCCCGGTGGCCGTGGGGACGTCGAACCTCAAGTCGTTGGGGGAAATTATCTAAACAAGGAACTACCTCGCGTGCGTCGGGGGATCGTTCCGCGTCCCTCGTCCAAAGCGGCACCGAGACGGGTGATGCACCAGCGCGGGGTGCTGCGGGCGACGACTGGTTGCCGGATGCCGCATCAAGTCCTGTTCAGAAGAAAGCGCGGCGACATTCCGGCTTTTCAGGGAGAGTGGCTGCTCTTGCGCCGTGGAAGAGGAATTGCAACTAAGCAACGATGGTAATGTGGAGAACAACGACAACGCACGCGGGTCGGTCTCGTTGAGGCTGAAGAGCGGCGTGGTAATCGATCAAACGAACCAACGCGCCGTCGTCTACACCTTTGAGAATGTGGATGGTGCATCAGAGTGCAAAAAAAAGCACAAAGACATCAACGTCGTTGCTGATTTCGAAGTCGAAGAAGCATATTGTCGGTTCTCGCCACATCGGCGGAGATATTGGTGTACGAGCGGATAGAAGAACCACTCGTGCTCGGCCCAAAAGCAATGTCGCTTCCAGCTCGGTTCAGTAGTCGAAAGACCACGCGCTGGGAAAAAAAAAAAAAGGCCGCCGAGGAAAATATCCCGCCCAAAAATGCGTGAGTGTAAGGACGACCGACTGGAAAATGGTTACAGTGGCTCGCTCACGAAAGGGGTTCGAGGAGCTCATCGCGAGTAAATTGGGCCCCCACGCGTCCAGTGACACTAATAGCGGCGGCGGCGACAACTCCGAGAGTAGGAATTTGATACGTTCTACGGGGCGCGCCCAAAGGAGGACAAAAATAAATCGACGTGGAGCGAGGCGGGCTGAGGGGCGGGTAATACGGACGATGAGCGAGCGCGGGCAGCGGCAGAGCCTCATCACCCAGGCGGCCCGTGAAGCAAAAAAGAAAGGGGAGGGAAACTGCAGCAAGGTGGAAGGAAAAAAGTAGTTCGAGCTGATCATAGCCAACGACCCTGGGCTTAGATCATGCATCGGCGCGGCAAAGATTGCAGTACCTTCATTAAGAAGGAACAAGACCGTCTGGTTCTCCAAAGGGCTCATCGTGGCGCGAGAGCCCGCGATGCTTCTGGCGGCGATGGCACGCTCGGCTCGCGACAGCCCAGCCTATAGGACGCGCAAAAAAGCGCCCGCAAAAAAACGCCCGCAAAAAAGCGCCCTACCGTAAAGAGACCGCGGCGGGGTACAACAACCAGTACAACAGCAAAAGCCGGACCCACCTCCGTCTCAAAAACAAGGGTCGTCGCTGCCACGAGGGCGTGGCAGAGCACGAGGGCGTGGCAGAGCACTCGGAAAATGTCGTGGAGTGCGAGTACACGTCGAAGGAGACGGTTCACGAGTACCGCCGCATGCTCGGTGGCTGGCACCTCTCGTACATGACCGAGAACTCCCTTAAGGTCCAGACCCAGCGGGGAAACAGGGAGGATCGGTGGGTGACTCGAACCCGCCGCGGGCTCGTGCTGTCTTTTACGCTCGTGTTTCGGGGTAACTTTTTTGAAAGTTACCTCGGACCGAAGCAACGGAGGTTTTCAATCTCGCGCCGCGTACCGATGCGCCGGCTCGGTCAGGCGAGGGAGCACGACCCGGACACGACAGTGGTGTCGACGGACGAGTTCCGGTCCTCCAAGACCTGCCCCGGGTGCGGGGGCGAGTGTCGTGCGCAAGACCGGGGGAAAGACCACGATTTGGGGTCTGGTGTGGCACAACATTCGTACGCGAAAAGGCGGCGGCGGCGCTCAAAATCCTCTTAAAAGATCTCGGCCGAGCGACCTGTTCCCGGAGGAGGAGAAGCTCCATCAACGGCTACGCAATCCCGCTGGGGAGAACCCGTTCCGCTACAACAAGAACAAGGACGATGTCGAGATGCGGGCGTTCAACCGATCAAAGAACAACAAGTAAAAACAACGGCGTCATCAGGTTAAAGCGACGACCTCAGAGAATTAATTAATTAATACCTTGGCGCGCCGCGCAAGTGAGATCATGTTATTGTGTCGTCGTTTTGTGACTGATGATTTTCGCATCTTTCTTTCTCGAAGCGGGGGCGTGGATTTCGCCCACTCGCCGGCGGCGCAAGCCGGCCCCATTCACGATACTACGGGTCCAAGTTTTTTTTCTCGTCGGCTAATTTTGGTGTCCGTTGGTTGCAGCGAAAATGTCTCCCCCCCCCCCCCTGACTGCCGACCGACGAGAATTTTCCCCTCGGTACTAATAAAATAAGCAGCGTCTCTCTCTCTCTCTCGAGAAGAAGAAGAAAAAGAAGAAGAAGAAGAAGAAGAAGATGGCCACGGTGCTGACGCCTGCGTCGTCGTCGTCGTCTTGTATGCCGGTCGTGCTCGTGCGGCTGGCACCCGAGATGGTGCGGTCGGCGTCGGAGCTCGGGGTCGGAGCGGAGGTCGGGCACGTGCGGTTCGAATCGGGGGAAATGCAAGTGGTGAGGGAATGGGCAGGAAGCGAAGGGCGGTGGACAGCAAGCGGGGGCGAGCATGGGCGCGTCGAGTGCTATCGCGAGGGCGCGGAGGTGGGACCCGTGGTCGGACGGTATCTCGTGCGACCCGAGGAATTGGGGGAAGAGGCGCGGTCGTCGATGCGGACGCGTACCGATCGCGCCAAAGAGCAGGCCAAGGAGCGCAAGACGGTGCGCGTCGACGAGATCCGGAACATACCCAAGCGGAAAGAAGTGCGCAAGGTCGTCCCGGTGGTGGACAAGCCCAAGCCGGCGATCGCGGACAAGACGGAGACGCTGGTGGTGGTCCCCTCCTCGCTCGACGCGACGCTCGAAGACGTCAAAGGTTGGTTCGATGGACTCGAGCCGTCGCGCGTTGGTGTGTTCCGCGCGCCGCCCCCCAAGACTTCCCGGGATGTTGCGGCCTGGCAGCGCCGCCGAAGACCGGACGCAGAGGTGTTCGACTCGGCGTACGCAGTCTTCCGGTCGAGCGCCGTCGCCGCCGCCGCGATCAATCGAGCCGGAAGAGGCGCGATAGCGACGGACGCCTGGGCCTACGTCAATGCTCTAGGCATCGATGTCGCCGATGGACCGCTTCGGAAGGTGCTTGACGCGATTGTCGTTCCGCCCCTCGCGACGACGACGACCCTCGATAGGGTCCTCGGGTCGGTGCGCGTCGCTCCGACTTTTCGCGCCGCCGCTGGTCTCGACGTCGACCGCGCTGTCGCCACTTTGAGGGAGTGGAAAATTCACGAGGACCACCTCGAACGCGCGCATCTGGCGCTCCAGATCGATCCGAACTCGCAACAATTTGCGCTCGCGTTTCTGGCAAACCTCCGAGCGGCCCTCGCCGCCGAGCTCGACCTCCTGATCAACGTTCTCGTCGACGCCCTGCCACCCGACGCCCTCCGCAACCTCGGAGGCTTGATGCGCCGCGCCGGCCCCGACGACCGAGATCCTGTCGATTTCCTCCCGGCCTACGTTGCCGCCGCTCATCCTTGAGAACATGTGATTTTGTATGACTCCTTCTCTCAAGTATTATGGAGGTGGAGGATCGATCGATTACCGTCGCCCCCCAAGGAGATCGTCGTTCCTGCGAGTTTCGGTGTTAAAAAATCGTCCCACAAGGACCAGGATTAGGATCAGGATCGGGATCAGGATCAGGATGGATGGAGGCACGCACGATGGGGTGGTGCCGCCGCGGCCCGAGTCTCCTGCTACATTTGATTAGGGCAGCGGCGGCGGCTCGGGGGATCATGAATATGAGAGCTGAGACCCACCTTGTGGTACAAGCCATCGTTTTTTTTCTTCCGATTTTCGGGCACTACTTTCGGAGGAGGAGGAGGAGGAGCCTGCGTTGAGATTGACGACGTCGTCTTGCTCGTAATCGTCGTGCTGCCGCTGCTGCTGCTGCTGCTCGTGGTGCCTTCGGGGGCTCGTATCAGAAGAAGAGGCACTGATTGTACTGCTCACTTGTCGTTTTTCCTCTTCTTCTTCTTCTTCTTCTTCTTCTTCTTTGCAGTAGTACTCGTGGCCGCCTCGTCGCGTTCGCCGTGCTCGAGGAAGTCGGGAACATCAGGCAAAGGCCCGTCTGCGCGTCACGCGAGAGAGCTCGCCAAGGACAACAACAAAACGCGACTTACTCGGCTCGAAGAGAACGGAACGTTCCCAGCCTCGACCGACGATGCGCCTTTTTTTTGGGGGCACCTCAGCAGCGTGATGACCACAAACCCGCACACTCACACGAGGTCGCAGGCGAGACAGGCGGTGGTCGCAGTGTTGGACGTGTTGCCCTCGAAGGCGCTGACCTGAGAGCCTCTCTCCCAGAGACGGACGAGATCAAGAGCGACGCACGAGCCACGCGGGGACTTGGTCGAGATTTGTCGCGGCCGCGAGGATGGGGTCGCCCTCGTCTAACTTGGCGAGGCGCGCGCGTCCGAGCTCGCGGCGGCGCTCGAGGTGCGCGGGCCCTAGCAGGATGCCCACGAGCTCCCGAAAGTGTGGGGCAAAATCGTTCGCTCCGACAGCGTTGAGTGCGAGGTCGAGCGCCCGGAGTCTCGCCTCGAGCTGGCGAACGACGTCGCCGTCCTGGTGGCGCGAGAGCTCGCGCGCGGGCGACGCGCCGGTGGCGTTCGAGTACTCTGAGGCCGACCGCGTGTAGCGCGCGACGTACGGAAACTTTGGGCGGCCAGAGCTGCGTCTGAGCAGCCGCTGGACCTCTTCGGAGAGGGTGGGCGTGGTGGCAGGCACCTTGTAGCCAGTGGCCGCGCGCAGGTAGGGCGCCCAGCCTCGGTTGGCACGGCGGCACACGTGCACGGCCGAGCGAGCGTCGGCTCGCATCGAACCGCAGCCCTCGGTGTTTAAGACGGCCGTATAGGAACGCGTCCGCCAATCGCGCGCTTTCGCCGGATCCGCGCGGCGCGTATAGCTCGCCACGGTTGAGAGGCCCGTCGCCGCCGAGCGTCGCCCGGCATCGCCAAAAATGGTCCACGGGAGCGCGACGCCCGCCCACTCCGTGACGGCGTTCGTGTCGTCCATCGCGTCGAGCGCGTCGGCGATCGACGGCGCCCACTGGACGATTCGCCCCTTTTGCTGCGGCGTGCCGCGTTGTTTCGCCGCCGCCGCGACGAGCTTTCGCGCGAACGAGTTCTCTTCTGCGCCGGCGGGCCTCCGGAGCGCGGGGTCGACGGCTTCAAACAGAGGGTTTGTGGCGAACCGTGCGACGAAGCTGTCGATGTCGGTGGCGACTTTGGCGGCGCGCGTCGGGGAGACCAGGTACTCGTTGGGGCGCAAGAAGACGAGCCATGACGCCTTGGGCTTCGCGACCTCGTACAGCCTCTCGAGGAGCGCTGCCTCGTCGGATTCGTCGGCGCCGAGCTCCGCGAGACGCCGCGAATCGTAAGCGCGAGCGATGCCCGCGTACGGTTTCAACATTGCCTCCAGCGCCGGGTCGGTCACGACGACGTCGAAGCGACGCACGCCGAGGAGAACGTGGTACTCGAACCATTCGCGCGCGTAGGTCGCGTCGGCCTCATTGCCCAGTCTCACCACCACGCCAACGTCGATTCGAGGTTCGGTGTGCTCCTGCGCCCGCCGAGGCGGCGGCGGGACCATCACCGAAGAAGAAGGACCCTGGTGAGTATCCGAGGAGGAGGCAAGCAGCACCAACAACCCAAGGACAAGGATGAGCGTGACGCAGATCACCGGGGTCGACTTGCCGCGCCGGTGCGTCTTCTCTTGAGGGTCGTCCGACGCCGCCTCTGACCCGATCGTCGGGAGGTTCTCGCCGCGTCGAGCTCGCATTTAGCATATGTCGTGTCCTACGAAATTTTCGGCTGGTCCCTCCCCACCTACAACGAACCTTTTGAGGTGTTTGTTATTTACTACAAGTGCAAGCCAGTAAGTTCACCTACTCCCAATCTCTAACCCCAGTAAGTACACCTGGTCTCAGTAAGATCACCGGGTCTGTAAGTTCACCTACTCCCAATCTCTAACCCCAGTAAGTTCGGCGTAAACCCACTCGTTCTCACATCCCCTCACCCCACTCTCCTTTGAGCTCGTCGCTCTCACCCCCGCCAATCTAAGCTGCTTTGATCCGCACACGCCGCTAACCTTTGAGTTTACTCTAAAAACCCCAGTAAGCTCACTTGGTCTCAGTAAGTTCACCTGGTCACTAAGTTTACATAGTCCCAATCTCTAACTCCAGTAAGTTCACCTGGTTCCAGTAAGTTCACCTACAGTGCGCGTGTAGACGCCGGGAGGGGGCTTATCGGTATTGCGCAGCACGTGTGGGGTAGGGCGGAGTCGTCGACCCAGAAGAGCATATCCTCGGGGTTGCCGATCGACAGAGAGCCACGTAGAGCTGGACGTGGCAGAAGACGGGCTTGGGAAAGAGGACGCCGACCTCGCGGGGCGTCTGGCCCTGGCTCTTGTTGATCGTTTGGCGTAGGCGGGCCTTAAGGGATACAGGTTGGAGGAGCCTCGGTGACAACGACACGATCGATCATGTATCTGGTACCGTTGCAGTGGCCGTGCGACGGGTCGAGGTTGCGAAGACATTAAGCTCGCGATCAAAGTCAGCATGCCGTTGGTTGTCAGGGAGTTGAAAACTCGACTGTAAAGAGCGAGGCGTCGTCTTCCGACCCAACCTAGTCGGCCGAAAAGAACTCCGACGCCTCGTCTCCGGGAAAAAAAGGCCGCGGTCATGCGCGCGTTGTCAGCATCGACAACATCGTTTCGACGGGGCGTGAGAATGGCGCGCTGAAAGAGCCGCCGCGGGTCGTGGAAATAGTCTGCGAGGTCGCCGTAGACGGCTTGGAGGATCACTGTCTGGCTCTCGCGCCTACCTGATCCTTACTCTCGCGCCTACCTGATCCTTACCCTAAATCGAGGGACAAACAAACAAACAAACAGACAGACAGACAGACAGACAAACATCTGTCGATTAGTAGTTAGGACAAGTGCAGGCCAGTAAGTTCGCCAGTAAGTTCACCTGGTCCCAATCTCTAACCCCAGTAAGTTCACCTGGTCCCAGTAAGTTCACCTAGTCCCAATCTCTAACCCCAGTAAGTTCGGCGTAAGCCCACTCGTGCTCACATCTACTCACCCCACTCTCCTTCGAGCTCGTCGCTCTCACCTCCGCCAATCTAAGCTGCTTTGATCCGTACACGCCGCTAGCCTTTGCGTTCACTCTAAAAACCCCAGTAAGTTCACTTGGTCCCAGTAAGTTCACCTGGTCACTAAGTTCACCTAGTCCCAATCTCAAACCCCAGTAAGTTCACCTGGTCCCAGTAAGTTCACCTACAGTGCGCGTGTAGACGCCGGGAGGGGCTTATCGGTATTGCGCAGCACGTGTGGGGTAGGGTGGAGTCGTCGACTCAGAAGAGATATCCTCGGGGTTGCCGATCGACAGAGAGCCACGTAGAGCTGGACGTGGCAGAAGACGGGCTTGGGCAAGAGGACGCCGACCTCGCGGGGCGTCTGGTCCTGGCTCTTGTTGATCGTTTGGCGTAGGCGGGCCTTACGGGATACAGGTTGGAGGAGCCTCGGTGACAACGACACGATCGATCATGTATCTGGTACCGTTGCAGTGGCCGTGCGACGGGTCGAGGTTGCGAAGACATTAAGCTCGCGATCAAAGTCAGCATGCCGTTGGTTGTCAGGGAGTTGAAAACTCTACTGTAAAGAGCGAGGCGTCGTCTTCCGACCCAGCCTAGTCAGCCGAAAAGAACTCCGACGCCTCGTCTCCGGGAAAAAAAGGCCGCGGTCATGCGCGCGTTGTCAGCATCGACAACATCGTTTCGACGGGGCGTGAGAATGGCGCGCTGAAAGAGCCGCCGCGGGTCGTGGAAATAGTCTGCGAGGTCGCCGTAGACGGCTTGAGGATCACTGCCTGGCTCTCGTGCCTACCTGATCCTTACTCTCGCGCCTACCTGATCCTTACCCTAAATCGAGGGACAAACAAACAAACAGACAGACAGACAGACAGACAAACATCTGTCGATTAGTAGTTAGGATACCCCGCTTTTCTGAAAGGAAAGGGTCCTTCGTCGTGGTGGCGCCAGAGGGGCTGAGGGCAGCAATGCTGCGCAATGCAGTCCATGCCGACGGAGCGATGCCGAGAGTACATGCATTGGAAGGAGGCTTGTTTTGGATGGAGCTTCATGGTTCGTTCGTTCGTTCGTTCGTTCGTTCGTTCGTTCGTCACAACCTCGCGCTGCAATGTGGAGACAGCCAGCCAACATAGGAGAGTCCCTGGCGGTCGGCACGTCTTAGACGCCGTCCCGCGCGAGCTAAGGTGTTGGAATTTGAGGTCGCAAAAGGCCGCGCACTCGTCGTCGTCGTCCAAGTGCGGCTAGGTTCCAAACGTCACGAGCTTGCCGCGGGCGAGCCACCCTCACGAGGGAATTCAACCGCGTGTCATTTGTGGCGGGCGCCTCGAGGGAGGGAGGGGGAGAGAGACACACACACACACACACCAAGGAGTATACATCCTTATTCAAGATCGAGGAGGGGGGCCGTCGAGGCTCCTACTAGTCCCGGTTCCCGCGGGCGGGAGTGGCGCGCCGGCCAGAGGGCGGGTGGCGCGGAGGCCTCATCGCAGACGGCGAGGAGGGCTACCCGGGCGTTTTGGCACTCGGAGGGCGGGAGTTTTGGAAAGTGGGTGCAGAGACGGGCGGCGGCTCGCGCGGCGTCCCGGGCGCAGGCGTGATCGCCGATCGCGAGTTGGAAGTTGACGGGCGTTCCGTCGACGTCGGCGCGGACGCGGAGGGTATTGCCGTCGCGGGTCCAAGTGTTGCGTGCGGTGGGGGGTGTGCCGGCGTGGACGGCGGAAAACTCGGCGGGGGTCTGGACGCTATTGACGGCGATGGAGGTAAGGGAGAGTTGGGCGGCGTTGGGACCGCGTCCGGGAAGGTCGTGGAAGCGAGGATCGTGGGCAAAAACAAGGTTGAGGGGGTAGAGGAGGAGGCCGAGGAAGGTGTCGTCGTTCCACCAGCGGTCGCGGAGCCAGGCCCCCTTGGCGCCGCGGGGTCGGGGGCCTTTGCCGCGGGAGCCGAGTCCGAATCCAACGTCGGCGTCGAGGCGCGCGAGCGCAGTGGCGACGGTCGCGGGGAGGACCACGGCGAAGCCGCGGGGGTAGTCGATGATATCGGTAAAAAAGGCGGCCCTGACCTCGTCTGGTCTGCCCCTCAAAGAGAATTCGAGGCGGTCTACGAACAGGTAACAGTCGTCTTCGGCACGCACGTAGTGCGTATAATTCCCTCGGGCGGCAAAGAGGTGGAGCGAGGCGAGGAGCTTGGCGGTGACGTTTGTCGCCGCGTCCTCGACGTCCACGAATACGAGGTCGCCGTGGGCTGCGCGTTCGGCGTCGAGGGCCGGGGTGGCGGGACCGCCGACGAAGAACGATACTCGAGCGCGAACGGCTCGACGGCACCACGTGCGCCTGATTGCGTTGCGGCGGTCGAGATTGGTGGCGGCCGATGGAATCGCCACGAAGAGGCCGCCCGTGTGCTGCGGGCATCCCTCGGCGGCGGCGGCGTCGTCTGCTCGGTGGTCCGCGCGCATCAGTTCGGCCAGGAGCGACACGACGCAGAAGCGGTCGTCGTCGTCGCAGTCCTTTGATCTCGAGATGTTGTGGGCCTCGACGAACTGCGGCGCCGCCGTCCATGGCTCGCCCTCGATCCGCCTCTTCACGCCGCGCACGCGCACCTCGACGACGGCGCCTAACGCCAACGACGTCACAAGAATAATCATAATAATAGTAATAAGGGATCCGTCAAGTTTGGTCAAAAAGTTTGGTGAATTTCTTTCATGTTTGCTCGATTTTGATGTATGATTAAGGAAAAACTCACATGTATGGTCACTTTCCATAGAAGTTAGGTCAGTTAAGTTTGGTCACTCCGAAGTTGCATTAAGTTTGATCAATCAACCCTTCAAGTTTGATTAATTTCCTTGTAAGTTTGGTCAACAAGTTTGATCACTACTCCTCAAACTTCCACAGTATTGACCAAACTTCGGCTTTTTAAATCAAACTTAAGGAGGCTTTTTAAGGGGGCGCGTGAGCGCTTTTGGTGCGAAAATGCTTTAAAAACGAGAGCTAGGTGCTGCAGCTACGCAGAATCTACCGTGGCGTTACACGCGCGGCATGGACACCCCCCCATGACCGCCTTAGAAGGAGGTCCGTCCTAAGACAGCACGGCGATACGCAAGGAGAGCGGGCAGCGACACGCGGCCCCGAGAGCAGATTCCCACAGCTTGGCGTACTTAAGCTGGGCCCATTCTCATACCTTCCATCGTTCGTAGAAGCCACCCAAACCGCGACTCACCACGGTGGTGTTGCCGTGGTTGTGCGTCATTCTTCAACAACAAGCGGACATAGGACACCAGACTTACACGGTCTGCGTGAGACGGATCACCCCATTCTGCATCCCAAAACTCGAGAGGGAGCGCGTCTTTGATAATCGACTCGGGGTTGAGAACGCGAAACTCGACGACCTCGAGAAACTGCGCGAGCAACGCCCTCGAGCACCCAAAGATTGTAGTCCCACACTTGTGCGGGACCGTACAGGACCACGTTCAGGAGTTCCTCACCGTCGCGTACCCGACCCGGAGTTAGCTGTCCAGCTTGATCATGGGACGGCAACGCGAGCACGTGCCGTTACGCCAGCATAAACAACTCGCACGACCGTAAGAGAACACCTCCTTATCCTCCTCCTCCTCGCGCATCTCGACAACCCCGCCCTGCCGCAAGATCTCCCCGGGAGCTGCTGCTGCACCGTCGAGCACTGTACGAGAAAGTCGGCAAATACAAGCTGCGGCGCGAAGGGATGTCAAGACGTCGACAGCCTCGTTCCATGAAGATCCGCCGACACCACCCCTGTAATTCTAACCCGACTGTCATCAGTACGAGTCTAAAATATGACAAGTTTGATGTGATTGTTCGAAATTTGATCACACCAAATTGAATGCCTCCAAGTTTGACCATACACACGCATCAACATGCGAACACTCGCAGAACAACATATACAAACAAGGTCTGCGCAAGACAACGCTGATACCACGCTGTTTCGTCGCCCAAGATTATTCGGATGCGCCTTATTAGTTCGATGTTTATGACAGACTACAGCGAACGATCCCGGTTCACCATCTCGTGCCTTTAGCGGATGACATTGTTGCAGATGTCTATCAAACGCATATGCCGAGAAGAGCCGCCTGACTGACTAACTAACTAACTTCAGACCTCTCCCGAGCATGGGAGCCAGGCCGGACCGGCAGGAGCCGGTACGGAATCACGGAGGAAAATCACGCAGTTGGGGCAGAGGCGAGGGACGAGGACGGACTTGTTGATGGTGGACCGCCACTGCGCCGTCTTGTGCGAGGTCGTGCAAAAGCGTCGCAGGCCGCGGACGTGTTGGTCCACGAACAATCGACCTGTCCGTCGCGCTCTGCCCAACCGAGCGAACCCCATCCCAACACGGACTTTCCGGGTGCTAACCGGCCAGCGAGCCGCCTGACTTGCCCTCCATAAAGCCCTTGATGAGGACCGACACGGCCTCGCAGAAGTGCTTCGCGCGATAGCTGGATCTTTGTCGGCAAGAAGGTTCGGAGCAGGTGTGCCTTTTAGCACACGCGACGGTATTTTTACTTGCACATCACAACGAGCAGCACGCACATAAACGCTGCATCTTGCATATAGCACTTGAACGACAGCGCTGTCGCGCTGTAGACCATGTTGTACACGCCGTCAACTTGCCGCCCGTGTCGAACATCATCTGCTGCAAGTCGGCCTCGAGAACACACCTGCTGAACTTGGCATCTTGGTCAGATCGAGTAAAGTGGAGCCTCGTATTTGCGCGCTCTGAGCTGCGACAGCGTACTCGGCGATCTCTCATAGTCGTTTACCTTCGCCTGGGCACGCGACTTCTTGTTTTCTTTCTCGGCGTCGTGGTCAACCGACGTCGGCGTGTTACCACCACGCTCCCGCTCGACCTGAGCGAAGCCCGCATCGATACCGTGTTCGTTTCGAAGTCGAAGGACGATCCGGAGTCACAGCGCGACGTGCAGAACCGCTGAAAGCTTGATCACGGCGGGCCTTGTTTTGTCATCGAACCGTATGTTTGCTCTCTGAGAGTACAAGTTTAGTCAACCAAGAGACGGATTGACCAAACTTAAGTGACCAAACTTGTTGAAGGTTTACGGTGACCAAACTTATATGGTGGTTGGAAACTTGACTTTTCCCTAGTAATAACCCTATGAGATGACGATGGGCGCTGCAGCCAAGATTGCCGCCGCACTCGCTGAATTTGACGACCAGGCGACCGTCGTGGAGGCGCTGCGGCCGCGCGTCGAGGGCGCCGCCGAACTGCAGGAGAAAAGGCGGGCGATGACCGACGGCGCGATCGCGCTGATCACGCTCAAGGCTGCGAGCCGGCGGGCTTTCTTGGCCGCCGAGGAGGCGCGGGAGGAGGTGGACAAGCGGCGATCGGTGCTGGAGGCGCAGCACACCGCGCTTCGGAGCCTCGAGTACCGCAAGCAGCGGCTCGAGGACGAGGTGCGGTTTTGCGCGTCCGCGGAGCTGCCGAGTCTCGAAAGGGTCGGGAACGAGGGGGGGCCTTTAGTCGTCGTCGACCGGGTCGAGGGCCAGGCGCTGCGGAAGGCCGCGCTCGAGGAGGAGCTCGCGGCGCGGCGGAGTCTTGTTGCGCGCGTCGCGGCGATGGACCAGCGCAAGCGCGACCTCGAGGACGGAATCGAGGCGTCGAACGCGCGCCTATCCAAACTCCCGCGGCACCTCGAGGCCCTCGCCGCCGCGGCCGCGCCCCTCGAAACAGTGTTCGGATCGCGCGTTCGCGAGCGCGCCTTGACCGAGGAGGCCCGGACCGCGCTCTCGCGGCCGCTGTACGTGCTCCGAGCTCGGCTCGTAACTCGCGGCTTCGACGTCGACGTCCGAGGCGATAAGGTCGCGCTCGCCGCCGGCGACGCTCTAGTCCTCTTCACCGACGACCGCGGCCTTATCCGCGTCACCACCACCCCCAAAGACGAAGACATGCTCTTGCTGGAGCTGTTCCCTGGGGACTCGGGATCCGACGCGACCTCGCGCGGCCGCGCCTACGACTGGGTCCAGGCTCTCGCGGGCCTCGCTGCGGGGCCGACCCCCTCCGACATCACCGCGCACCTCGCCGAGCGCTTCGCTGCGCGCCGTTCTCTTTTCGCCCAACTCGCGACTCTCGACCGCCGCCCTCCACAACTCCGCGACCTCGAGGACCTCGACGTATCGTCGCTCCAATCGTGGACCCGCCTCGACTCGCCCTCCGACGCTTCCCTCGCCTTCGCCGCGACCTACCACCTCCACAAGGCCACCCTCCGCGCCACTTTTTCGATCCCCCCCGACTACCCTTGGCGCGCCCCCCGCGTCAAGATCGACGCCTGCTCGGCTTTTCCGCTCCCTTCGCTCCGGGACCTCGAGATGGAGCTCAACGGGAGGTACGACGACCTCGTCGACTTGACCTCTTCTGCCACCACCAAGTACCACCTCCTCTCCCACATGCTCGCCCACCTCCACCGCTGCTTCGCCACCGCCCTCCTCCCCGCGCCGACCCCCACCCTCGCCCTCCGCGCTCGCCGCGGCCGCGACCGTCGACGCCCGCTTACGCCGGCGGCGGGGATCAGGGTTTGTTAACGACAGACAGAAACCATTCGGAATTCGAATTCTTCACTGGCCTTACTTTTCTAGCTTCGCTGAATTTAAGCTTCACTTCACTTCACTTCACTTCACTTCACCGAAAATTTTTTGTCCGAAGTCCAAATGTTCACTTCACGTTCATTCACTTTGGCTGACGGCCTGACCCTGACCCCGCGACCTACCTACCTCTGGAGGTGGAGTATAATGTTGATGATGAGGAATTTAAACGCGGTGTTAACAGAAGGAGGGAGGAAGTTCTCAAGAACGAGCCGATTGCGACGTCGATGTTGTGACGTGGAGCACACCCGGCAACAACAAAAGTGGACGATCAACCAGGTTTTTCCAAGGTGTGGTGGGACTGCGCGCGTCGACTCTGAAGGAAAATCATCCTGACCGCGTTGACCAGTGGGAAGGCGACGACGCACGTGTGTATCCGGTGCTGGGAGCGCCTGGATGATGACGAGAGACTTCAAGAAAGGCACGTGGCAGTCAGACGACCATGCCCTCTTGGGGCCCACTTCAAGGCTGCGCATCGGGAGAAGGATTCGACGAGCTGGGACGTCAACAGCTCACCAAGAAACAGAAGACAGACCAAGAAAAGGAGGGCGTTATGACGGCCGCGGGCGTTGTGGCAGCCTCGAAGGGTAAATCTTATATTACGAGATATTTCATGGCCATGCCCAGCCAGGCAAAGCACTCTTCCCTGATGGCGTTCTCGGCTCGGCACTACGGTTACACTTCGCGGTGGATTTCCAAGCGCACCTTTGACGACGAAGATCATCGCAACCTAATCGAGGCGTAGTATTACCGCGGCGGTGGCGGGAAAGGCAAGCGCCCTCGTTCATGACTCGAAAGGCGCTGTTTGATGAATGGGTGGACGCTGAATATCGTTGTTTTGTTGTTCGAATCTTGAAGCACGTCGTTACGGAGTGTTATGAAGCGGCTTTCGGCAATCCATCCGCCCAGGTGCTGCATGACGGCGGGACACTCAAGGATAAGTTCAAGCGACGGGCCATTGGCCTATCCTTCGTCTGGCCCGATTGGAGTGGCGTTGAGACGGTGTGCGTGGGCCTCGTTCCAGCTGACGACGGAACAGATTCCGGCACGGCTTCTCTGCTCCGTTCTGTGGTCGCGGAGCGTGCGGGAATCGACATCGATTTGGCGGCCGCAACCATTGTTCAAGACCTGGCTGCAATTGGCGTCGCCGAAGAATGATTTTTTTGTTGAGGTCGAAGCGTGTGACATGCATGATATATCTCAAAAATCTCGGCATGTGGCGACTTGGCACGATCCAGAGGCAAGCAGGTGATCAATGCATTTCCAGCCGGCCATAAGCTGCTGAACAGTGCCCACGATGGAGCCAAGTACTTTTCTTACGGCACACGTTTGAAGGATCTGCATGCGTTTTTGCCATTACAACCTTTTAATAAATCGCCGGCTCGACCTCAATAAGACGAGGTTCCGGGCGCGATACCAACTTATTCGTTCCTTTTTGCTGCGTATGAACCACGTGCTCAAAATGTACACGGCGACCAACATTGGACTCCCCTGGACAATCAGTGATGAACAATGGGTGGCGTTGGCTGAATTCGAGGCGATTTTTGCTATAACGGATGAGGCCGTTGTTTTCGTGCAACATGAACACTTATACCTGGGGGCGTGCGCCGCATTGATCAAGCACAACATGATCGAGTCTCTGCGAGCTGGGACGCTAGAAGTCATTGATCTCCCGAGCATAACTGCGAAATCCATGCCACGTAAGACTGTCGATGTTGACGACCTCAGCGAGACCGGCAAAATCTGTCTTGAGCGGGCTATACTCGAATGTGAGCGTCGGTTTTGCCGGAATAATGAAAACCACGTGCGTCACTTCGACTACGAATTCAACGATCGCGAGCTGATTGCCTTCCTTCTTGACTTTCGGACTATCAACTGCCGGCACCTGTCGTCCAATCAGAGAGCTCGGGCCAGAGGAAGTTGCTCGAGGAAGAATATGTGATTTACGCACGGACTGCATTCCACCACGAAAAAACAAAGATTTCCTCCGAGCCTGCCCGCCCTCCGAGCCTGCGCCTGCCCGCAATCTCTTGGCGGCACTCGACGCACCCGATGCTTGGGAGGACGACATTAGTGGCGATGAGCCTTTTGCTATGCCTGAGAACCAGATGCCCAATTTCAATGTGGAGTTTGAATAGGTCTTCACTCAATGGATCATCAGGCTGTCGAGATCGCTCAGCTGGAAAGAGCATTATCCTGAACTTGAGAAGAAGGATGAAGTCGGCTTCACAGATCTGGCTGTGCTCGACGTTGGAAAGCTGTATCGACCGTTCACCAAGGAGCAGTATGGGTTCCTTCCTTCCGGACATGGCGAGAGCCTCTAAGGGTTCAATTGGTACACATGGCGCGCAGAGCTACTGTGAGCGCTACCTGAGCATTGGAAATCTTGTCCTGACCGAGGGAAATACGTTGCTCGGCGCGGACGAGACGGACAAAGTTACCCTACTGCGCACGAACACGAATTTCATTGCGGCGGCCCGGATTAAGTACAGGGACCTCGGACACGAGACCGAGTTTTTCAAAAACGCCGAGAGCACCATGATTCCCCGAAGACTCTTTGGAGATGGAGGTTGATGAGGGAAGAAAACAAGACGAAGATACCGAGGTTGTTCACATCGCCTAATAAAGTAAGAAACACTGAACCCCATCCACGGTAACTAACTCCTCCTTCGCCCCAAAACGCGAGTGAATCTAAGAGCACCAGACCTAGGCATTAGCGCGCGGGGGGCACGGAACTGGCGGGGCGCGGCAGGGACAGGCGCTGGCGTTATAAAAAAAAAAAAAATGTGGCGTTCACTTCACAGAGGTTCACGACGTAGGGCGACGTGTTCACTTCAAATCACTTCACCAATATTGCGTGGCTCGTGAAGTGGTTCACGTTCACCTGCTGAAGTGAATTCCCAACGCTGCTGTCTGTGAATAATAACAACAACACTGTCGTCGTCAAAAAAAGTGAATAATTATGGTGGAGCTCGAGTTTGACGACGCCGACGAGATCGTCGGGGTGGTGATCGAGGACGACGACTTCGCCGCGGCGAGTTCGTTCCGAGGCCCGCGCGAGGGGTTTCTCTTCAAGGCCGGGCCCCGCGGCCTCGGATACTACCGCGACGCGGCTCCCCCCGAAAGAAAGAAGGTCGTCTCGTTTTGCAGCACCTCCCGGTCGGTCGACGCCGTCGCGACGGTGGAACGGGTGTGCCGCGCCGTCGAGGCGAAGCCCGCCAAGGCCCTCGCGATGCTCGCCGAAGTTGCGGCGGCGGGCGGCCTCTCGACGGAAACCGCACCTCTCTTTTTCCGGACGATCGAGCGGTTCGTCGGGCGGGCTAGCCTCGCCGAAGACTTGGTCCCCCCCATTTCTCGCCTCCTCGAGATCCTCGTCGCAGGGAGTGTTCTCGGGCGTCGGGATCGCGAGACTGTCGTGACTTGGTCTCTCTCGTGTCGGACGGCGCGGACGATACTTCGAACCGACGACACGTTCGAGTTCGCCGCCGCGATGAAACGCGTCCGCGCGGCCATCGAGGCCCTCGTGCCCTCGGGCTCCCAACGCGCGGCCGCGCGAAGAGACGCGATCCTCCACTGCCTCCGCGCGGCCTGGCCCGCCTACGACGCCAAGCCCTGGGCGAAAACCCCCGTCGAGGTGGCCGTCCTCGCGGCCGCCGAGAGACGATCCCTCTTCGCGCCGCCCCAGCAGCGCCGCCTCGACCGTTTCACCACGAGGGTCCGCGACCGCCAACGAGGCCTCGCTACTACCAAGCGGACGGCCATCCGCGCCGCCGAGTCCCGCCACCACCCGCTCCGTGACGTGGCGACCCATCGCATACGCTAATAAAGTCAAGTCAATTCTTGTGTCGTCGTGGGCCGGCGGCGGCGGCGGCGGTTGTTTCGGCTCGTCTTGTTCCCCGCGGTGGGTGGGGGATCGTGGCGCTGCTTCTTGGAGGGTAGGCAGGACAGGGGATTGGGGGCAGCCGCGCGCTTCTTGCTGCCCTGCTTCTTCAGGGGCTGGGGCGCGTCGCGCCTCCGAAGGCGGGACGCCAGGTCCTTCTCGGCGGCGTCGGGGCGACTTCGGTCGCGTTCCGCCTTGGCAGCCGCAACCCTCGAGGCCTTGCTCGGGGGCTCGAGGGCGAGGACGGGCCCAGCAAAGCTCGCGAGGATGACCCCCGGGATTTTACGGAGCTCTCGCCGGAGCTGGGCGTCCTGGGTCGCGACGACGACGGAGGCCTTCTCCGCGACGAGGCCCACGATAGCCTCCGTCGCCACTCCCTCCGACACCTCCACAACGCGGCAGGTTCGGCAGAAGGCGACCGCGTCGGCGCACCCGAGACCATCGAGTTCGGCGACGACGGCGCTCGGAACAACCAGCCGGACCTTTCCAACAAGTTTCCGGAACCGCGACTCGACGTCAATCTTGGACCTGACGGCGTGCTGGACAAAGGGCCCGTCCAGCAAGACGGTGTAAGGCGCCTCGACCCCGAACGCGACACGGTAGAACCCCAGGATCTTCCTGGCGGCCTTGGCACGGAGGAGCCGCATATATGGATGGGGGTTTATTTAGGTTGTAGCGACGACGAAGAAGAGACCGAGAGGGTTAGCGATAATGCTCGTCCTCTGGCTCGACCTCGTTCAGGCAGCAGTTCGGGACCCCGTCCTCTCGCGGAGCAGCCCGTGGCGGATGGAGGTGGGGTGGCGCCGCATCGCTCGGGAGGTTTCGTTCTTCCCCGACGGACGGGTCGTCTTCGCCGACGGCGAGATGGGCACCTGGACATGCGCGAACGACTGCGTCTTCTGGACAACCAAGGCTCCTTCCTCGGGCGAGACTCGGCACTACCACGCTAACCTCCACCAGAACAAGTTCGGCCTGCGCCCACGCATGCTCTGCGGCGTCATTACGAGGGATCGATCGGGTCCGAGGCCCCGCTGGTTCAGACCCGTCTTGGGCTCCTTCGTCAGCTATGGAAACTCAAACTACCCACCGTAATATGTCTGTCTGTGAGGACCAGGACGGTAGGTCGCCGCACTCAGGATCCACAGCTTTGTCAGGAGCCGCCCACTGCAGGGATCAGTTGAAGGTTGTTTCGCTTGAAGTGTGCAGGCGAGGTCGAGGATCCCGGCCCGCCGCGGCGACGTGGCAGTTTCCTCCGTACTGTACTCAACCGGGAGTGCCGCTGGAGAGATGTGACCCTCTCCGGGTGTGCGGTAGAGACCGCGTGCGGTCTTAGGTGCGACTAGACCATTCCGCATGTCACATCTTACTACACAAGGCTGGAATTTGCTCCTCACTTCCCCAAGGGACATTATTATTAAGTCCCGGAGAAGCTTTCACGCTGACAACGAGGCACAGAGCTACTGCTAATAAAGCAACAGACTCGGGGCCCTACGGCACGCAAAGGGTGGATTTCTCCTGTCAGGAAGGAAGAAAGCACTAGATGAGCTCTCATATCTAGTTTACTCTTGAAAGCGGAAGGGAAGGAGGAGCAAGGATAAGAGGGAAAGCCGGATGAATTCGGAGAGAAAACCCTCCCTCATGAGAAATGGAGGTATGAGAGAAGCTGCGAAGAGCTCCAGAGCGTCCTACATGTCATGAGTCACATCTCTGGGCCCCCTCAACGCGTGGAAATGCTTTAGGCATATCCCAGACGGTCTTGAGAGTGCGAAGATTGTGCACTAGACGTGAAACGTCGAACAATTAAACAAAACGAAAACATAAAAGACAGGTATTCGTGCGTATGGTGAAGCAGAAGGCGCGCGTGTTGTAATATTGCGCAAAGCTGTATGACCCACTTTTGAAGGTGCTTAATTATATTCCAATTCGTCTTCATTTTCTTCTTCCTTTCGTTTGTCGTCTATCTCATCAGCAGTTTCTGCAGAGAAATCTGCTAACTCCTACCCTTATTCCGTCCAATCGACGGTCGCCTGGTACTCAAGATCAAGACCGACTCCTCCGGAGAGTATATCAAGCACACGGCTCGGTTCGTCCTGCGTGGCTTCCTAGCTTCACTTGGCGCCGATTTCTTTGGGACGTTTAGCTATTGCTGCATACGAGAACTAGCCCGTGTACTACAGTGACGTGCCCAACGCGTGAAGGCATCAAGTTACTCGATCCCCGAGACGCCAAATACCGTGGCCGCCGTTTACCCAAACTGCAGAAGTCTCTATGAACTCAGACTATCTCCTTCTCTCTGCGAGAACAAAGAGATCGACAGCTTCTTTCGGAGTCTTGTATACACGGCACTCCATATGCGGATACCTTTTTTTTTATGTTCGTACTTCTCCGCACGCTCAATTCGTTATAGCGCTGCATCAGCGCTTCTCTGTGGAACAGTTCGAGCCAGTTCATACTCTTCTGGAGACGCGTGTCTTCGGAACGTCGAATGGATCATCCATATCGTTAGACGTTCAAGCCAAGCTAGAACCACTATTCGATGCCCATCTTATATTGAACACACTCACTCTGCTGAAGCACCTTACGTCATCAACCTTCACCTACAAGGAAGGTTCCCCTTCCACTGATGTGGAAATTTATATCCATGACCACTTCGCCACTTTACCTGGCAAGTTAGTGTTCATGCAAGTTACCTGTCGCCCAGATTTCCCCCAAGCTCTAGGACACTGTTCCCGAGTATAAAGATATTGCTACTGACAAGTTCGAACCCCTGGTCGCTTTGGCGGATGCTGACAATGCTCCTTCACTGGCACAGGAAGATAAGAAGTCCACTACTAGCTTAGTGCCTTCTACCTGTTCAACTGTTTATGCTGAATTTACCGCGGCGACCGAAAATGTCGTTAAACTACCTGCCAGCAGCATCCACTGCCCCGGCACCAGCTACTGCTTCTCCCTCAGACCTTGAAATCTTATCACCCCATGTGACTCGGCTTGCACAGCAGGTTTAGACGCTCCATATGTCACGTGACCTTCTCACCCGACGCTTTTATTCCTTGACTACCATCGTCTCGTGCTCTACCCTCGAAGCTGAGTTCAGTGCACTACGTATTTGTGTTGACGAAGCAGTCTGGCTCCGCAAACTACTCTTCGAGCTCTCGTTTGTGGTCAATCCAACATTCTACATTATCACGCAAGCTAATCCTCCCTCCGATTTTTATGCAGACAACAATCCTATTGCCGAGAACATGCGCTTCATTCATCAGAAGCCCATCTCTCTTGTCTGAAAACGCTGCTGCCGGGCACACCCCCAATAATCCTGGCGGCTCTTCTCGCAGCAAAGCCCTTTCTACACGATGGTTCAAAATTCGCGTGTATGTCGCATTACAGAATATTCGCGTCCGCCATGTCCCTGGCAAGTTAAATGTAGCTTATGGTTTTACAACGCCACTTTCAGCCGACTTTGCTACGTTTCGCTCTCTTCTAGGTATGCCGCATGTTACTGAATCAGCCCAATACGAGACCTAACCGCTAACTCTGGTGACCGTAATGTCGCTAAACTAGTCCTTCTGTTTATCACCGATACCTCTTTCTTTCCCTGATAAGATCACTCATTCTCCTTCAGTCAGCATGGTGAACAATACTACTCTTGCAGACACTCCACGTACTCAGCAACACTGGGTCTGCTATCTAACTTTCCAATCTAACTTTCCGATCTCAAGCTCGCGGTTTGACATTTGGACTTTACCAACCAACCCAGCAACATACGATCCATATCTCTGTACACTCTCCTTTTGCATGTCTTCATCATCATCGGATAAAAGATTACAGTATCATGGAAGTATTTCATCTTGATCCTAACACCATGACCAATAGTCTACTACCGTGGCTACATTACCAACACCTTGTTGTCATGGTCACTTGCAGTTTCATCTCCATTTGTACCCGTGCATCGCGTGCATGTAGACTCCTCTGATCACTACACTTTACGGACTCACTGAACTCTCGTTGCTCTTTGAGTTGACAAAATACGTATGCCACGCTTTGACTTAGCTGCCTTCACGCTCTCATTTCAATATTTGACATCATGAACGAGTATTGCGGGTGACCTACCTACCTCCATCTGCGTGAGTCAGCAGCATCTTGCAAAGCTATGGTTCGTCTTGTTCAGTGCACTCTACTTATGTATTATGTACACCATTGTCGATCATGATCTACCTATCATACGACCATCTGAATACCACTGTTCGCCCCGTATGACTATATGCATTGGCTGCTTCTTAGTACGTCTGATGCTTTGACCTCTGATGACACTATTACCAAACATCACAACAACAATATATTCACTCGGCGCCCACTGCACACTATCAATCATAAAGGGTCCACTTCACATTGGGCATCCTTACCGCCCAACATTACTTCCTAATGGCTAAATGCTCAGTGCCGGATAACTTATGGCTTACGGACACCGCCCCAGTGGTGCCGTATCATCCACACTCATGGTCTACTATGGGCATGAGATGAATTCCTTACTGTTTCACGATTACACCTCAACTCGCTATACATTACCGACAATATCGGACTATGTGTCAGATCACGCTTCTTTGTTTCCTTCGTGGTCTCAGATAGGACTCTTACAGCACCCTCCTTGAGTCCAGGGTACATCGAGATACTCATACTGGTCTTCAGTCTTCATTCTCTTTATCATCACGCCTTATATCTTCCTGGACTTATCCTCTACCCATATAACGTCCAGGTTAGCAAGCTGCTGATGATTCTACGACTGAACGTGATCTGCAATGTGTTTCTTCATGTAACCTCTGTAGTTTCACTTCATCTTTGCTGTTCACACACAGTTCACAAGTTTGTTTTTTTTGTTTATTTGGCCGCTCTCACTATGAGGACTACAACCTCTACCTTACTTACAAGTTTCATCTCTTTGACGTTGCATTCTAATAAAACAACGACGCTTCATGGAACATGATGCTGATGCTCAGGTTGAAGTCTTCCATCCTCGTCCTTAAACATCATCGACTTATGTCACAACACAACTCTGCCAGGAGCGTTAACCGCTACCCAACTCACACGCTTAACGTGTTGATGTCTCTGCTCTCTGCTATATGTGAGATATAAAGCTTCCGCAAAGAGCATCAATCATCCTTCTGAACCTGAAGATGATGACGTTCCCGCCATATGTGAGGTCCAAGAGGAACAAGCAATCTCCTCACCGTTATCATTAACTTCTGCCTCACACTCACATTCACTTCCCTCTTTCAAAGTCCCCCTTGCTAAAGGCATTCAGAGTGTTATCACCAAGTCCAAGCCGTGACACCTGTCTGCTGATGAACCTGTTGTGCCACTTTATGTGGCCTCTGAAGTGCACTTCTTGTTTATCCTGGTCTTGTCCTCCATCACATTTTTCAAGAGATGTCATGTCAACCACAAGACATTTCGAGGGGGTGCAGAGAAATCTGCTAACTCCCACCCTTATTCCTTCCGTCCGTTGAGAACGCGATCTCTTCCTTGCCCTTCTTCCTTTCTACATGGTCAATTAGTCCTCTGATCTGTGCTCACGCTCATCATCATATGGCCTAGCGCGTCCCGCAGGTACGTAGTAATTACATGTTACACTGATGTGTTGCTATGTATCGTCTGTCGTGTGCCAAGGCTAGGGGGACCACTGCCGGGGGTCCCTAAAACCTACCTTTGCCAGACTCGCGCGGTGCGACGGGATGGTCTCTCTGTGATCTAACCACTGCCTAGCGGAATACTCTGCCGTTTCGTCTCGCGAATTAGTTGCAGCTTGAGAAGACTCATCACTAGTTGTGTCATCATCTGCAGTTCCATAATGGAATGCAAAAAGGGTGATAAGCGGGGGCATAACAGTAGTAACATAAGAGAGCGCAGCAGCTGCGGACAGTTGACGAAGTTCGGAGACAGACGTTATGACTCCACTAGTATTTGCTAGCGCATCTTGGAGACTTCGAGTAGCATTTTCAAGCTTAACTTGTCGATTTGGATTATCTTCTACAAAACGCTCCATGGATCCCAGTATTAAACGGGAGATTAGCTGTGTAAGTTCACAGAACGCACGTAGGAAGTTAACTTGGAGAGTTTGGTGATCTGACACTCGATCGTTTAAAAGAGCAATTTTCTTAGTATTCTGCACGAGATGCTTATCCAGCTGTTCGATTTTACTCGTGAGCTGGGCGATTGACTCGTGTGCAGCGGCTAAGTGGTCTTGGATGACTGAAACTTGATTAGAAAGTTCAGCAACCTTTGTTTCGAGAGCTTGCACCTCTCCAGAGAGTTGACTCATAATAAGCACGACGCTCTGGAGCTCTTCGCACCTTTCTTATACTCCATCATCATGAGAGTTTTCTCTCCGATTTAATACTGCTTTCCAACATGCTTACCCTTCTCCTCCCCCCTTCCGCATTCTGTTCATTCTAGATATGAGATATCATCGAGAGTTTCTCTTCTGACAAGGAGAAATCCAGCCGGTGCGTACCGTAGGATCCAGAGTCTTTTGCTTAAGTAGCAGCAGCTCTGTCCCTCGTTGTCGGTGTGAAAAGTTTCTACGGGACTTAATGTCCCTGGGGAAGTTGGGAGCTAATTCCTGCCTTGTGTAGTACACGTGACATACGGAATGGTCTGTACACGCCTAAGACCGCACGCGGTCTCTACCATGTACCCGGAGAGGGTCAAATCTCTCCAGGTTATGGGCCCAGGCGCGTAGGTGTGTTAGTCCAATTGTTTTGTGCGTTTAATGAAGTGACAAGTTCACGCCTGATTACGAAGACGGTACGATAATTGTGTTTGGCGTTGGTCTACTGTACATATTTATGATGTGACGGTGCGTGCCCACCAGTAAGTTGATTCGTGACCGAGTTGGGTCGATCATTGGACACGTGCACTTGCATGATGCAATAAAACTAAACTTTTTCCATCGCATGTTGCGGAAACATGCGCGGGTTTTTTCCTTCATCCCCAACCCGGGACTGTCTGACAGGGAATTAAGTAGTGCCTATCAGTCTCAGGTCACCATGCTTAACTGGCATGTTGATTTGTTTGGTTCTGTACATAAGCCCACGCTTTAAATATAGCGTACTGTACATATTACACGCACACATTAGAACCCTTCTTTCATATGTGTCGCAATTGTTTATCAATCCTCTAACCTATTCCCACAGGCTCACATTCACACCCCTCACATCAAGTATGTCTAAGCCCAAGCCCGTCTCTACGACGGATATTTTGAAGCTAGAGCAGACGCTAGTTGACAAACTAGTCGATGGTCTACGCTTCCAAGACAATTCTACAAAGGTCCGTTAGCAGCTGGAAATGCTTCGCAGGCACATGACCTTTGCGCACGCGGGCGCCTTGTTCAACTTCGACACGTACGAGGCATTCATAAGGAATGCCCCGGAATACAATGTCATGCTCGATGAGGCAGTCGACGAAATCTTTATTCGGTGGAAGGCTGAACAAGCCCAGAATCTTCATCTGCCTGATGAAACAGCCCTCCCGGAGCATCTCAAGACATGGCACGTCAACAGTTCACATCATTTGACTCATGACGAGCGCAATGGTCTCGAATGTTTATTTTTCCAGGACTCGTATAACCTCGTTCATCCAGAATTAAACGCCGAAGTAAAAAGAGGCTTAAGCCAACTAAATACCCAATTTCCTAGATCAATTGTATATGACACGTCACTAACCAACATAACTTTCACAGGTATGTCTAAAGCCGATTGGATTAGATACGCGGAGACGTACGGAAGTTTCCTCTACACGTTCTTTAACTTAGAATCAGTGAATAAGCCGCCCCTGGCCATTTGGGCGCAATTAAAAGAGGTATATGCTGCCAGCGCCCATCCGAACAAAACTCGTGCAATAACACTTCGCTCCTATTATTATTATGAGACTGTCGCTACGACTGACGTCTCTGAGTCAAAGCAGCAGTTCAATAAGATCAATCTAAATGTTAACTGGTACGCTCACGTATTTGTTGAACAATTGCTTGCTTTTCAGACTCCGGCGAAACAACTGAATAAAGAAGAGGCTGGGATACAGTTTAGTGATTCCATCATCGCACTTAAAGCGCGTGAGGAAATATATAAGCTGTATGCGAATCCTTCCGACCATGAAAGGTACTCACAGTCTCTGATGGAGTGGGCTAAGCTCTACGAAACACGCTCCAGCAACGACCCTACCCGGGACCCTGCTCTGTTAAAATTAGTGGATCCCAATGACGTACGTCCGTTGCTTGAATTTCTTTTAAAGATTTACATTGAGACGAAGATCCCCACCAGTCGTCGCCTGGATAAGCCTTCTTCTTTGATCCCTTACATACCTGGAACGACATCACAAAAACCCCCTAAGGTGTTATTAATGGACACCATACAGCTGGATGGCTATGCCTCCAGAGGGGGAATTTACACAAACTCATCATCATCATGTTCACCAAGCACTATTCCAGCCTTCTTCTGGTATGTGTCATAGTAGCCTTAGCCATCCGTCGGCGGCTGCCACTCCCGTTCATCTCCTTGACGACTTCAGCCTCTCGCACTTCCACCTTCCTCGTGTTCTTGTTCATCTAATTTCTGAACACGCTCAAGCTTTTCAAGTTTCTCCCGCTCAATATGCTTACGCTTTGCTAACGCCCCATTCTGTTATGGATCATATCGACGCTTCTTATGGCGCCTCAGAACCCCACCTCTCCGCCATTGAAGACTACATCACAGTGCAGTCTCATTACATTGATGCACACCTTGGAGATGATCCTTTACTTGTTATTCAACTTGTCGAAACTCCCGATCCCGATCATACTGCCGCTAGTGCTGATTCTTACACGATTATCCACCTAACTCATGCTCAAGATCCCAGCACTGTTGGTCCGGACGAATATAAAATTCAAGCCAGGGATGTCAAGATTGATTAATATGAGCCGACCTGCCTAAAAGGTCTTTCCGATGCTGATCGCAAGGCTTACATCTCCGCAATTTCCAAGAGGAGTTTTGATATTGTCAAATTCGGCTGTTTTATGTTATCGTTGCCTATGGCCAACTCCAAGCCTATTGATACCCGGCTGGTATTACGTATAAAGACAAACGCTGCCGGCGAATACATCAAACATAAAGCGAGATAGGTCCTGCGAGGATTTTTAGCCTCCCTAGGCACCGATTTTTTTAACACATTTAGTCAAATGGCGCTGCTCAGTGGTATCCGTTGTGTTCTGGCGCTCGCAGCACACCTCCGACTTCCCGTCAATCACATAGATGTGCCTAACGCGTTTGTTCAAGCCCCCATAGAATCTCATGTCTACGTTATATTGCCACAAGGTATTCACCTATTGGATCCAGAAGATGCAAAGTACCAAGGACGACGTCTCCCAAAACTACTCAAATCTCTTTATGAATTACGACAGAGTCCTACACTCTGGAACCAAACCATATATGGTGTCTTCGACACGCTAGGCTATCAACGCCAACTTACCTAACTAACTAACTAACTTCAGAACTCTCCCGAGCATGGGAGCCAGGCCGGACCGACAGGAGCCAGTCCGGAATCACGGGCCTGTAGACGAGGAGCGCCGAAAGGTCGGTCGGCGGAGAGTGATCATCAAGCTTGTCGCCATGCGACGAGGAGACCGCGATGTGACTGACAACCAACTCGTCGATAACCTTCCGTCTGCGCCCCCCGGCCATACACCGTCCCACTGCGAACGTTCCGGCCTCCCTTAACCTCCCGCGATTATTTATTTCATGACTATGAAGTTTACAGTCTGAAGCTCTCTTCCAACATGGAGTAGGCCTCCAGGTGCGTACCGTCAGGTATGGGGTTTTCTGTTTAATTAATAGAGGCTTCGTTTCTCGTTGTCAGTGTAGACGCTTCTATGGGACCCAATGTCCTTAAGGAGTTAGGGCCTAAATCCCAACCTTGTGTAGTAGCATGTGACAAGCGGAATGGTCTGTACACTGCACGCAGTCTCTACCATGTAACCGGAGAGGGTCAAATCTCTCCACATGGTCTAGCGCGCCCCGTAGGTATGTAGTAATCACATGTTGCCTTGGTGTGTTTCAATGTATCGTCTGCAGTGTGCCGAGGCTAGGGGGGCTGTGTCCTTTGTTCCCCGAATTCTGCCCTGCCAGACTCACACGGTGAGACGGGATGGTTCCTCAGTGATCTTACCACTGCCTAGCGGAAGGAGTTCTCTGCAGCGTCGTACATGTTATGAGTCAACTCTCTGGATAAAAAACGCACAAAACACTCAAGAGCGCACCGCAACCACGTGAGTTCGTTCGGCACAAGACTGCACCTCAAAAACGTAATTAGCAATTCTAGGAGGAATGAAAGACGACGACACAGGCAGGACTCGAACCTGCGCTCGTTACCGAAGTTGATATCTCATGAAGTGTTATCATTCGAGTCAACCGCCTTAACCGCTCGGCCACTGTGTCTAGTGGTGTAGGAACAACGACACAGGCAGGACTCGAACCTGCGCTCGTTACCGAAGTTGATTTCTAGTCAACCGCCTTAACCGCTCGGCCACTGTGTCGGGCGTATTGCCTCCAGAGACCACTCAAACAACCGGCCGCTAAGTATCCACACAGCTTTCCTTCCAGACGACGAGGGTTTTTTGACGACACAGGCAGGACTCGAACCTGCGCTCGTTACCGAAGTTGATTTCATGCCTCTCAGAGGGTTCTAGTCAACCGCCTTAACCGCTCGGCCACTGTGTCGAGCTTTCTTACTCATCGGAAGGAGTGCTTGTGCTTGCTCGTCTCGCAGGACTCGAACTCACGGCGCCGCGAGAAACCGACCACCAACGTAGCTCTGCCGAGACGACATTTGTTCCGTTTCTTCTTAGAGTCTTGTCACGACAACTGGATTTAAATCATTTATTTTTGCTTTCGGTCCTTCCCTCCGCAGGAGAGGAAGTCGTCGATCGCGAGTTGCATCCGCGACTGGAGGTCGACCCAGTGGTCGGTTGCCGTTGTAAAGTTGCGCTCGATGGCGGGGCGTCGTGCTTCGTAGTCTGCCTGGGTGAGGTGGGCGAGGGCGGCGTGTATGTGGTCTTTGGTCTGGACGATGATAAAGCCAGAGGTGTCGAAGTAGTCGCCAATGTCGGGGGCGCCGTAGTAAATAGGGACTGCTTTGAGGAGGAGGGCATCGACGAGCTTTTCAGTAAAATAGCCTGGCGAGCGGACGTTCTCGACGACGACGTGGTAAGCGAATTCGGCGATGGCAACCGCCTTCGCAGCAGGTGGCGAAGCGTCGAGTTCGGTTCCGCCCTCCAAGACCGATCCGCGGGACTTGAATCGCTCGAGGGGCAAGTCCCAGGCCGCGCGCCTCAACTTGTGGCCCTCGGTCTGGTACTTGTCGCCGCAGATGATCGAGGCCCGAAAATACTTTTTTGTTGGGTTTTCCGGAAGGACCCAGGCGCCGCCGTGGCCAAAGAAGCGCCAATTGCCCCGTTGCGGCTTGTGGCCAAAGACAACGTCGAAGCCTTGGGTCGACGTGGCGCCCGAGACCTCCTCTGGCTCGAGCAGGAAGAGGCACTTGGGACATTCACGCATCGTCCGCCGTTCGGGGCAATCGATGTATACTTCAACGAAGACGTCAAAGGCGAGTCGTACTTCGAGGTCCAGGAACCCCGGCGGCGCGAGGGGTTCACCCGCCCACTCTCCGACGATCTTCCGCGCAAGCGCGCGCTGCCGGGCCGCGTCGAACCTCGTCAGCACGAGCGCTTCGATCATCGAGCCGTTGATTATTAAAGTGTGTGTGGGTTGTTGTTGTTTTTAAAACCAGGAGGGGGAGAAGGGACGAAGGGACTTCGCAGTAGAGCTACCTACCTAATATATATCTCCAGCTGCGGCTTTTTTTAGCGCGCGCAAGCCACCCCCCCTCAAGAGTCAAGGAAGGAAACGAGGGGTAGCGCGCAGTTCATTCGAGAGAGAGAGAGCGATAGAGGTGGTGGTGGCGCGGCGGCGCGCGCGAAAGAGAGAGTGAGCGAGAGGGGCGCGGCGGCCTAGACTTTGGGCCGAGATTGCCTGAACTTCTCGTATGAGTACATGAAGCCGCCGACGAGCGAAATGCATATGTAGATCCCCATATTCCGGGAGATTGTGGTTTTGAACAGTAGGAACTGCGCGCGAAAGAAAACGAAATTAAAAACACAACAGCACCAATAAAAGAAGAAGACTCAACTCACCCCGAGAATCGTCGACGGGATTTTGTTGAGGGCGCCGACGACTGCGTAGGTTGTTGCCGAGGTCGCCGAGACGCACCAGACGGAGGCGAGGTTGAGGAGGAGGCCGAGGGAGCCGACGAGGGCGTTAATGACAAAGAAGAAGAGATTAATTTTTCCGTGGGCGTGAGCTTCGATGAGGACGGCAGGTTCGCCGTGCGCCGAGGCGATGACGGCGAGGAGCGGAAGAGAGAGAAGGTTATTGTAAAAGACCATCCCGAACTTGGTGAGTTCGATGCTCTGGGTCGCATGTTTCAAATACAAGACGTATCCACTCGTCGCGAAGCAGTTTGCGATCTGCCACGAGTATCCATAAAAAGTAAAGACGACGTCGTTGAACGCGGCGAGGACGGCCCCGAAGATCATGACGGCGAAGGACAGCACGACCGGAAAGGTCACGTTCTTGCCAAAAAAGAAAAACTCGCCGCCGACCGTGAGCAAGTTGGCCAGTTGCTTAAAGACGGTAATCATTGGCACCGACAAGAAGCGCATCGCCTCGAAGGACGTCGAGAGCATTACCACAAAAAATATGTCGACGGGGAGCCATTGCAGCGCGATTTTTGCATCAAAGTTCGGGTACCTCACGACCCCCAAGCTCCGTAGCGAGGCGACCACGAGGACGGCGACAGCATTTTGCATCAACAGGAGCGAAATGTGCGCCTGGATGTCTAGGGAAGAGGCCAGCCACTTGTTGCTGAGGACCATCACGGTCGAACACGAGACGTACATGACGCACGAGGCCATCGCGTTCGCGGAAGCCGCCTTGGCGACCATCCTCTTGTCGGGTGCTGACCCCTCGCCGCCGCCGCCGCCGCCATTCTCGAGGAGTCGTTCGTGAGACGACGCCTCGTTGGCCATCCTCTTCACTATACCCTCTTTCTACAAAAAATTACTTAACTTCTTCTTCTTCTTTTGCAAACCCTTATTATTAGATTAGATTAGATAAGATTAGATTACTGGTGGGACTCGCGCTATCCTTCCTTCCTTCCTCCCTTCCTTCCTAATCAGCCGTGAGGAGACCGCTTCGGCGGCGCCAGAGTGTCGCCGTCGGCACGACCAAGAGATAGGAGTTCGGTGACGTACCTCAGGAGGATCTCATCGATCTTGGGGTCTTCGAATGGATTGGTGACACGGCCCGGGACGGAAGGTTGTCGTGGCTCGTCGGCGCGCACGGCCTTCATCAGATCGAGGACGGTCCCGGTGTCACCCAATCGCCAGTAGGCGCGCGCAATTGGTGGCGCCAACGTCGTGCGCCACGCGGCAAGGTCGGTGTCGTCGGGGGCATTTTCGATGGTGTCGATAATCTCCGAGTACGTCTCGCGAGCGTCTTCCTCGACGTAGCCCGCGATGCAGTGGCAGTACGCAGGATTGACAGCGTAGGCGGTGCCAAGCACGCCGGCCAACGCGACTTGGCCGGCGATCACCGCCCAACGAAACAACAGCCCAGGGTCGTACATGACGATAAACGTAAGTAACTTATCGTCTCGGGGGGTTTCTCGCTCGAATATTGAAGCGACGAAGCTTGGCACCGCCGTCAAGATCGCTCGCAACATAGTTTTGCGCTGCGTCGGGTCCCCTTGCTTCCACCGCGTCAGGTGGTCCAGGTTCCACCTCAAAAAATTTACCGCCGCCTGCGCGGTGCGATCGACGATGCCTACCTTCTCGACGGCTCGAGGCGCTTCCTCGAGGATGCGATCGTACATGCTCGAGGCGAACAAAAGCTCTTCGCGACCCTCGTACTTGTGGAGCAGCGCTTCGAGATCAGAAGACTCTTCCCGAGCCATGCGCTCATCTCACGCGCGGCAACTTCGCGGTGTCGTAAACGAGGGTATCTGAGATTAAAAACCTCAACTTTGTGCCAGCCTCAACCGTAAAAATCTCAACCGTAAACACGACGGACGTCACGGGCAGATAGATCATCATACGTACGTGTACCGTTTACGATCGCTTGCACGACAGTGCGAAAAGAGACTTAAGAGGTCGACCCCGGGCAAGCCTGAGGAAAACCCGTAGTAGGAGTCGCCGCCGCCCACAAGGTGTCGCGGCGTTGGCCAAAGTTGGGTCTTTCTGAGGCGAGTTTTAATTTCGAGCCACTTTGCGCGAAAGTGGCGGGACGAGGCGGCAAAGCAGGCGATGGAGACGGGGTGGGCGATGTTTGAGGAGCCCAACCATCGAGCCCGGATGGCATTTGGGGCGTGTCCAGGGTGGTGACTAGGAGCTCGCGTGGGTGGGTTTATAATCGGATGAGCCCGCAGCGCGCGGGCAGGAATCAAGTGTCAACTTCGGAGTCACTCGCCGAGATCGCCGAAGAGACCGGCAATCTCGCTCTCGGCCAGGTTCTCGTCGTTGTTGGGGGGGGCGGACTCGGCGGGCTCGTCTCATCTTTGGGGGCAGCAGCGTGCTCGGCCGCGGGCTCGTAATGAAATGACGCTGGCATCAGAGGCAGAAGCAGGGGCTCGTCGACGTGGGAGCGGGCTGCTTCGACGAGGACATTCTCCTTGTTATTTTTGGCCTTGGCGCCCTTGCCGGTACGGCCATAGATGAAGGACTTGAGCTGGGCCAGGACGCAGCAGCTTCGGTGGCGTCTCGACAGCGGCGGGGGCAACAGTCCATTATCAACTTGCATTTGGGTTGATGAACGCACGCGAAGCGTCAACATTATTGGAGCGAGCCAGCGAAAGGGACTCTTCAACGAAGCAGGTGTCCACGCGGTCGTCCTGGAGAGAGAAAATCATTCCACAGTGACTGGAGGCTCGACGAGCGGCAGCGACGTGCGATTTAGCAGCGTCGTGCGGTAGCGATTCAGTTTTCTTGCGCGCTTTGATCCACGCGAGCTCGAATTTCCACGACCATTAGTAACACTTGACGATGCTTTCAAGGTCGTCGACCGTGCTCAGGGCAATCTGCGTAGGACCGCCCTCATCGAGATGTCGAAGAACTCGAGCGGACGCGTACGTCATCGTGCCCTCAAAAGGCACGACGGCACCGAGCGTTGTCGCGTATCCAAAGTCGATCAAGCAGACGAGCCCCCGCGGGTCGCGGAGTAGGAAATTAGCGGGTCAAACGTCGCGATGAACGATTTGATTTTTATGAAAGGTCGCAATAGAGTTCAGGAGCCGTATCCAGTCTTTGATTCGCGCATGTCGCTGAGTGAAATGTGGCTCAGCACCTGCGACCCGATGATCGTCGCGTAGAACACCTGGCCATTTTTCCAACTCAGATTTTTTGAGCGCATATTCGAAAACGGCGACGCACCAGTATCTGCGACAAGACGGAGCATCGCCAACTCGCGCACACGGTCTTCCTCCTCGGGAATATCTTAGCAAACTCAGACATTTCGTTATTGGGCGAGGTCGAAATGTCGACGACGATGCTCGTACGTCTTCGACCCAAGTAGGCGCGGATTGGTTTTCTTGCAGCGGCACGTTCAAAGTATTATCGGACGCGAGCACGAGACCAGAAAGAAGGCGCATGGTTTCCTCCGAAACTTTCGACTTTTACTTCATCTCTGGCATCGAGCCTGCACTGCCAGACAATCGATTCGCGCGGGTTAGTCAAAATGACGAAGATACGCGACCGCAGACGACAAGCATGAAGGGCTCGTCCTGCTGCGTAGAGCGCCTGGCCTATCGCGCTCGAACTGAGTTGCTTTGCTTTCAGCTCAACCATCGCAACCACGCCAATTGGGGACAGACCGAGCTTTGTGGTCAAAATGAGGTCCGGCAACCTCGGCGGTGGACTCTCGGAGGTGTCGTACAGTGTCCGTGCACCCCAATTGTACTCGCACAGGGTCTCGCGGCACCACTCCTGGATCTCAGTCTCAGGTATGTTCTCGGTGGTGGAGAACTTTTTATTGTAGCGATCCAAGAGCTCCTTGGCGATAAGGTCGACTGTTCCGTCTTGGTTTGGGAATAGGAGCGCTTGCCAATTGGTTCCACGTACATACTCGCCTTCGTCGCTTACGAACTTGCTACCGAGATACGAGTACATGTCTGACGAAATGCTGAGTGAATTATCGACGTGCGCACGAAAATGTGCCGCATCGTGCATGCCCTGAGAGCGGCAAAAGGTTCGCGCCCGCTTCTCGCTCCGCGCCGCCTCGTTCTCCTCGCGCGCCGCAGCCTCGCGCCCGGTACCGCTCCATGTACCTCCTCGATGACTCGCGCTGTGAGTCGGTAATCCCCTCTAGTTCAATTCGAGCGTGGTGGGCGTGGTACAGCTGCTCCTTCGCTTTAGCCTGCCCCCGCGTCGTCCTCGGTATCCTTCGCGACGGAAACGATGGCCTGCCACAGTTTGATGATCTTGGAACGCTTCGCCACCTCCTCAGCTGCGTCGCAATCTACTACCTCGTGGGTGAGGCTTCTGATATCAGTATGGCACCTCTTGATTGAAAGTCGGCGGCGTCAGCTGCATCCATAGCGCGTTCTAGCAAGGGTAAAAAAGTGGTCGACTGCCCAAAAGGGGCAGCAAAAAGAGCAATCCTTAACACCACGACGTAGTAGGTACCGTCATTGTTCCAACTAGGTGGCACGCCCCGAAAAAAACTGCGATCCCAGAAAATCAAACTCAACCAACCTTGGTTTAGTAGTAGTCTTGGGTCCCAATTAATTCAACGGACATATTTTGTGTTTTCGGAAAACCTGAAAACCTTTCTTTTCATTTTCCAACGGACTCAGAAAATCGCTTGAAGGAATTGCGAACGAGATTGAGATTGTGTCAAAAAGAGTCGGCGTGTGCTCTGTCCACACCGAAGAAAATACGCTGGCGTCTACTATTACGAGAAGCCGCTGGCAGGGAAAAAAAATGGATGGGTAAAAACCGTTTCGAGAAGATCGAGAGGTTTCCGAGAAAGTAAGAAAGCTTTCTGTGTGTGGTCTTACCATCACATCTCACCGGAACGAACCCAAAAAAGCCAGCATCTCCCACCAAAAAAAGAACAAGATCCTGTTGGGTGGTGTTACAACCGAAAAAAGTAAAGGGTCTAAAGTAAGGAGGGGGGGCTCGCACGCGCAGAGGAGGAAGGAGGATGGAGTCCGTCGTTTTGGCGCCTTGCGGAATTGGCCTAGCAGAGAGGCGTCGTCTAAAAAGAAGGAGGATGGGACGGACCGCCCAGAGGACGGCAGAAAAGAGGAGGAGCGTGGCGCCTGCAATTTGGGTTGGTCTCCAGGAGACGTCCTGGCCGGCGCGCGCGGCGATGGCCGACGCGAGGCTGCGAAGCGAGGTAATGCGGGGCCCAAAGACCCAAAAACTCACGCGACTTGCGGCACGACTTTGAGCGCGGCGACGACGCCGACGGTCCTGCGAGAAACATGAAAGGAGGACGAGCGTGTTTGTGCTTACGGAGCGGAGACGACGGAGGAGAGGAAGGTGAAGGAGAACTGGACGCAGGCGACGAGCAGGGTCGCGAGGAGGATTGCCGTCAAGGCGGGCGCGGGTATGTCTCGCCACTGTCGGAGTTCGCGGAGCGAGGTGCGGCCTTCGACGAGGCCAGCGAGGGCCGCCGCGGACAGCGCGGCCGAGAGGAGCTTGGTCGCGGTGAAATCGACGAGGACGTTCCACGAGGCGCGGCGTTTTCTGGTCGAGAGGGTGGCCGCGACGACGCCCGATCGGAGGAGCGCGATGACGAGACCCTGCAAGGCGGGGGCGGCGAGGTTCGCGGCGAGGGCGACGACGCTAAGGGGATCGCGGGAACGGGCGGCGTGCGCGACGGTGAAGAGGGTCGTGCCCACAAAACAGCCTGCCAACGCGACGAAGCCCGCGACGGACCCGATGGGCTCGCCGCAGATGACGCGCGCGAAGGCCGCGGCCCAGAGGACGTCGGTGGCTTGGAAAAGGACGTGGGCTAGCGTAGACGAGCCCGCCAGGCCAACGTTCATGAGTGCGATCTTGATCCCGAAGACGACGCCCACGGGTGTCGCGTCGCGCCACCTGACTTGGCTCCAAGAGCACCTGGCGAATCGCACGACCCAAAACAAAAGTGCCGCGCCCCCGACCTGCGCCGTCGCGAGCGTCAGAGGCAGCCGGAGCGCGTGCAGCGAGAGGACGGTCTTGACGGCGGGCGGCACGCACGAAATAGTCGTGAGGACCAGCGCCACGGCGAGGCACGTCCCGCACGGGTGCTTCCGCTCTATCTTGCGCTGCTGCTGCTGCTGCGGCACGAGGTTGAGGTTCTCTCCTGCATCCATACTACCTACCTACCACCCGTATGTATCTATGATAATCGTTCTGACAAAAACAACCATACTAGAATGTGGTAGAGATGTTCAGCTGGGCGGACTGCGCGGCGCCGTTTGGGTGCCTCAATGGGAACGGGGTCGATGGCGAGGACCAGCCGACCAAGTTGCCCGTGGAGACGCGCGATTTCTCGGACGGGATGACCTCGGAGATGTTGCTCGAATCGGCCGAGACGGGTGACGTGGAGGCAGTCGAGCGCATCATAAAGTCGGGGGTTGTCGACATCAACGCCGTCGACGAGGTCGACTCGTACTCGGCCCTCATGATGAGCGCCGAGGCGGGTCATCTCGACATCGTAAAGGCGCTGAAGGACGCGGGCGCCGAGGTCGAGATTCGCGACAGCTACGGGAGAACTCCCCTATACGCCGCTGCCGTCGCGGGGCACATCGAGGTCGTCCGGTATTTGGTGCACCAGGGTGCGGACGTCGGGGCCCTCGACTGCGAAAACCGAAGTGTGTTGTGGGCGTGCTGCGCGGTGCGTCGTATCGACATCGCCGCCGTACTCCTCGAGAACTCGGACTGCAATCTAAACGCGGTTGCCGGCTCGGGCGAGAGTGCCATCGACTTTGCCATCAAGCACGGCCACGCCGAAGTGGCCGAGTTTCTCCGCGGCCAGGGCGCGATCGACACGCACTACGGCAGGCTCAACGTCCATCATTGAACCAAGAACTCAAGAAGACGTACTTTCCTTGGATCGGCGGCGGGCGGCGGCGGCGAAACCCCAAGCAAGTTCTCTCTTTGTTATTATTAGTAGTAGCAAAACGAAAAACGGCTGCTGCTCTGCTCCGAGAGGCGGGTCGATATCGAGAATCATCATCATCATCATCATCATCGTCGTGATAGATATCCCCTATCTCCTCAAAAAAAGAAAGAAGAATATGCACAAAAAAAAGCGCATCATTCTTCTTCATTTGCCGCCCCGCCCGCCTCCTCGGGGGGGTGGTGGTGGTGGTGGTGTTGGTGTTGGTCCCCCCCCCCCATGGTGGCGAGGATGAGGGCCACCTGGGTCTGGAGGTGGTCGAGCTGCGATGCGAGGTGGTCGAGCGTTGGCGGCGGCTTGGTCTCCACCACCGCCTCTGTGAGGGCTGCCAAGGGGGTTGTTCTTGTTGTTGTTGTTGTTTCGGAAGGAGGAGACGGGCCGACGGTGAAGACGGAGGGAAAGCGCGAGACGCGGGCTTCGCACTCGGCGTGGAGCGCGGTCGCGACGTCGGGGTGATCGGCAAAAATGCGGGCGAGGGTGTCGACGTCGACGAGATTGAACTCGCACCAGAGCGCCGCGATGAGGGACTTGGCCCAGACGGCGTTCAGGAGGACGCCTTCCTCCCCAAAGTAGTCGCCAGTCTCGACGCAAAACAAATCGTCGTTTTCGTCGTCGCCACCTTCGCGGGCGTACTTGAACGCCTTGTCGACGGCCGATAGGTGAACCTGATCGACCGCGACGGCGCGCCCTCTCACAAAGACGTGGAGCGCCCGCGATTTAGTGAGCTTAGGAATGATGAGCTCGAAGGGCGCCGAAACCGAGGCCTTCATAGCGAGGACGCAGTCGGCGACGAACGCGCGCTTCCGGCCCCAAATCTGCTGGTGGTGCGGCGGCGACGACGACGCCGCAGCAGCAGCATCGCCGCCGCCGCCGAACGCCGCGACGACCGAGGAGCGGCGCTTCCGACTAGGCGGTTGGACATCCGGGCTCTTGAAGAGCGCATTCCTCGTGAGCGTTGGGTCGCGCGAGGCGAGATGAAGCGCGACGGCTCGCTTCAACGTCGGATTCAGCGACGTTCTGAGCAGCCTGTTGACCTCGGGATCTCGGCCGTCGAACTCGCGCTCGACCTCGAACTGGTTGTTGAGATACGAGGTCACCGCCAACGCAAGAGGCGCCGGGAACCGGTTGTTGTACAAAAACATCTTGAGCGACGCCTTCCGCTTCCTGACTTCGTCGGCCCCCGTGTCGTCCATGATGTCGGCGCCCAGCGCCGAAACGAGCGAGGCGAACCACGCCACCCCAGCGATTTCGACCGCCATCGTGAACAACTTCTCGCCAACGGTGTTGGCCGAAATGTCGCCGTAGCCCACGGTCGTGACGGTCGTGACAGCCCAGTACAAGCACGTCGCGTACAGAAAGCCGCTCGTCGTCGAGCCTCTCGTATAACCCGCCCGCTGGAACCACGTGCATCGCGACGACTGGCCGCGGTCCTCGAAATCAAAACCCTCGTAGCACTGCTTGTCCAGCTCCTGGTCCCTCCCGCGGTCCCCAATAATAAACCAAACGCACGCGACGACGTGCATCCCGAAGAACGCGCCTACGACGAACCGCGAGATGTGGTCGACGGCGGGCGGCATCCCCAGCACGTCCGAGGCCTCCAAGGGGCATCGCTTCGCCAGTTCCCGCGCCTTGGCTATCTTCGACCCGCGGATCGCGCGCACAACCGGAATCATGTGCAACAGCGTCATGGCCGAACCCTTCCGACTGCACCGTTCGCGACAAAGACGCTTCGCGAACATGCGCTCCCACGGAACCGTCGCGACGAGGTCCCAAACGAACCACCGCTTCAGGTATGTCACCACGATCCGCTCCTGATCCCACACCTTGACACCGTGAACCGTCGAGTACGTCGTCACCATCGACAGCAGGATGTCCAGCGAGAACCAGGTGATGTTCGCGAGGTCCAATACCACGACCCACGCCTCGTGCCGCCGAAACTGACGCACTCCCACGCCCATACCCCGCGGCTGGAACGCCGCGATCCACGGCTCGCATATCAACAACGCAAAGGTCAACGTCACACTCACGACGTCCCACGCGACGCGCCATCGCGCGTCCTGGTCCACGCTCCAACGATTCACCTTTTGCTGCCGCCGCTCCGACCACGTCCGCCCGCTCGGCGTCGGCGACGACAACATCCCGCGCCACCACCACGGCTGCACGTACGTCGACAGGTGCGCCTCCATCTGATCCTCATCAGACTCCTTCCGCTCCATCTTCGCATTCATCTCATCTCATCTCGTCTCGTCTCGTCTCGGCGGCCCTCCTCGCCTATTCTATTCATTCATTCATTTATTTATGCCAGAACATTTTCAATTCTTTTTTCGACAGGTACATATTCTCTCTTGACTTTTCGGGCTTTATTTTTTATTTATTGCCCGATTCTCGTGACACTACAGCGTGGCGACGTGCCTCTCTACGCGACGACCTACGTATGTGTGCTCTCCCGTCATGGTCAAAGATGCGAATTGTCTCGCGGGGAGGGGAAAACGCGAGTCCACGGTTCGCTCGGAGCGCTGGGGATGCATCAAGATCAAGTGGAAGTCGATGACGTGCCGGCGCAAGAATCGCGTCAAATTAACCCGTGGGCTTTACGCGGGAGGGCGCCAAAAAAAAATTGCGGCCGAGCCATCGCCGCCGCTAAAGCGAAGATGAGTGACGCTTCACTCGAGAGGCGGGTGTTCTCGGGCGCGAGCAGCTAGTGGCTCGAGCCGTCCTGGCGACCGTCGACTCGAACGACGCGTCGGTTGCGACGGCGCACCAGTCGGCGACGCCTCGGTGGGACCGAAGGACAAGGCGTAGCAGCAGCAGCGCGACGGACGTAACGTCGCACGGTCTGCTGGAGCTCGCCGGGTCGAGACGTTCGAGGTCCGCGGCTCCTACGACACACCACCCGGGACACGAAGGTCGCCCGAAAGATGGAGGAAAACCGTAAGGCGGCGGCGGCGGAGAGGGCGCTGCTGACGGCGACGGCTCCGGTGGTCCAGAGGCCCTCGCTCTTGGTCAAATGCTGTCGCAGGAACAAATTTGGAGCGCGCGTCGCCAACGTCGAGTAAGAGATTTCGGTGCTCGAGGAGGCCGCCGCCGCCGCCGCCAACGAGAAGAGCAAGGCCGCAGTCACGGCGAAGGAGCAGAAGCAGGCCGACGCCTGGGAGGAGCGCCGCTCCGAGAATATTCCGCGCCCTTCGCCGCTTTCGGGGCGCGTTCGAAGCTCCGTCCCGGCCAGCTCGAGTCCTTCATCTATGGCCGCCGCGCCGGCGAGGTCGCCAAGGCCAAGAAAAACAACGAGAATGCCCCCTTCGAATCGAAGAAGCCCGCTCCCCCGTCGTCTACAAGCCCCTGCTTGCTTCTGTCTCCGACGCCAGCGCCAGCTCGGGACAACCCCTCGGCCGAACGCGCTGCTACCCCCAACAAAGATGAGCCCGCCGAGTCCACGCTCGCCGACGACGACGATGAGATCCTGGCCGAGAGCGAGATTGCCGGGTTCGTCCCGTTAACGCGGGCTCGTCCCGTTAACCCCGACCCGTACAAAGTGGCTCAAAATTAAAAACTCGCCTCAGAAAAAAGACCTGACTTTGGTGGCGCCGCGACAACACATTGTGGCGGCACCGACTCCTACGAGTCTCGGGCTTGTTCCCACGTCGTGTGGGTGCAGATGTCGCGGCCGTGTCACCGGCGGCGGCGGCGCCCGGGGTCGACGACGTCTTTGGCGTTTTCGAAGGGTCGCGCACGATCGCAAAAAAAACGGCTCAATTTCAACCTAGTGCCGATACCACGTCATCTTCGAAAAAGAAATTTTGATTAAATTGCACGCATCCTATAGTATATATCGGCTCGATCGGCCTAGAACACATGGTTGGAACCAGGTCCCCCCAGTGCTCGACGCAGGGAGTGGCCAGTATGGCTCTTTTTTTTTTACAGTAATCTTAAGCGCGGGCGCGTGTTTTTTGCCGAATAAGTAAATCACTCCAAGTCAGTCGAAGGGGCGCGCAATGCTCTAACGTGTTATTATCGTAGCTCGTCAAAGATAGATGACCACGGGGGGCAGACCACCCTCGCATAAACATGCTGGCCTTTTCACTCACAGCGAAAGAAAAGATGCTCCTAGATGAGGTCGTCGACGGAGTTTGCAAACGGGTTGAGCTTGCGTCGTTTCTTCTGTTTCTTGTTGAGATCGAGGCGAATAAACCGGGACTCCTCGAATTGCGTGCGCGCTTCGGCCTCTTTAGCGAGGCGCTCGCGGCGCGCTGCTTTGGCGCCGGCGCCGGAGAAGTCAACCCCGGTGCCGGAGGAGGACTTGCGCTCGGGATTCCGGTCGTCCCGGTCTTGGAGAATCTCCATCATCTCCGCGCGCCGCGTCCTCGTCGTCCGCGCCTTGGGCTCCTCCTTTCCCTCGAAGGGGGTGGCCACGAGCCGCGGGGGTCGGTAGATCCCATCGCTCTCGTCTTGTTCTTCGGGCGCGAGGAGGGCTCGAGGGTTTGGCCTGAGCGTAAGCTCGCCGTCGTCATCCTTCGAGAGGACCTTGTCGAGTTGATGGCGGAGCTTGGCCTCGAGAGGACGCGCCTTTTCGAGGACAAGTCGGAGCTCGTAGAGGCGGTCGAAGACGGCGTGATCTCGCATTGGTTCACCGGGCGAAAGTTTTCGCAGGAGGTAATAGGTCAGGTTGGTGCAGTAGGCCAGCACGAGCTCGTGCTTCATAGCGAAGAAGGCGGCGTCGTCGTCGGCCGTGCCGTCCCAGGACCACCGCTCCGTTGGGGCCCGCGCCGCCGCCTCGAGGCGCGCTGCGATGGCGGTGGCCGTCTCGCCGATCTCCTCGACCATAATAACCCTTGTACAACTACAACATGTTGCTTGTTTTCGTCGTCGTCGTCGTCGTCCTCCTTCCTGCACAAACGGTGCGGGGGCTCCTCGTCGCGCCGGGACCCCCGGTCACCAGGAGGTGGACGACGACGCGGCAGCACGCAGCCATGATGGATGCAACGCTTCGCGCCGAGGAGGATGCGCGACTCGCATCCGAGATGAGCGAGATCGCCGCGACGAACGCGCAGAAGACGTTGCTGGGGGCCACCGCGTGGACCCTCGGGACGATGGGCGCGTCGTACGCCGTGTTCAGCCCGATGGCCTCGTATTTGAACAGCATCATCAACAGCGAGGGTCTCCAGGTGCTGTCGGTAGATCAAGGGCAGTACTTTCAGGACGTCGTGAACGCGATTAACATACTGTTTTCGATACTTATGGCGAATACCCTCGTTTTTTTGTACCAGCAAAACGAAGCTGTGTTCCGGGCCCTCTTCAGCGAAGTGAGCGTCGCGAAATCGCTGCTCGAGCAGATCGCCTTCGTATCCCGCGGCCGGGAAGCCTACGCTCTCGAACTTCTCGGTCACGTGGAGCGATACGTCGCCGACGACCTTCGAGCCCTCGACACTGTCCCCGTCACCCTCTTGCTCTCGAGGGATGATCCCCTCGAGAGCGTCATGTGGCTCACCTCGGTCGGGGCCCCGGGACCTGTCTATGAGACCGTAAAATCTCTCCGCGAAGCAAGGGGCGTGCGCCTCGGAGCCCTCCAGCGCAAACTGCCCTCGAGCCACTTCGCTTTGCTGGTGGTCCTCGGCATCATCGACCTCGCCGTCTTCCCCCTCCTCGCCGCCGCGACCGGCGCCGCCGCGGCCGACCCGTCCCTCATCAAGGTCCAGGCCGTCTTGTTCGGCTTCATGGCCTCTTCCGTCGCCCTCATCCTCCGCCTCCTCTACGCGTTTTGGATCCCGACGGGCGACGCCTACAACGTCGACGCCGTCCTCGCCGTCATGGTCCAGGGCCTCGAGGCCGAGATTCAAGAGAGAAAGGCCCTTGCCCTCGCCGCGGCACCCACCTCCCAGCGCCCCTTCTCCCCCCTCACGACGCGCGCGGACACCGACGCCCTCGCGAATATCTACAACAACGACAGCTTGCCGCCCCCCAAACCAGAAGAAGAAGAAGAATCTGAAGAATCTGAAGAATCTGATGATGCGGCCGTAACTTCTTAAAAACCTTCGGCCGTCGACCTAATAAAAATGACGTCGTAGGTTCTCCTTCAACCTCTATAGATCGAATAGGAGAAGCGATGCTGCTTCTGTTGCTCGTGCCGTGCCTGGGGTTCCAGCAGCAGCAGGTGGCGAGAAGAGCCCGAATGATGATGTCGTCGACCGCGTTGGGGGCGGACTTGACGGGGAAGGTCGCGTTCATCGCGGGCGTCGCCGACTCGACGGGCTACGGGTGGGCGATCGCCAAAGCCCTCGCCGAGGCGGGGGCCACCATCACGGTCGGAACCTGGCCACCCGTCCTCAACATTTTCAAGTCCTCGCTCGAAAAGGGCAAGTTTGACGAAGACTGCAAGCTGTCCGACGGCCGGATGATGACGATCGAGAAGGTCTATCCGCTCGACGCCGTGTTTGACTATCCCGACGACGTGCCGCCCGAGATCATCGAGAACAAGCGCTACGCTGGCCTCGAGAGCTTTACGATCTCCGAGGTCGCATCCCAGATCGCGAAAGATTACGGAAAAATTGATTTTCTCGTCCACTCGCTGGCCAACGGTCCCGAGGTCACCAAGCCGCTGCTCGAAACTTCGCGCAAGGGGTATTTGGCGGCCAACTCGGCCTCGGCCTATTCCTTTGTCTCGATGCTTCAGCACATGGGCCCCATCATGCACCAAGGTGGCGCGGCCCTCTCTCTCACGTACGTCGCTTCCGAGACCGTCATTCCCGGCTACGGCGGGGGCATGAGCTCGGCCAAGGCCGCCCTCGAGAGCGACACCCGGACTTTGGCCTGGGAAGCTGGACGCAAGTACGGCGTCCGTGTGAACACGATATCTGCCGGACCCCTCAAGAGTCGCGCGGCCTCGGCAATTAATAAAAAAGGTGAGCGCGGCTTTATCGACCTCGCGATCGACTACTCCAAAACTAACGCCCCCCTCGCGAAAGACCTATTTTCGGACGACATCGGCGCCTCGGCCTTTTTCCTCCTTTCCCCGATGGCCCGCGCCGTCACCGGCGTCACCCTCTACGTCGACAACGGTCTCCACGTAATGGGCATGGCCATCGATTCCCAAGCCCTCGATGGCGGTCTCGCCGTTCCGGAGCCCGTCACTACATGAATCACCTCTCGACTCCACTTCCCCTTTCTTTCGGGGTTTCTTTCTTTCTTTCTTTCTACTCTCGGTCATTTCGTCAAAAGCGTGGTGCTGCTGCGCTTACATATGTTCTATCTATCTATCTATCTATCTGTCTATCCTGCGCAGCAGCGACGCTCCCTCTCTACACTTGTACCACGAAGATGATGAGGTACTACGACTAAGAGTATTATCCCTGGCCTGCGGCGACGACGAGGACGACGATGTTGATGATGATCGGTCTTTGTTGTGGGCCAACTAACTAACTGGTGGCACCCCAATCATGTCATGGCCGGGAGCATTCACCAACGGACCCGTATCTTCTTGTCGAATCTGCGGGCCGTCGCGCGCGATGATGAAGGTCTTCGAGCTCGTGCCAGACGACGACGGCCCGAGAGAGCCTTCGATGCGACGACGCTTCATCGAAAAGTAAGACTCGGCCGTGAGGACGCTGACGCGATTCTATCCTTCTTTCGTAGGCGGATCCCGCTGCCCACCCGTCCGCTGCCACATCGCCAGCTGCCACCCTCGGCGGACCGCCCGCGTCTCGACTGCGAGCCCGTCACGTCCAAATCCAACATCGCGAGAATGCGACGGAGACGGAAGCGTCGCGCGATGTTCGATGCACGAGCGGCTGGCGCGATGCGCGACGCTTCCGACGCGCGAGACCAGGACGAACCGTCCGAACCCTCGCGCGCGGCCGACAACGACGACGTAACGAGGGACGTTCCGCCGCCGCCGCCTTCGCTGCTCGAGGTCTACGCCGTGGCGCCGAGAATCTCGTTGCACGGAGGCAGCGCACTCACGCGTGCCAGCCGAAGGCTCGAGGACAAGGCGAGGGAGAGGCACGAAAAGCGACTCGAGCATTCGCGCGCGCTCGAGGCGATGGACAAAGCGACGCGCGGGAACCGAGAGTCGCGGGGGTTCGGACCCGAGTCTTCGCGGATTGTCCAGAACGAGATCGAGGCCCTCAAATACCTCTTGTTGCGGGAACAGTATGTCGCGGCGCTTCGAGGCGCCGTCGCGACGATCCAAGATGCCTCGGCTGACCGCCGAATCGAAAACGAGTTCGTTATCCTGCTCCGACACGCGCGAAGGGCGTCGGTCGATCTCGTCGACGCGGTCCTCGACTGGCGTCGGTGCGGTCGGCGCCACCACTCCGAACGCATCGGTTTCATGTGGGAGGGCTCCAACTACCTCTGCAAGATGTGGACCGACCTCCTTTTCTTGGACGGTACCGTCGCGACTCGCGACGTCGTTCCGCTTCGCGTCCTCGACAACCCGTTACTGCTGCCAACGCCCGGTCGTGACGGCCTCGCACACGAGGACCTCGCCCAAGACGCCGCGTACAGCGAGCGAGCCTGCCGAGCGGACGGCGTCCTCCGTCGCGAGCGCGATGCCGAGCAAGCGTATGCCGCGACGTGCGATAAATCGCGCCGTCGAGCAGGATCCACTTCCGTGAGAATCGAGACTCGTCCTATCATCGAGGTGCGTCCGCAGGCGACGGCGCCCGCCTCCTTCTTCGTGACGCAACCCAATCCGAGCCAGCGGCTGGGACACCTCGCCGCCACGCGGCAGTCCCGGTCGCGGCGACTGCCGTCGTCGTCGCGCTCGTGCCTGCAGCTCGACCTCGGTATGTTGCGTTGCGTTGTGTTGTGTTGTGTTGTGTTGTGCCGCCCGCCCGCCGGAAAGAAGACTCTGGCGCACAGGCGCGCAACTTAAGCACCGCGTGGGGCCGCCGCGGTATTGCACTTTGACGCGGCCGCTGTCGCTCCCAGGACTTCTCGCCACCCCCCTCGACGACAACAACAACGAGCCATGCGGCGGCGGCGGCGACGACGACGACGACAAGTGCGCAAAGGAGGACCGAGCAGCGGCCATTCGCCGCATCCAGTCGCGCGGACACCCGTGTTGTCCCTCAGCCGACGCGCAACGGCGCGCCGCGCGAAAGCTCGTCGCATTCCAGCTGCTGATCAGAAGCCAGATCCAACGGAACTCTTCGGGGTCGGCGTTGTTGGTATGATGATGATGATGAGAATGCTCTTTGTGGCTCGCGCGGCGGCGTCGATGGCGCTGCGCGGCGCGTCGCCCGCCGCGCCGGCGACCAAGGTATCTGGGCTTCCGGCGATGGGGTTCGGAACGTACATGATGCAGGGACAGGAGGCGTACCAGGCGGTGCGGTGGGCGCTCGAGACGGGGTACAGGTTGATAGACACGGCCGCCGCGTACGGGAACCACGCGGCGGTGGGCGCCGCCATCCGCGACAGCGGTCTCGAGCGTGCCTCCGTGTTTGTCACGTCGAAGATCGCGGTGGACGCGATGGGGTACGAAAAGACGTCGCTTGCTCTCGAGACGATGAGCGACGAGCTCGGTATAGGTTACGTCGACCTCGTGCTCCTCCACTTTCCGGCGCCCGCGGTCCCGTCGTCGGGACTCGTTGTGTGGCAGGAGCTCGGGCTGAGCGTGGAGCCCGACCCGAAACTCGCGTACGCGGCGCGGGCCGGCTCGTGGGCCGCGTTGGAGGACGCGCGCCGGCGCGGCTCGGTCCGCCACGTCGGCGTCAGCAACTACGGTGTCCCGCACCTCCGCGAGATGGCGCGGTACGCCAACATCGGTGCCGCCGTCAACCAGCTCGAGATCCATCCGTTTTTGCCGCGGCGCGACGTCGTCGATTATTGCAGTCGCCGAGGCATCGCTGTTCAAGCTTACGCGTCGCTCGTCCAGTTCGGCCGCCGCGACCTGCTGGACCACCCAACGACTCGTGGTGTCGCGGCGGCCACGCATCGCACGCCGGCCCAGGTCCTGCTGCGGTGGGCCCTCGATCGCGGTCTCGGCGTGGTTCCAAAGTCGGCCTCGAGAGACCGAATCGTCGAGAACTTTGGAGCGCTCGAAGCGCCGCCTCTCGGCGTCGCTCACGCCGCGGCCCTCGATGCACTCGCGGAACAACGAGAAGAAAGCCTTTCGCCGCCGACGGGGTGCGGCCCGCAGTGTCTTCCGGGGCAATACCTCTGGAGCCCCGACGTCGTCCCCGCGCTCCCGACGGCGCTCGACGAACTCGATCGCGTCGACGCGCCGTTCGTCGAGGTCGGCGGCCCACATGCTACCGTCGAGCTCCACGAGGACGACGATGACGACCCGCGGTTTGTTGATCCCGAGGAACGAGAAGAGTTGTGGAAAATGGGGCTCGGCGCGACCGTCGCGCGCAGGAAATTCGGCGGCGCCTCGGCGCCACTCTACCGGCTGCCGTGGGCCTTCGACCTCGAGTTGCTGCAGCGCGACGTGGACACCGCGACCGCCGGCTGGAACTGGAGCGCGTCGGAGTTTGGGCACGCGAGACCACTCCTCGACGAGGCCCGCCTCTTGCCCGAGTTCCGAGACCACTTCATCAACCAACCCGCCGCCGACGAATTGCTATTCGAGCGAACGCCCTATCTAGCCAAGATCTACGAGTGGTTCGCCAGTCGCGTCGAGGTCGTGTCGTTCCGGCTCCTCCGGAGAAAACCGTTGACGGCCTACGGCCTCCACAACGACGAGGATTTGCACGTCCGGCCGGACATCCGCCGCATGCAAATCCCCGCGTATGCCGACCGCGACTCGGGGCTCCTGCTCGTGCTCCCGCACGTCTCCCTCGTGCCGCTGATCGCGGCGCGCGGCGACAATTACGGCGCTTCGAACCCGCTGCTCAACCAGCACGCGTGGCCCGAGGGGGGCCTCGACCAGCTCGACGACTGGTGGGTCGAAAAAAATATGACGTTTGACGAGGCGAGGCGAGACCTGGACGCTGCGGCGCGCGACTTCGGCGCGCTCGGGGCCGCATACACGTTGCGGCTCGGCCGCCTCCATTACTTCGACACGATGCGCCGCCACACCCTCGTCAACCTCTGGCACCGCCCGCGCATCGCGCTCGTGCTGGATTTTATCGAAAACGACTGGCTCCGGACGGCGATGCCCTTCTTGCGACCGAACGACGAGCCCGAAGAGGACGCCAGACGTCGTCAAGCGGTCCAAACAGCCCGAAAATTTCGGATCTTGAAGCGCCACCTCGGCACCGTGCGTTTCGAGCACCCTGGCGCCGGATCGACGCTCGGCGCGACGACGACGACGAGGGTGGCCCTGAGCGTGGTCTTCCCGACTCGCGACCACGCGTCAGCGTTCGAGACGCTCTGCGGTCGCAGGATTAAGAAGGCCCAAGGCGATGACTGCGTCGCGCGGCTCGCGCAAACCGACCTCGGCCGCACTACCGTTGGGGACGCCTCCTTCGAGCTCCAAAGCCTCGTGGAGAGCCTCGAGGTCCAGCTCGACCCCGCGCGCTGCCTCGAGCGGACCAAGTGCCGCCTCGAGATAAGGGTCCAAGACGCCGACGGCGATATCCTCGCCCCCGACGCCGTCGACCTCTACGTGCGCGACGATCGAGACCTGTTGTTGGTGAACGACGCGCAAGCTCGAGCCCTAACCTCGCTCGCGTTCTCGCCGACTCACGGCGCCGCCGGCGCCTTCCTGGGGACCGGGACGT